>LNGL01000008.1:730796-790109 GCA_001510565.1 Knoxdaviesia proteae
TGTGAAGCAGAGCGAGATGACAAATTCCGGAAGGGGACAGCTGTGTTCGAGATCCAACATCTGGTTTGCAGCTCGGTTTTCCGGTTTGACCATCATCCTGTCC
The DNA here is from genome assembly GCA_001510565.1 of Knoxdaviesia proteae. Classification (NCBI taxonomy): domain Eukaryota; kingdom Fungi; phylum Ascomycota; class Sordariomycetes; order Microascales; family Gondwanamycetaceae; genus Knoxdaviesia; species Knoxdaviesia proteae. The sequence continues at coordinate 730,900 of LNGL01000008.1, forward strand.
TCGTACCAGAGTCAGAACGAGTCTCTCTCTGGCAACAACTATCCGATGCAATGAACAATCACCTATACAGTCCTTTTTTTAGTCGACTTGGCTCTAAGCATAAATGGCACAGAATATCGTCTGTACTGCAGGGCGTTCTACGCTGTCCCGAACAGCCGTCTTACCTACAATGACTACGATGTAGTCCTGGGCTTCCATGACGCCAGGTTTCTTGGTCGGCCACGCAACCCGACAGACACAGATCTCCGAACAATTTCAAACTGGTGTCATTTGAAGCGCCATTTACGGTGGAAGGAAAAGCACCAGCCCATACAGTATGCTGATGAAATTCACGATCCGGTGACTGCTGCGGTGCTGTACCGCCGGACGCACTATCCGGACGTCGAGCCACGAACGGTCTCCGTGGCGCTGGCTCGTGACGTCTCTGGTGACCTCTGTATGTGAACCTCTCCAAGCCGAAGACACTCTATAGCCTATGTGAGATTGTAGCCAGATTGAGTGAGAATCTGTTGTTGAGGGACTGCGGGGTCTCAGTTATACTCCTGGGGTCCCTGTGATTTGACATGTCCTCTATACAGTACATCCTTAAACATCAAACGAGCAGCAGGTATAGGCGTCTTTCCGGCAAGCCCTCTTTAACACGACAACTAGCAGTCGCCAACGACGAGGCCCATTTTACTCGACTCGGTCGGATCTCACCTAGAAAGACGACCCCCCAACTGGTGATAATGCCCCGCGGGTTCCATTGAATCCCCGAATCTGGATGGACGCAGCTAGATTTGTGCTGTAGGATGAGCTATCGGTGATTGCAGAGGGGGGCGCGATCGTCTGGCCGCAGATGGGCGGGACTGGACGTGATGAGAGCGCGAAGCAGACTTCACGATCCCGGGGAAGTCGACCAGTGGCTTTTTTTGGAGCCTTCGTATTCCTGCTGGACTGTGCCGGGTACCGTCCGACTTACACGCTTGATTTCGTACAGCGAGCCGAACATGTAAATGAAACCAGACTGGGGTTGTTGAATTTGACTACATAGACTTGAGATTGGAGGGTAGCGATCGCGACACTCCTATTGTGATCGTTTCATTTCACTTGAACGAATTGATTAACACATTTTCCCTTGGGAATTCGCCGTGAACAGTGTGCTACCCGCTCCGCGGATTTCCTGATACCACGGAGTGGAAGCAGTCTGACCCAATTCAAGCAGAACCACCACATCCGCATTCCAAATAGCTTGCTCTTGCGTCCATGGACCTCTCACTTGCGTTTTCGTCATTGTCTATATTCTCTTTACACATTTTCAAGTGAGGGAAGAGGGCTGGCCATGGGCTCGATTACTTATGCCCCTTTATATTGTTTGGCCGCTTTCGTCAACCAGGGAAAGACCCTGGAATCTGGCCTGGAAATGCGGCGTGTCGTGATATTATTGCGTACCTGATGCGAATGATTGCGTAGTCAGATTTACAAGGCGAAAAATAGGTTGAGCCCAGTAAAATGCATACACAGCTCGAACTTAAAACATACGTAGATCAGAAAACCAACCATCCCCAACCCTAAGCTGCAGTGAATCCCGGCATTTTGCTGTGCAGAGAGAAGTGGGCGTGGGGGGAAGGGTGATCTCGCCACTGGTGCGGGCCGCCACTGAAGATATATCAAGCAGCAACCCAATGCAAGATGCAGACAGCACACATGAAAAGAGATGCCAGCATTGCATTGCACGGACATCCTGGAGATCCCGACTTGCCTACAAGCTTTGATAAGCACTTACATACGTGTGAAATGTTGGGAGCCTGGCGATGCACGCGCTGTTCGATTTTCTGGTTTGTTTTGGGTCTGGTGCCTGGAGGTGCAGCTGCGCAGAGTCGTGCGCTGCATATTCCTGAGATTAGGATACAGTCCTACTTGTTGTGTGCGTTGGTGGGCCAAGACCTTGCTTCGGTCAATCAACGTTACCCCCGGACCACGGAATGCAACTCTCGGGTATGGGTCTTCTCCTAAAGAGAAAAAGAAAGACACTAAGAGGGTTTGCCGGGGGAGTGTGTTGCTGCATGATATATGTGCGAGTCTGCCCAAGTCATCGTTCAACACGTGTTGATACATGCGCATCTGCCGGTTTGGGGAAAGCCCGAACCTCTTTCATTCATTTCGAAGCGTGCAGTATCAGGCCTCGAAATTCGAGTTGTTTTACTGGTAGGAAGTGATGAGGACATCTTGTTGCTTCTTGTGGCTTTCTCTCTCTTCATACACGGCATATCGACATGCCTTTCCATACACGACGTCGACGATGATGCCGAGCTGCGGCCCCCCCCCCTACGAGAGGGTGTTTGGTCTCCGGGGCGCGCGATGCATCACGTGCCCCCATTATCCCGCAGACTGGGCCTCACAAAACCAAGTGAGAGAGAGGCTGAAGATGCCAAATATGCATCTCGCCGTGGGAGACTCCATAGTCTTATGGGGGAGACCCAGGGGGCCCAGATAGACAGGCCCATACCGCCTGAACTGGCTTGTCTTGCTGACTAAAACAAAATAAAATAAAAACATCCCAAGACTAGTCTCAACAGACGAAGATGTGCACTTTTCACACAATCTCTCTCTCTCTCTCTCTCTCTCTCTCTCTCTCTAACTAATCAAATGGGAAGTGATGACTTTTCTTGGAGGCTGGGAGGAAAAGATTACAGATGGCGTAACACGGCCCGGCGGTGATTTGATAATTGCGAGCACTGGTACAATATCCCGCCCGCATTGGACAAAATCTGGCCCTCGGGAGCAAGACAAACAAAAAAGTGGACATGTCAAGACACCGATAAAAGCGCACTCACCGCAGATAAGTGCGTTGTCCACTTTCCCATCGATAAGAGATAATAGACGGTGAAGAATAGGGAGAAAGAGGCGAGAAGGATTGATGGATGGGAGATCCGATTTTCGGTACCTGGATAAATATGCAGAGACAGACCAGGATCCACAGTTGAACTTTTGACTTTACTTTGGCTTGCCCTCTTCCTCCAAATGAAGGAAGAGTAAGTACGAGAATGTGTCCAAAAAGGTCCCCATATGCACCTTTCAGGAGGTCCAAGTGCAGACAACAAAAACGAAACGCCTTCCAGGCGAGTTCGTCTGTTTGTTCCCGGATCGGTGGTGTGGGCGGTATCGGAGTCTGCGAAGTGGCAGACCTACACTCGTAGTACGGAGACAGAAATGGCGGCAACAGAGACGACGACTACTTACCACTAAACGCTGCTAAGACGGGGTTCTCATGTTTGTCGGCCCCGGCTGAAAATAGGACGAAACAGCGAACGGACGTGAAAGGCAAGTGCGTCTAGAATAAAAGGGAGGAGGCCTAAAGAAGCGGTGCACTTGTTTGGAAGCGTCTACGTCTACGAGAGAAAGAGAGAGAGAGAGAGTACGATAAAGTCCTTAGTGCGAGGACGATGCTATCACCATGATAGCAGAGTCATCCGATTCTCCATTTCCAATCACGAAAGTCACACAAGCCACACTCTGTGGTCAAAATAGAAATAAAACCATAGGAGGTATGGTACAGTATAAAGCAGCACGGCTCGGTCACCGAGCTGCGTGACTTGCTTTGGTGCAGCAGATCACAATAGTCGAGGTGGTAGCTGCTGTTAAGGAAAGCCCAGCACGCGGTCAGGTGGCTGGCTACCTGTAGAGGTACTATCATGTTCCGCACTAACATCCTCCCAAAGTCACGATAAGGAGATAGATAATGTATAGGTGAAGAAGGCCAAAGTCTTGGCATGACTGTATCTGAGATGAATAGCAGGAACGAGATGCCCCCTCTCGTTTCTTCTCCTTTCTCTTTCTCACGCAACTTGTCGATGTATGGAAAAAAGAGACCTTCGTTTGGATAAGTACCATGAGCGTTACCCTTCTCTTTCTCCACTGTGTACTTTCCACCTCGTACAGAACAGGGTCTCGAAGCCACAAAAGTTGAATCCAGCTCCTGCCTGCCTCTCTTTTGTCGTCTTCATCACAGCCCAGCGATGACTCTTCACGGCAACTAGTGCGGTTGAAGGTTCCAAGTACCTTTGCCGCCAAACCACAGCTGACTGGGTACATTCAAGCTGCACCAGATGACTATGCCCACCCCTGCAGCAAACCGGTTATCTAATCTTTTTTTCTGCCCGTTCCATCGTTGCTTCTTCGCTTCCTTCCTTCCTTCTTCCGCCTTTTCGTCCTTCTACTGTACGTTGCCCTGCTCTGCTTTCCTTCCTGTGTCTCTCTCCCCAAGTGTACAGTAGTAGTGTTGCTAGTTGTATCGCCTCGTAATATTTCTATCCGATAATCGCCTGCCTGGTCCTCCTCCTCCCTCTTCTTTCTTTTCTTCCTTCTTCTCCTGACTCATCTTCACGACTCTCTCTCTCTCTCTCTCTCTCTCTCTCTCCTTTTTCTTCCTTCCCCCTCACCTTAGCTTTCGTCCTTTACCTTATTTCTCTTCTCTAAGGCCTTCCACTCTCTTCCTATCTCCGTCACCGACGGCAGCCACGCACAGGCACACTCTCGCTCTCTCCTCGGCTCCCTCCAGACCTACAGCCGCTTTCTACCTGTAGCTGTCCTCTGGTCCTCCTTCACCAGTCAATAGCCGAACCGTCAACATTCTAGTCCGACCGGCCCATTCGATCGATTACAACCGCAGACAGACCCTTTCCAGGCCGCCTGCACTGGCACACTTTCTAACTGTACGTGATCCAGCCGTTCTGCCTCGTTTTTTCGTCCGACCCACTGCCCCAACCCTTATCTCGCCCTGCTATACCGTGCATAACCCCATTATTGTCTACAAGTAACACTTCGGCCTCTTGTCTTTTCCCACCCAACCTGATCTCTTCGAGTGTGCATTTGTTTTTGCTGTGTGTTCCTGACCCCATTTGTGCCTGATCTCCCCCCTCCCTTCATGTATATTTACTCACTTTTGGGCCGCTCTTCTGCCCCCCAGACCGCTGTCTATATCCTGTTACCCCCCGGCCCGTACCTATCGCGTGATCACGAACTTCAAACCCCAGAAGGCCGATTAGATCTTGTGTGCCTTCTTCAAGATCGACCCGGTTTCTGTACCTTTCTCCGGATCGTCGCCATCCTTTCCCCTCCCGCTCATGCCTTTCTTTTTCTTTTTCTTACACACTCTCTCTTTTGCCTGAGCTTTTCTGTCATGTTCCCAAAGTCACCTCCGATCACGCCTCATGCCACCTTTCTTGCCTTCCTTCCCTTTTGCCTCCGTCTTATAATCTTCTAGAACCCGTTAATTCCATCATCGATTTCTTATTTCTATTTGTAAACTAACTCAACTCCTCGACATTCTCGACCTGTTTTCGCCTATTAGTCACAGTCGCTGTTTCTGCCAAGGACTCCTCATTCTTCCGCCTGCTTCTGTCCTGTCTTGTTTCCCTTTGATCGATTCCGATTCGTCTCAACTCTCCGAATCCTTGATATATCCGATATCGCGACATCTCTCTAGCTCGTTTCCTCTCAGAACTTCACTCACACCCACCCAACCAACCCTTCAACAACTTGGTCCCTCTTTCGATATTCTGGGCTACACCGAACTCGACTTTCTCTCCTCTCCTCTCCTATATCATTTTTCAGTATTCTATACTTCCCTTTTTTCAGTTAGCCCTTCTCCTTATTAACTCCAGGCCTCCTTGTCTCAGTCTAAACTCATTGTCTCTCATTTCCTGGGTATTATTGACACACACTATACTTCAGAGTCTTCCACATTTGTTTGTTGTCCAGACCCTCCTATTGGTGTTGCTGTTCTTCTTCAACCTATCTGGACGCCTCTGCTTATCTTGATTGGCTTCTAGCTCCAAATTGGCCAATCATTCTTCACTGCTCCTCCTTCTGGCTTCTGCCTGTTCCTACGAGACACTCTGTGTACATGAATCCATCTCCAGCCGACGTCTTTCGAATAGCCTAGTCCCCTCTCAGACCTCTGGGGTGAACTCCTTCTTTGAGACCCAACTTCTCCCATTTTGTCTCCTCGGGGTTTTTCTTCCTCCTGCTCAACACGTCAACATCTCTTAACCTCCTCTCCCCTCACCTCTTCCTTAGGCACCTGCCCGATAATCATGGCAGACCCACGGGGCCTCGCGTCTCCGCACTCGCGGTCTAGACACCATGAGACCTATGTGGGAGACTTCCGTGTCGGAAGTGAGATTGGCAAGGGCAGTTTCGCCCAGGTTTACATCGGTTTCCACCGTGTGTCAAATGCTGCCGTAGCCATCAAGTCCGTCGAGCTCGAACGCCTCAACAAGAAACTCAAAGAGAACCTCTACGGCGAAATCCAAATCCTCAAGACTCTCCGGCACCCCCATATTGTCGCCCTGCACGACTGCATCGAGTCTACAACCCACATCAATCTCGTTATGGAATACTGCGAACTTGGAGATCTGTCGTATTTCATCAAGAAGCGCGATAAGCTGGGCAACAACCCTGCAACCAAAGACATGGCCCGCAAGTACCCAAGTACTCTTGCTGGAGGTCTTCATGAAGTCATTATTCGACATTTCCTGAAGCAGCTGCAGAGCGCTCTCAAGTTCCTGCGCGAGAAGAACTACGTTCACCGAGACGTTAAACCCCAGAATCTGCTCCTTCTCCCCTCGCCGGGTTTCCGGCGCGCTGTTCCCCAAGAAATCCTCGAAGCCAGTCGCGGCTCGTTATTACCCGTTGAAGGTATCCAGTCACTTCCCATGCTGAAACTCGCAGATTTCGGCTTCGCCCGCGTCCTTCCCTCGACCTCCCTAGCCGACACCCTGTGTGGATCGCCATTGTACATGGCCCCGGAAATCCTGCGCTACGAGAGCTACAACGCGAAGGCCGACCTCTGGTCTGTTGGCACTGTGGCATATGAGATGGCTACTGGACGACCCCCCTTTAGAGCTAGACATCATGTGGAGTTGCTCCGGAAAATCGAATCTGCCGATGACGTGATCAAGTTTGCCAAAGAAGTAAACATTAGCGCCGACCTGAAGCATCTGATCCGGCAACTCCTGCGCCGGAATCCCGTTGAGCGAATGAGCTTCGAAAACTTTTTCGAGCACCCCGTCATCGTCAATGACATTCCGGGGGTTGTTGAAGACGATGTTCCACAAACAAGATTGGCGGCAGTGGCCGAAGCTGCCTCTGCCTCGATTACTACCCACCAGCTGCGTATGCCCGATGTGGCTACCGATGGCGGTTCCCGACGATCTGGCGCTCCTGCTGGTGGGCGCCATGATGATGCACCCCGAACACCCTCAGCCCAGGAACCTCCTGCGTCACCATATGCCGGTTCCACTGGGGAGCGAGCTGTCAGAAGCCGCGACGGTCCGGTCAGACCAGGTATCACCCATCGCCCATCATCTCGTGGCGATGTCGGCGGTGCGGGGCTTGGAATTCAGGCGTCTCCCACCGCCGGAACCCGCGGTGCTGCTGAAGGTATGCCACGGCGTCAGGCTTTCCACGATCCAACTATCACTCCTAGCGGCTCCCCTCTCACCGAACGGACCAGCTCCCGCCGAGGTTCTGCGGCTATCATTACTGCGGCTTTGCATGCCCGGGAACGGGAACAGGAGAAGGTGGCGCAGGAAATCGCCTTCGAACGGGATTATGTTGTTGTCGAAAAGCGACAGGTTGAAGTCAACGCATTCGCTGACGAGATGGCGGCCAACCCCCGACTCAACTCCCAGACCCAGCGATCGCCGACCCAGCAGCTGGTCCGACGCTCCACCGGCGGCCAGCCATCGTCTGTGCCCTCGACCAACGCCGTTGCGATCCCCTCGCGGACCCAGAGTGGTGCTACTAGACGTCCCGACCACACCCGGCGGAGCTCGCACGACAAGTCTTCGAGTGGAAATAGCCCCATAATCACGGCTAACTCGGTGACTAAGGCGATTCAGGATGCCAGCCTTCGCCTCTTTGGATTCCGTGTTCCTGCCCAGTTCATTGGCAAAGGGCCATCTCCTCCCCTGTACAACCCGTACCCTACTTACCCGGTGTCGACGCCGTCCGCTGTGGCTGGCCTTCTCACTGACGGTAAGCAGGGTGGTGGCTCTCTCGACGAGGATGCGCGTGTGGCTCAGAACATTGAGGATTACGCGAACCGCAGCAACTGCATCCACGGATTTGCCGAGGTGAAGTTCCGCCAGCTGTTCCCCTTCTTGCCGTCCGCCGAATATGGTCTCGACGGCACCCCCAACGACGACATTGCTTTCAAGGAAGACAGCCTCACGCCTGACGCGGTTGTGACGGTCTCCGAGGAAGCTCTCGTCCTCTACATCAAATCCCTCGGCATTCTTGCCAAGGCTATGGACATTGCCAATGTCTGGTGGCGCCGCAAGACGCGCAACGAGTCGGCGGCCGTGTCGTCGCCGGGCATTCCCGACCGCATCAACTCGGCGGTGCAGTGGGCACGTGACCGCTTCAATGTCACCCTCGAAAAGGCCGACCTTGTGCGTCTGAAGCTTGTTGAAGCTCAGCGGCAGCTTCCGGAGAACCACCCCGCACACCCGGATAACCACGGGCCGGAGTACGACACTGGCGCTGCTGGCGCCGCCGGTATGCCGGCTGTGTACCTGTCACCGGGTATCACGGCTGAGAAGCTGATCTATGAGCGCGCGCTGGACATGAGCCGCACGGCGGCGATTGACGAGATCTCCAACCAGAACCTGGTTGACTGCGAGACGTCGTATGCGACTGCGATTCTGCTCCTAGAAGCTGTGCTCGAGAATGACGATGACTTGCAGACGACGGCAATTCCGAAGTCGGCGGGCAGCGGTGGCTATGATGAGGGCGGCGCGGAGATTGATACCGGAGACCGGGATTTTGTGCAGCGCAGTAAGTCTTTTATCCTAACCCCCGTTTTCCATTTGAGAGAGAAACGTTTCTTTTTAACCAATTTGTTGTTTCCTCAATAGTGATTGCCTTGATCATGACTCGGCTGAAGACTGTGCGCAAGAAGATGCACATGATTGCCGAGGCTGAGAAGGCGGAACGCGCACAGATCTCGGCGGCTCGGCGGTGGAGCGGCGACGTTACACCCCGGAGCGTGCGGTCTCAAACTTCGAACTAAAAGCAGATATCCCGGTGCCGACCGACATTCATCACGCATAATGAGCAAGCCATGCCCGTCTTCATAACCCCGTAGAGGAGTCTCCTTCTCTTCCCTTAATCATCCTCCTCATGGTGTTTGAGCGGTTCGACGCTTTTTCCTGCCACAAGAATAATATTTTTTTCTCTTCTTCGTCTGTCCTCCTTTTTCTCTTTTTTAATACCATCATGGCTTTTGTTCACCTTTGACTTTTTCTTTAAGAATTTCGCTGGCGAATACGCGCAACGCTCAACCACACCATAATAGATTGGAACCACATACCTCGGAGTTTTGTTGTTTTTACTTTGGTCTTGTTTCTCAAGGCATTTCAGATTGGCCCTTCTCGTTCTCTTCTTGTTGTTTTTATCACTTTCGCTTCATATGCCTTGTCGTTTCTACATTTCGTCTCCTGATCTCCTTGCAGGGCGATTCTGGGTTTTTTATCTTCGGTGTGTTGTTCATCGCGTGGCATTTCCGCTGATTGTTCTTTCCTTGGCCCTTTGGCTATGTGCTTTATTTGTCCTTTTTTAATCTTCTTGTTCTTCTTTCGCTTTGGGTGAAGTGGGAGTTTCTTTTTTTCTTCTTGTTTTCATGACGGGCGAATGTTTCTTTTTTTTTTCTCTTTTCCAACGGCGTTTAGTGTGGGAGCCGATTGGAGGCTTTGTTTCTTTTGCTCTTTTGATTCTTCTTGTCGAGTTTTTTCCATTCGGATAGTTATGATATTGATGATGACCCGCGGGGTCTAAGATTGGCACGTCTTATCTGTTCGTTCGTTTGTTGCTTTTGAATCTTCCGTTGTCTTTCGGGGTTGTATGAGTCCTTGGCGTGTCTGAGCTTCTCTGGACCTCGTTTGCAAGCTTCGGTAGAAGGGGAGATTCTCCGCTCTCTGGCCATTTCGATTTTTCTTTCGCCGAAGTTTGTTTGGTACTTGCTTTGCTGTCTCTCACTTCTTCTGTCTTCTACTCTTCTCTTCTGTCCTGTCCCTGACACCGACAGCCGCTCCGATCTCAGCGGGCGTTCTGCGGAGATTGAGAAGTGAATTCCCCAGACCGATAGACAGGAGAGTGAGACGGCGGGGCAATTGAGTTTCCGTTCCGGTTCTGACAAGGCCGCACTTTTTGGAAGGGGGAGTTCTCCGTTCGACGGAGGGTGAGATTGCCGATTCTGGAGGTTCTTGTGGATTTCTGAGTGCGTGCTGGATATTCCCGTCCGTGTCTGTCTATTCTTACCATCATCCATTCATGTTTCTTTGCGAGGGGTTCTTTTCGTTCTTTCTTCTTGGATTCTCGGGGTCGTGGCATGTATGATTTTTTCCTGTTCCGAAGGCTTCGCTGTTTTCCTTTCCTGTGTGTGCTTCTCTTGCATCAAAGATTGATACCTTAGTTATTTTAACTATGCGAGAATGATTATTTTCTAGTATTCTTTTTCATATCGGGATCGTCTGGGTCCCCAAGATTTGAAAGTGAAAATATCAGTCCTGTCCAGCGCAACTGGTAGTCCAGGGAAAGATATTTTTAGATTGTTGGCCCTGTTTATTTTTATATTTGGCTGGTAAAAACTGAAGATCAGATATGGTTTTCTTTTCGTCTTCTTTTGTCCGGCGACATATCTGCGTATGTCAGATTCCAGGGATCGTTTTTGCGTCCAGGGGGAAACGAGAGATCAAGGGTCGCAGATTCTTGCCTTTCTGGACCTCCCGGGCTCCGTTCATCGGGGGTGAAGTTTCGATTTCCGGGTGAGTCCCTTTTTCAAGAGAGTCTAGAAAGGACACGAACAATAAAGCCAGCCGGGGATCATTTTGAAGCACGCAGATTTGAAGTACCGCGCCTTCCACCTTTTGCGTTTCCATGTATGTACGATGTGCAGAAGTGGTGATCGTGATGGAGTCAGAATGGACGAATATGTCCGGGGCCGGCGACTTCTTTTTATTCTTATTTTCGCCCTTTGTTGTGATATATGGGTTTGTGAATATGGTGTCTGGGATGTCGCAGTTGCACGGGAATATCAACAGGACCAGCGGAGAAAGCACGCTGAATCAGGACGAACGCCGTCTTACTTCCCAGCGCAGAAAAATGCACCGCTTATGCTATCTCTCTGCCTGTCGCTATTGGTGATGGTAGTTCTATCAGCAGTGTGCTGACACTGTGCATGCACACACCGAACTGGGGTCCGGAGGCACAGTGGTTTCTAGCTATATGTCGCGAGGGTCTGGACCAAGGGGGAAAAAGGGGGGGACCCTCACAAAACGGAATGTGTGGCTAGCCGGTGTGTCGCCACCACCCACCACCGTTGAAGATGTCCAGTAGTGTGCTGTATGTGGTCCTCATTCTCCGGCTTACGGCTGACCCAGTCCGCCGAGTTTGTCGATGTGGGTGTGGATGCCAAGGCAAAACGGACGCGGATGCATGGCGTTCTCTCTGCGGACCGGAAAGTAAGATGAGAAGTCAAGGCAGGGGAAGGCATTCGTCGTGTAGCATGAGTCGTGCGGTTATGCCTGATGTAAAAACAAGGGCTGACGGGGGCTTTTTGGGCGCGGATGAGTTTTCCACTCCATATACGACGATCGGAGGGACTCCGCCGGTTGTTCACCGTAGATTGATTGACAGGGGAGTTTGCAGCGATAAGAGGAGAGAAAAGGGGGATTTTGGGGGGGAAGATGAATCACTTGTTTTGAAGAGAAGAGGATCAAGAGCGTATTAAGTACAGAGTAAGTATGTCGTACATGTTCCCCCAGTGTACACCGCTAGAAAAAAGAACCAGAAAAATCAAACCACATCAGGTAAAAATCAGAAATGGATTTACCGACATCCATACTGTCGATCCATTTGCACGCACCATGCCACGTAAAAAAGATCAGAGGAAAAAAGAAAAAGAAGAAGAAGAAAGGGCCCGTAAAGCTCAGGCACCCAGCTTCTTCCACGTCTTCGGGTGGCCGTGCTTCTTGCCAAACGCCTTGATCTGGCCCAACTGCATCGGGAGCACAATGATCCAGATCAACGGCACCACCATGGCCATGAAGGTGTCGATGACCCAGTTATTGCGCAGCGACCCGCCCATCACACCCCATTTCATCAGGTGCGACAGCCACGCCACAGTGATCAGGTACTGGCCGCCCTCGAGGCCGGCGATCGAGCGGGCCGCGACCTGCTGCGGCGTCTGCTCCGGGTCGGACGCCTCCAGCTCGAGGGTGATGCCGGGCTTAAGGCGGTTCTCGGCTTCCAACGAGTCGCCGAGGATAGTGCCGGGCAGCACCAGGTGGATGCGCACGTCCTGCGGGTACAGCAGCACGTCCTGGCTCAGCGTGTCGGCCAGGCCGCGCAGCGCCCACTTGGCGGACGAGTAGGCGGCGTAGCCGGTGACGGTGTACGTGGCCAGCGACGTGCCGGTGAACACAAAGTGGTGCGGCGTGGTGGTGTCGGCGTCGGCGGCGAGCCACTCGCGCATCACGGCGTGGGCCATCTGCGCCTGGCCGAAGAAGTTGAGGTCCATCTGCGAGCGCACGGTCGAGAAGTCCTGCTCGACAAACAGGCCCGGCAGGCACACTCCCGCCACGCACCACACGCTGTCGGGCGCTTTGCCGGCGTTCCAGCGCTTGGCTTCGGCCAGCACGCGCTCGGCGTAGCCGGCCTCGGAAACGTCGGCGGGGATGAAGTGGAAGCGCTGTGATTTGGCGTCCAGAGACGAGGCCTAGGGAGAGAAGCGGAAGAAGGAAGGTCAGGGTTAAATGCAAACGACAAGAGAGAGTTCAGGAAATCAAAAATTACCTTCAGCTTCTCGACCGCTTCTTTCAACAGTTCCTCGCGACGGGCTACGATGATCAGATTCGCGCCCTTGGCAGCCAGCTGTTGGGCGGCACACAGGCCCATTCCGCCCGAAGCACCAGTAAGGAGGATTGTCTATAGGGCGGTGAAGATGGTTAGGCAGGCTGGATTACAATAGGGCGTTGATAGATATCATGAGTCCTTCTCTTACCTTCCCCTTGACATCGAACTGGTTTCCGCCGAAGAGACCCATGGTGAAGGCGATTGTGAGAGAAATAAGGGTTGGCACGGCTAGCCAGAAAACAGACAACTCTTCCATTTCCCGGAGGAAGAAAAAGGAAGAAGAAAAAGGGAAGGGGAAAAGAGTGTGGGAGCGTGCGTGGGGTGGTCAGAATCGGAGCAGTGATGATGGGATTATATAGAGAGGAGACAACGCAAGGAAAAAAAGAAGAGAAAAAGGTACAGAAAAAGGTACACACCTCTTGTCTCCTAGCACATGAAAAAAAAACAGGATGAGATACAGACACACGTCCGGAAAACTCCACCGCCAATGCATTTTGAACAGTAAATTCGGCGGATGGTGTCTCCAGGGTCGTTTGACAGTGGAATTGAAATCATTTACGAGTGTCTTTGGCACCTAGGGTTCAACCTGAATGAATATCTGGAACAACATGGTTCTGGTCTAATCACGGGAATCAGGCCTTCTGAGTAATCTCACTCTTCGGCCTTTTAGGGCTGATGTTCGGCGGTTGCAGCCCTGTTCGTAGCCTGGGAAGTGCTGATGTTTCGGTGGCTTCAGGAGCAGCCTGTCGCTATAAATTTCCAGTGACTCCAGAGAATTTCCCAAGAGGAACAATTAAGTACAGTGTGCATATAGTGTATTTACTGTAACGCCGATAAGCGATAAGGAAAAAATTATCCCATTTTTTGAACCGCACTTTTGGCCTTCGCTTCTTCACCTCTCTTCACCCTGTCCTCCCACACAAGTCAGAAGACTTCTACTCGAGCTCCAACCCTCTAGACGTGTTTGTCTTTAGCTGCACTTTCACACCCATACAATGGCCCGGAAACGCAAATCTTCCCGGCCGTCCGGCCCCACTGGCCCGCGCGAGCTCGATGCCGCCGACGCCCGCATTGGCCGCATCACCACCTACGAAGACGTTGCAAACTCCGAAGACGAGTACTTCCTCACCCAGGAGAAGGTCATGCTCGATGACGGCCCGCAGTCGAAACGCCAGCGCATGATTGACGAGGCCGATGCTTTCCTGGACCCTTCCGACGAAGAGGTTCTGGCGTACGATGATGGCGACGAGGAAGACGAAGAAGACGATGAGGAGGAGGAAAACGACGACCACGAAGATGACCGCCAGTCGGGAAAGCGGCGATCAGCCCGGGACGCGGATGATGAGGACGACGATGACCATCGCCGGTCGAGAGGCGACGACGGCGAAGACGGCTCGCAGTGGTGGGGCTCGTCGAAGAAGGAGTACTACGATGCCGACAACATCGAGACCGAGGCCGACGCTCTGGAGGAGGAGGCCGAGGCGAAGCGGCTGCAGCAGAAGAAACTCACAAAAATGGCCGACGAGGACTTCATGTTCGACGAGTCTGAGTGGGCCACCGCCCCGGCCGCCGACACCGCCGACGCCACCTCCGACCCGCTGTCGGCCGCCGCCCTCGGCGTCCCCCTCACCGAAGTGCTCGCCGACAACTCCGTGCCTGCCGCCGACCTCTCCCCCGAAGCCTCCTACAAGCTCCTTACCGCGCGGTACCCCGAGTTTGAGTACCTGGTGTCAGAGTTCCAGACTCTGCAGCCGCAGCTCGACGCCCTGCAACAGGCTGCCGAGGCCAAGCCGCCCAAATCGCTCGAGGGCGTGCGATACTGGGTTCTCGGTTGCTATGTGGCTGCGCTGGCGAGCTATTTCGCCATTCTGGCTGCTGCCGCCCGCGATGGCGACGGCACCGCCAACTCGCTGAAGCTGATCAGCCCCGCTGAGCTGCGCGACCACGAGATCATGACCACCCTGATCACTTGCCGGAATCACTGGAAGCGCGTGTCAGCCCTGCGGCCAGCCCGCAAGGCTGCATCAAAGAAGCATGCCGATCTCGTCGACGACGACCAGGATATTGGCATGGGTGACGACGGCAATAGCGACGGCATGATCGCGGAAGCCGTTGCTGCTGCTGCGGCCGCGAGGAAGTCGAAGAAGAAGGCGGACAAGAAGGCGGAGAAGGCCGCCAAGGCCGCCCAGGCCGTTGAAGCGTCGCTCGCCGATCTGTACGACCTACCCATTCCCGTGGGAGGAGCCAAGAAGGCCAAGTCGAAGCAGGCCCGGGATGCCGAGACGGCAGCTGGCGCCGACGACCGGTCAGACTTTGGCGAGGAGGATGTCATGGACGAGCGGTCGGCCGCCGAGAAGGCCCAGCGCAAGAAGAGTCTGCGGTTTTACACCTCGCAGATCGTGCAGAAGTCAACGCGCCGCGCAAATGCCGGCCGCGACGTGGGCGGCGACGTCGATATCCCGTACCGCGAGCGTCTGAAGGACCGCCAAGCACGACTCAACGCGGAGGCCGAGAAGCGCGGTCGCAAGGAGTCCAAGTTCGGCGCGGATCTAGGCGACGACGGCGAAGATGACGAGGCAGCCAAGCCGACCGACAAGAAGCCCAGCGGCGACGGCGACTACGAGGACTACTACGACATGGTGGCGGGGGCGGCGCAGCGCAAGAAACAGACCAAGAGCGACATGTACACGGCGCTGGCGCAGGCGCGGCGCGCCGACCGCGTGGTGCAGACAGAGGAGATTGGCGACGACGGCAAGCGCAAGGTGTCGTACATGATCGAGAAGAACAAGGGCCTGGCGCCCAAGCGCAAGAAGGAGAACCGCAACCCGCGCGTCAAGAAGCGCATGAAGTACGACGAGAAGATGAAGAAGCTGCGCAGCATGAAGCCCGTCCCCAAGGCCCAGCCCAAGGGCGGATACCAGGGCGTGACCTCCGGTATCAAGGCCGGCCTCATTCGGAGCACCAAGTTCCAGAACTAGCAGATATCTCTTTTTCTTTTTGCTCCTTGCTTTGGTTTCTGTCTCCTTTTTCTTTTGGATGGGTTGGTGGGTTGGTGCATGGCCGTGTCTTTTCTGGGGTTTTCTGTAAATGCTAGACGTATATACAAGCCAACATGCCGTACTCTTAGGACATTTTCATCTGATACGTCCCAAAACGAATGCTGTGAGCCATGTGTTACACTCTCGGGATGTCTTCGTCTATCAAGGGTTATATAACCCTAAATCCTCCCGTCCGTGCACGTGACTGGATGCTTAACCCTAACCCTAAGACAAAATCCTGGACCACGATTTTCCAACAGCTGTCCCGTTTGCTGGCTTTTACGCAAACCATCACCACCACGCACTTCATCCCCTTTCCGCCAATCCATTCTTTTCCTACCCTCACATCTTCGATATGCCGTTTTTAATAGCCCTGTAGCTAATCCTTACCTGATGAAGCTACCTTTCTCCCATATATTTTACGACATCAGCTCGTGATAGGATCGTCACCCTTAAACCCCCCCCCCCTCATCCCGCCCTGGGATCGTCACCACCACTTCTTCCTTTATATCTGTCATTTTTTTCTCTTTTCAAGCAGTACTTGCCGTTCATCATGGCGGCCGTTCCCGACACATCGTCGATCAGGGCGGCGGCCGATGTGTTCTCGGCCACTTACACGCTGCCGCAGATCCGCGCGATCCACAAGTCGCTGCACACGCAGATGGAGGACAAAGCGGTCCGGCTGCGGAGCAAAGTCGGCGGCTCGTATCGCGAGCTGCTAGGCACGGCCGACGCCATTGTGCAGATGCGGACGGACAACAATGCCGTGCAGGCGTTGCTAGCGCAGATGGGCGCGCGGTGCGGCGGTGCCGTGGTGGGCCGCAAAGCCGCTGGGCTGGCGCGGTTCGCCGGCGCCGGCGAGGCGGATGGCCGGCTTGGCGGCGGCCCGGCGGTGGCGCAGGCGGTTCGTGCGCGGCTGCTCGAGTCCTGCTGGCTGCTGATCCCGGCGGCCCTGCGCGGAAGTGCGGCGTTTGGGCTCGACTTGCTCGGCCGCGGAGACAGGCTGGTCCTGGCTACCAAGATTCTCGTGCTCAGCCGGCTGCTTGTCAAGAGCCTGGATGGCCGCGCGGAGGCCCTTGTCGACCCGCATGCCCGGCATGTCATGCAGACTGCAAACACCACGCTCGAGGCGATGCGGCGCCGTGTCCGCTGGAGCATTGAGAAGCTCCTCGAGCACCCGGACCAAGCTGTCGTCGACCAGGACATGACGCTGAAAGCATTTGCGGCCCATAGTCTGGCCACGATCTCCGGAGCGAAAGACGGCCTGTACCATTTGCTGGATACACGGAGCCGGGCTATCACTGTTGTGCTGGACCCCACGCTTGACTCTGAAGATGGCCAGACACGAACCTCGCATGACCCCGAGCGCGGACCGTCCGCCACGGCGGTTACCGCCGCCCTGAACCTCTACACCCGGACACTCCTCGATGTGCAAGCACTAATTCCCACCCGGCTATCAGAAGAACTCCGA
The DNA here is from genome assembly GCA_001510565.1 of Knoxdaviesia proteae. Taxonomy (NCBI): domain Eukaryota; kingdom Fungi; phylum Ascomycota; class Sordariomycetes; order Microascales; family Gondwanamycetaceae; genus Knoxdaviesia; species Knoxdaviesia proteae. Next base: position 748,309 of record LNGL01000008.1, read on the forward strand.
AACCTTAAACGCAACCGCCTGCTGGCCGACCCAGCGCTGCGCCGTCTCGAAGTGCTGCGTCTGGATGTAGCCGAGCAGTGGTGTGGCGACGTGCAGTTTTTCACCCCGTACATCCCCCACGACGACCTCGACGGCCGAACTGCCCGCACCATGCTCTTCACGTGGGCCAAGCGCGCCGGCGACTTGTTTCTCGCAGGCCTCGAGAAAGCCCTGGCGCATATCAGCGAGATGCGCGCCGTGGTAGACCTGCGCTCGACTGTGCTCCGCCTGTGGATCAAGGACGGCGGCCGTGTGCTCGGCCTGGACCCGTCGGAAATGCTCGGAAGGCTGCGCGAGTCATTCAACACCCACATGCTGCGACTGGTGACCGCCAAAGTGGCCAAGCTCCACCTGGTCGGCTCCGAGGTTGCGGCCACGCTGGAGACCTGGCGGGCGGGCGAGACCGACTCGCGCATGCGGCTGTGGGGCCACGGTGTGCCCGGGGCCGACATGGACATGCCCGACGGTGTGCCGGCGTTCTTCCAGGACCTGGTATCGCGCACATACGGCCGCAACGCTGCGGTGTCCAAAGCCACCAACGCCTACCACACGTGGTTCCGCGTCGTCAACGAAGTGCGCGACGTGGTCGGCCAGCTGCAGCGGCAGCGGTGGGACAACGACTACGAGGAGATTGAGGACGAGGAGACCATCGAGCAGCGCCAGCAGCTGCTCAGCAAGGACGACCCGGCTATGCTGCAGACTCGGCTAAACGCCGCGGTCGACCAGGAGTTCGCCGCTCTGGATGTCCGCCTGGACGCCCTACGCCGGCAGTACACGCTCGTCGGAGACTCGGATGCCGACGATAACGCCACCGAAAACGCCCCCGCTATCGCCATGTACCTGCTCCGCGTGGTCCGGGATATCCGTGCAGCACTGCCCAGCGATGCCGAATCCCGCAGCGAGCAGCTCCGGGCGTTTGGGCGCGCCATCTCGCCACCGTTATACGCGCTGCTTGCTGCCGACGTGGTTGCCGAGCCGCTACAGAGATACGCAGACACCGCGCTGGCCCGCCGCCACGTCGGCGTCAGCCGCATCCTGTGGACGTCGCCCGATGCCGACGGGCTACCGGCCCAGCCGTTCCCGGCAACTGTCGTGTTTCTGCGGGACGTGTCAGCGGCGATGGCGCAGGCGGGCGTGGATCTGTGGACGCCGAAATCGGCCGGTGTTGCTAAAAAGCTTCTGGCGTCGCGGGTGTGTGAGGAATGGAAGATCGCGCTGGCGGCTGTTCTGGGGGAGCAGAAGCAGAAAGCTGCGGAGAAGGCTGCCGGAGCCGCACCTGAGGAGATCAAGGAAGAGGCGGTGGAACCTGAAGAGCCCACTACCGACGCCGATACCGCCAGTGATGACGACGGCACACCCGCCGTCTCTGAACCTACGCCGACACCCCCCACAAAGGCGGAACCACCATCGCCTCCCGAAGACCCGTCCCGTATCCGTGACCTGCTTATGCAGTGGCTGTTCGACGTTGCGTACCTCCGCTGTTGTCTCGATGGATCCGTTGATTTCTCGAAGGGCGGGCTGGGCAAGCTGGCTGCCGGTGTTGCCGCTGCGCTGGACTCGCTTGATCCGGCTCTCATGGACGGCGTGCCCGATGCGGAAACTCGGCAGAAACGGGTCACGAAGGCGGCTCAGGACTACTGGAAACGCACAAACCTGTTGTTCGGGCTTCTTGGGTACAAGTCGTGACGTTTCTGTAATACGTGGACATGACCTTGGACTCCTGCATACGCAGTTCTTACTCAAAAGCACGTAATAAACCAATCGAGAACCTTACATACATCCTTCGTGGTATTCAGTCTCTCACCTACTCTCATGCTCTCTTCAACCTATGTAATGAAATGCCAATAATAACTCGCAGTCTAGAACTTTCGTCATCATATGAACGTGAAATTTATGCGCCTCCTGAACAAGATACAAAACTTTTTTTCTTCTTCCCCTTGAAAACCAAACGCCGGAATGCCATAAAAGAAAAAACCAGTATGCTAAACCACCGGATTCAAACGAAAAACGGAATGCCCAAAACAAGTGCATCCAGGAGTCTCTCCCTCACATGTTTTTACTTCCGAGCACCTCTCCGAATCTTCGGGAACTGAAGCGGCAACGACAGTTTGGCAGTGTAGGTCATGGCTTTGGTTTCCGGGTTCTTGTACTGCTTTAAGCGGGCTCCGATCTCGCGGTACATCTGGTCCATGGTCGGCTGGTCGATGCGCAGATCGGCCCGCAGCTCGGCGGTGGACATTTCGTAGTTCTCGATGACCAGCGCGATCGCGGCGCAGTGCGTCAGCAGCAGCTGCGTGTGGAACGTGTCGAGGTTGCCCTCGAGCGTGAACTTGCGCCACAGCTGTGCGGCCACGGCCGCCGGGCAGTCGGTCATTTCTTGGAAGGTGGTGCGCGGACATGCGCGGCGGCTGCCGCGGGGGCCGGGCTTGCTCATTGAGAAGTACAGGATCAGGTAGTACAGGTAGCGCAGCACACGCAGGCGCTCCGTGGCTCGCGGCGCGTTGGCCACTCGTATCAGCCGACTCGCCACGAACCGCGACAGCACCTTGATGTTCTCGCCGGCCGCCACCGACTCCACCCAGTCCGACACCGCGATCGAGTTCAGCAGGTCGGCACCGATCATCTCCGCCGGGTCGTACACCTCGGTCACGTTCTGCGCGTCGGGGTTCGCCCGCGGGATCGGCTTGCGGGAGTTCGCCGCCGCCTGCAGCTCTTCGGCCGTGGCCATCGTTGACGTGGCCGACCGCACCGCCTCCATGGTGGCCACCTCTGCCGTACTGAGGGCCGGAGCGGAGCCGTCCGCGTGCGTCGGGATGGCATTGGCGATGTTGTCCTGGATGGCCTTCTTCGCTTTCTTCGTTCCGAAGGCCTTGTTGAGTTCGATACGCTGGGCTCCGAGGTTCTGTAAGAAGCAAGATGACAAGGTGGGTTAATGTATTAGCAGGCTGGTTCATACCCTCGAGGCACCGGTTGGCGAGGAGCAAACTTACAACCTTCACCCCAGCAGCACGAACAGGCTCGTCCGCCTGCTTCGCCTTGACCACTCCTCGAGTGATCATCTTCTTGACCTCAACGAACTTGACAACATTTGCTTCCGGGTCAAATACTCCAACGTAGTGCTTCAGCCCCCGCGTTGCCGACGATCCACGGTCTTCCCGCGCCGTGTACTCCATCACCGGGTCGGCGTCGGCGTGCAGGAGCAGCTCGTCACCCTCCCGCTTCCGTTGCTTCGTCGTGGTGGCATTGAACGGGACTCGGCTAGAGACTTTAATCGCACAATTCGGATCTGTGTCGGAGTCAAATTGTGTTAGCAGAGCAAACGGTTCTCTCAGCAAACACAAATGCCGGGCAGTTCAGATTCCGGGTTCGCCCTCACCAATTGCTGGTACCAGCCCACTGCTAACAGCCTCCGCGAATGCCGATTGAAAGCGGACGGCCGAAGGCCCCGAGGGATTCCGGCCTTGTGAGCTGGAAACCGGGCCGTCTGAAATATGCACCCGCTTCCGCGATTCCGGTCCGGAGGCCTTGGCCTCTCTCTTCCGCTTCTTCTCTACATCTGTGGACATTGCTCGATAGTGAATTTAAGAGTTGGCAACTGTTGTGCAGAAGAGAACACAATTAGAAAACAGGAAGAAAAAGGTCTAGAAACCTCTCAAAGGACCCTTATGAGAGGGAAGCCAGGAAATAGGGACAGAGAAAAAAAAGTATCTTTTGCTAGGAAGTTCCAAGACAAATTTTTGGCTTCTGTATCGATAAGAAAAAAGGTTGAGAAAAGGTTGAAGAATCGGTAGTCACGTGATCCAACTGATAGAAACTGTACCCTAAGGAACCCTTATCCTGTCCCCATAAATTTTGCCAACTAGTCTTGTATTTCCCAATCTGTATGTCGTTGACTTGCTTGGAGTGTGTAAATCTAAGTTGGTACCAATGAAGACAGCTCCCTATAACCCTAACCCTAGTACGGTTTGAAGTTACAGGAAATATCCAGCCCACATCACGACGGGTACATGAATATCTTCAAGGGTCACATCAATCCCCTTTCATTTTAGTCACATATTCGATTCCATGGTCTAAAATCGGGGGTTCGGGTTTGGAGAACTGGTGCTAATATTATCGATACTCGACACATGCTAGGTGGCGCACTAATGGTGCTCATGGGAACTACTCCGTACAAAGCTTCCGAATGCAGCCAGCCAAGTTTATGAGAACAGAGGCAAGATGTGCTCATAATTATGCAAAGGATTCACAGGGAGAAAAAGAGATATACTGAGTTTCACGATTATTTGTATTGTGTGGGAGATGCATAGAAGCAACCGGTTACTAGAATAGAGATGCTGGTCCTTAACCATATCCTAATCCGATCATCCTGTGTTTGATGAAACTCCTGTGGGAATCGATAACTAAACTCCCGAAAAAAAAGCCAGCCGACCATGAGAACTTATGCATGGAACATCCTTTGGCCAATCCATTTCAAAGATTGAGCAGACATGAGGGGCATTTCAATCGGCAAATCGTTTGCGGCGTATCGACCGGTGGGGTTATGCTGGTCCCTAGCTTCGTAGGAGGGGAAACGAGAAGCTTGGGGGAACTGCCGGGGAAGAGCAGCCGGAGGCGAATTGCTTGATGTTGAAACTGGATCGTGCTGTCAAAACTTGACTATTCATTCCACGGAGAGGATGTCAGGTCGATGCATGGCGTTGGGCGTTTATTTCCTAGAGACACAAGATACTGTTAGAGACAATGCGACCGAGAAAGCGAAATGGGAGAGAACAGGATGAAGAAAATGGCAGGAAATAACTTACGAGCGAGCGCGCATCTTTCTGCGCTTGCGCTTAAGGCGACGAACTCTCTTCTTTCTCCACTTGGCTCTCATCGTGGTCGACTCTGAATTGTAAAGATGTACGGTTAGTAGATGCGCAGAACAATGAAGCTGTTGGCAAGTGGGATGTCGAACACCAGCCAGTTGGAGAAGCTTGGCTAAAAAGCATGAATCAATTGCAGGAACGATGGAATACCAAATTGCAAGTGAAAGCCTGATGGGTTGGTTCTGGGAGTCTGGTGAAACTTACTTGAGTCTTCTTTGATGAGAAAATAATTGTTGGTTCTGGTGGTATGAAGAAGGGAAGAAAAAAATCCAGGAATGAGGGGAGCACGAAAAGAGCTGAAGTAGGCATTTTCTTTGGACAAAGAATTAGGGCAACCTTGTGGACAATTGTGGGGTATAGTCACATGATGCATTAGGTCACTGGGATTTTTTTGTTTGGGGGGTTGCTTTGCATTTTCGGAAGAGCCTGCTTAGATGCATAAACTAGGGCAGGGGGAAAAAACTTATGGAAGGACCTGACCCCGATAAGAATGAAGCCCCGATAAAGCGATAGCACCGATAACTTCATAATTCTTCCTCCTCCATCAACACCAACACCATCAGTTTTCATCAATTCGGTATTAATTATCAGAACTACTGCTATTGATAAAAGGACTGAGTACTTCAATTATCTGAGCATTGAAGTGACAGGACTGGTTTAATTGAGGAATAGTTTTCCCCCTGTTTTCACTCGCCTGTCATGGATTGCTCTGCCCCAAGCTTCCTTTCCAGAGGATGGAAGAATCTGAAGCTGTGGACAGCTAAAACAACAGGATTCTTCCAGCCTGGCTGGTCTGAGCATGCCATTGAAATTGGGAAGATTATCATGAAGGACACTGTTAGTGGTGATCGCTGTGAGATCAACCCCCCAATTGTCGAGTTTGGAAATCATTGCGTGTGGCACACTGACTTATACTTTGAATAGATGAGTTCCCCGTCCTCAAGGACACCCCTATCACGATCTGGAAGGGAGGAATTTAGTAAGTATCAAGTCGAAAAGACAAACCTCCCGGCATAGCAATCATTTTCCAAAGCCAGAGTGACGAAGAAATAGAAGACTAACCTAGCTGTCTTTCCTAGTCTCCACGACCGTGACCATTTCCTGTCGAGCACGATGACAGCTCCTCTCTGTGAAATTTATCCCGTTGATACTGACCGCAGCTTCGAATCAGTCCCTTGTGTCTTTGTCCGACACGCTGGATCTTCTCAGCCGGTCAAAGTCAATGGACACGATATTGGCAAGAACGGAAAGTATTCGCAGGGGTGGATGATTGGAAACAGAGATGTTGTCACAGTTTCGAAGTAGGAACTTCGGCTTGTTCAGGAATCTATCGTTCTCCAGGAGCTCTCTGCGGTTCAAAAGGCTGAGGCTGCTGTATGTATTAGCGGTTGAACTTCCTTCCTCTTCATTTTCGATTTTCGGAGCTGGTTTCTAACACTTACCCCCTTTTTGCGTTTTTTTTCTTTTTTTCAAAAAGCTCATGCAGGATTCGTTCACCATCACTGATCGGGTTATCGGCGGAGGTGCTCACGGAAAGATTCGCCTGGCCATAAACGTGGCTACCGGGGAGCAGGTAGCGTGTAAGATCCAGGACTTTGACGCTATGCGTCGCGAGCGAATTAGCCAACGAGCCTTTGATCAGATTGGCATGGAGTCTACCATCCTCAGCAGCTTCGACCACGTAAGAACACCCNCCCCCCCCCCCCCCCCCTTTGACCGCGTGGTATCAGAATAATGGCTTTCTAACTTGCGTATCCTCCGATTAGCCCAACATTGTCCGTCTTCTGAAAGTGTATCAGTCTGCTCACACCCAGTAAGTCCCTGCTAAACTGACAAGAAGAAAGAGAGATGGAGGAATTACTGGGGATGCTAACCTTTGCTCGGGTTTCTTTTTCTTTTTCCGCGTAGTTACATGTTCATGACACTGGCGGGAGGCGGTGACCTCCTTTCGTACTGCTTCTTCATGGCGCCTGTGTCCCACATTGATCGCCAGTTCATCATCCTTCAACTTGTCCGTGGATTGGATGAACTGCACAATGCTGGAATAATCCATCGGGACATCAAACCCGAGAACATTCTCCTGACTGTTGCACCGAAGGTTGGATATCCTATCTGCCTCGCAGATGTTGGCTCTGCCGCCAATCTCAACCTCGGCCCGGCGACTGCTCATCTGGGTACCCTGCCGTATCAGGCTCCGTAAGTGACTGGCCTTTTTTCCTCAACGCGGATGCTATAAGAAATGGAAATACTAACCTCAAATCAAATTCCAGCGAAATGCGGAACCACCAGCCGCAAACTGTGGCTGTTGATATGTGGGCTGTAGGTCTCGTACTCCTTCAGCTCACTGGTGGTGTCCGCCACATGCATCACGATTCCCTTCGGTTGATGAGTGCTTCGAATGTCTGGGAGTACCTTGAGTTGCAGCGCCAGCGCGGTCTGCTAAAGCTAAACCACAATGGCCGGGATTTCTTGCGTCGTTGCTTGGTGCCGGAACCGAATCTGCGCCTGACTGCCGAGGAGGCCTTGGACCACCCGTTTTTGAAGCCGCGACTCTGGTCTCGGCTGTACTGGATGGACCGCCAGGCCAAGAAGGCCTGGAAGCCCCGTGAGGAGCCGATTCCTGCGACGGTGATTCTTCCCGAGGTGGTGGAAAATTTCGATCCGGATCGTTCTGAGGCAATGGATATTCCCTCTCGGGGTGGTCGTCGTTGTGGTGGCAGACGCCTTGTGAATTCGGAGTGAGAGGGTGGTATTTGGAAGTTGGAGGGGGGGGACGAAAGTGTGTTTGCAGGAGGAAAAAGGAGAAAAGAAAAAAGAAAAAAGGAATTGAAAACGAGTTTGTTTTCTAGGGGAAAGGGCAAAACCCCAGTTATCTGGGTTGTTTTTGTGGTCATTGTTTTTTCTGACTTCCCGTGACTTTCTTTTGTGTGCATTTGCTCTTTCCATTTTCTATCCTTAGGCAGGTTCAGAAACACGTGAAAAGGAGCAGGTACGAGCTGCTGCAACTCATGTGCTAATAGATATCATGGCTGAAGAGCATTTGTTTTAAATGATACCTGTGAAACCTATACTGAGTGAAAGATATGCATGTTTGCTTGAAAGCTGGTATGACTGACCCTATGAGCTTGATCCTAATTTCAGAATATTATGTGTACTAGTTGTAGCTGGAGGAAAGCCAAGGGGAAGCAGCTCTGGGAATGACTCGGTTGATGAAGCTAAGAGAGGTTGCAACAGGTCTTCAATCTCCTTGATTTGAGCCGGATCAACACTGTGGCTCTGAAGGCTGACAATGTCCTTCTGGGCTATCTCTTTTTCTTCCTTGCTCAAAGGACGCTGGCGCTCGGTCTGGACAGCCTGCTCAGTGCCAGAGAACTTGCCACCTCGTGCTGTCTTCTCAGCTCCAAATGCCACCAGGTTGCCTCTGCGAACAACAACCACCTGGTCAACAGCTCCAGAGGAATCGATCCAAGCGGCAGCCTGCACAAGTCCGGCATAAGAGTCATCGTGGACCTTCTTGGGAGTCAGTCGCACCGGTAGACCGCGCGATCCGGCCTCAGGAAGACGCTCATAGAAGCGGTTCAAGATTCCAAGTCGGCTTAGACCACCAGGCACGGCAAGGACGGCCACCTCGACGCGGTAATTTGCACGATGGAAAGCGTCAGCCAGAGACACAAAGTCCTGCGGGTGGCGACAGGCGCTCTCAATCAGCACGTCCAGACGGCGACGCACAGCCTCGTTTGCAGCCATTGCCAACCAGCGGCGCGCATCCGTTCCAGTTGCCGGCGATGCAAACTGTGGGGTCTTCTCTATCAGCTCATCATATGCTGGGTGGTAAGTCTTGTAGGTATCAGCAATGAAATGCGCCGGCTTGTGCTTTCGGAGGCGAATCAAAGCCTCCAGAATGGCCGGGGCCGTGCGGGTTTTGCCGGCTCCGGTCTGGCCGACCACCAGAACGGCGAGCGGTGACTCGGATGTGGATGATGATTCCGGAAGGGCTGAGAACTCATCGGGGAGAATCTGGGTGCGGAAGATCCGCTCCGATTCGTCCCCAGAGAGAATGTACGACGACAGGTCGGGAGGGGGCGGCATGGTGGCGGGGCCGAAATCTTCGGAGGGGCAGTTCTCTAACTGGAGACAATTCGCCAGGGTACCCGGAACCTGGATGCCAATGATATCCGATCCGCTTGGAGAGATTAGAGGTATAGTAGATAGAGGGAAAAAATTGCAAAAGAAATAGATTTGACAAAGCGAGGCAACGGTGTAATGGGAATTCTCTTTTCTTTTAAACGGTATCTTTCCAGTTGGAAAATGATATAGGTCCGGCCAAAATGCTACTTTAAAAGTGCGGAGGCGGGGGAAGCGAGCACCAGTTTCTATTTTCCGCTAAGGACGTCAGATAGGAGCACAAGAACTCAGCCGGGTTAAAAGTCGTAATCATAGGGGTCGTTTGCATTTTTTAAAGAGTCATTATTGATCCTCTTTCCATCTACTCGTATTACTACTGGAGATATCAGACGGCAAATACTGCGTGTCTCACACCAGCCGTGTCTCACCCGACATCGTTCAAACACCGCTCCATTTGTAAAATTGCCGGTATCGCTTGAACTGGGCCACGAGAACAGCCCGCCCGCTTGCATCTAGGCCATCATTGAGAATCTTGCGGGCTTCAGGGGGTGTGACCTCCAGAATCGCATTCATGCCGGGTTCGAGAGCATCGCGCACCGGCCGTCGAATATCCGTCTCCAGCTGCAGCTTCACGTACGACATAAGCACCAGGTATATCTGTCGCCCGGCGGATCGTTTGGCTGCGTCGGTAGCCGTATCGAGTGTCTGGTTTCGCTGTTGACTGCGTCTGTTTCCGCCCACGCTGCCTGCCATTGGCTCACACAGCAGGGTCAGCAGGCGGTTGAAGGCTCTTGCGTGAGTTTCCCAGAATAGGAAGACTGAGGTCGACGTCAACTTGCTGTTGTTCTCTTGTGTAGCCAGACCCACCGCTGCCCATCGCTTTTCATCGGCGTTGTAGGGTGTTAACAACAGACTGGTGAGAAGGGCCTGCAGCGCAGCAATGAGGATATGGAAATGACCCTCCAGTCGGAGTCTGAACCTCTTGATGATGCACTCGCCCAGTGTGCAGAGCCAGTCGTATGTGGTTGGGGAGTCTCTCAGTCTCGAATATTCGGGGTCCTCAGAGCAGACGGTGCCAATCAAAGCCAGAGTCTGCTCGATATTCCACTGCGTGAGATGCATAAATGTCAACGCAAGCATATCTCGGAGGATCGAGCACATCTTCCCAAACTCGGCGCCGTTGTTAACGGTCAAAGCTTTGGCAACGAGCTTGCTGTACGCCGCCGAAACATCGAAGCCACCTTTGATATCTACGACAGTCTTAGAAGCACCAATCTTCCTTGTCAGATGTCGAATTGCTCGGACTTGAAGCGCAAAATCTGTCTTGCTGTCCCAAGAATGAATGAGTTCTCCGAGGTACTCCACCAAATCAGGGCCAGACAGACCGTCAGTAGCAGCGTCGATACACCCGTCAATGATATCTTGGTACATCTCTGTAAAGAGAGCATCTGGTGAGGTTGTGGTGGTTTCCGCAAGAGCGGTGAATGATTGAGGCCGAGATTGTTTCAGTTTCTCCTGGAACAGCTTCAACAGCAGGTTCTGTAGCAACCACCCACTGACAGTGCCGGAAGAGATACCTGTTAAGGCTATCTTCTGCAGCTTTTCCCAAGGGATAGTCTCGTCCGATTGAAGGGTGTCTTGGATGGGCGAGACTGCTGAAATCGCCGCGATGATCGGATAGGGGCTAGATGGCGGTGACGACGCGTACTCGGTCAACACAGACTTGACCATGAGAAACAGTTTCTGCTGCATGATTTCCACCGAGATCAAATCCGCAACATTTCGGCCGCCATTGTTTAGATCAAGCACGATCTCCAAAAGCTCCTTCATCAACACTGGCGTTAGCATTTGGTCTTGGATGTAGCGAAACTCAACAGCACAGTGATTGACGAATGCCGAAGCTTGCTCCAAGTATGTTCGGCCCCACTCATCGAAGTGGAGAACCATTCGGCTATATCAGATCCTGTGTTAGTGCATGTGGATGCTCACTCGGTTGAGATGATCTGGAAAATCGTACCGTATCGTGGCTCTGGACATCTCGGCAAACTGTTGCTGTAAGCCATCTATGTCCCGAATCGGCCTGGGATCTCCGTTGGGCTCCGCAAAAGCTGTCGCGAGGGACGTGCCCAGATTGACCAAATCTTGGAAGCAGATTCCCTGAATGAACGAAATATTAGTATCGGACTGCAATTGAACTTTCAATGGAGCGTGTTCTAACCTGATAGAATGTAGCACTTTTGAGGAATTTCAGAAGAACACCCATGCTAAGCTTCCAAAACTGGAGATCGATCTTAGAAGCGGCTTTGGTGTTTCCAAGGAATGCGATCAGGCTGCCAGTTATTGTTTCTCGCTGGCTTCTAGTGAAGCAGTCCAAGGGAAGCTTCAGAATCAATGCCAGACATTCAGAGCACAGCTCCGGCTTTTTGGTGATATTTAACTTGATCTTCTCTAATGGCTGTGTGATCGAGTCAATGATGCTTCCTATAAGTGCAGAGACACATGATTAGTATGTCATCAGCTGGTATATATCTTCATGCATCAAGGCGTACCGATAATAAGGCGCTGATTCACAACGTTCTCATTTTGAACAATGACCTGGAGGTAATTGACAGCTAAGGGCTGAATCTTGTTCAAAAGAGGCTCTTCCATAAAAGGGGGAAGCTTTCCCGAAAAGCTCGGCGATAGCAATCTATAGCCAGCAGTCAGTAACGGATACATATTATAGAGATTGAACTTTGGAGCAGATGAAATATCTTACGAGATGAGTCTTGGTGAGCTGAAGGTGACAAAATCAAGATATGTCATCCAATCTGTTTCCACTGCACTCTCGGTAGATTCGAGAACTTTCAGCTTATTTGGCGCCTCGGTCTCGAGTCTTTGGGCAACTTTGAGAGCAAGCTCGGTCATTTCCGAGACGGCTGGGCCGTCCGGATATGACACAGCCCATAGACGGGAGAGAAAGTTCAGCGCCTCCAAAGCGTCTTGTGTCCACAAAGATGCCGAAAGAAGAGCCTCTGCAAGGGCGTCATTCGACCGACTCCAGACTTCGTCTCTGGCCTCTGGGGTTAGCCACTGAATAACATTTGCGAGGGACCTCCACCGCAATTTCAACAGAGCGTATCTCAGAGAGTCAATGGGACTATCAAGAGTAGACAAAATCAAGGAAGAAATCGCTTTCCCACCAATCGACGTGAAATCGGAAGTTTTCAGCTGACTTGAAATGGAGTCCAAGACTACATATAAAGGGAAATTGGAGGAATGGTCAGTTGATGACAGCATGTCGAGGAGATCTTTGAGTTGGGCAGGTGTCATAGAAGACTCTAAGCCTCCAGATTGGTATCGGAGGTCGGTGCTCAGCCAGGGGCTGCCATCGTCCAGGTCGGAAAACAACTCGTGCGATTCACAATAGCACATCTGATCGAACCAAAGTTTCCAGAACGCCTTCTGTTCGCGAGCCTCGGAGAATGCGTTCCGAACTCCTCGAATAATTTGCTGGATGTGTGCGTGGTTTGCCGTCACGTCGTCAACACTTGTGTTTGATATCCGGGAGAATATTTGGCCAGGCAGATCTTCGTCTTTATCGACGAATATTAGGTGGTGGTCGCAAGACATCGCAGCTGCAAAGACTCCCCAGTACGTCTTTTCCTCAAACAAGCTGTACTCGAAACATATCGACCGCAACACTCCGCGGCTGATGGATCCTTGTACTTGATGCGCCATCCCAAGCATATGCTCCATGACACGTGCTTTTTCCGAGTGGTCCTTTGTCCGGAGAGGCCGTTCAATGACTTCAAACGACTGTTGAAGCCAGGAGATATCAGCCCGAGACACATCAGAAGACTTGTTGACAAGCTTAAGAACAAGGGAGTACAGCTCTGGGGCGCAATTCAAGGCGTTGTTTTGAGTGACAGCCACCGCAACATTGAGGATCTCGATATCGTTGCGATTATTGAAGGCGGTTCGGGCCGGGTCAACAACATTCCGGACCAGGAACTTCTCAAGCTCATCTCTCCAAGCCCGTTGAATCTGGAGGGGCAATGCAGTTTCCTTTGTGGTAGGATTTGTCGGAGCTGCGGCGCTGTCCAGTCTGGACAGTATACTCAGGGTGGAGTTGGAAATTTGAGTAGCCACATCAAAGCCGTCAGAGTCCCGGCGGAGGTGAAGGTCCCAAATGGCAGAGGTGATCCGGATCCACGATTCTTGGTTGTCAATAGAATCTGGAAGCTGAGTAGAGAGTGCTAAGTTGCACACGGAAAAGATTGGTTTGATCAACTCAAGGGCATCACTCGTGGAGATCGAGAAGATGGACCGAATGTGCTCGGCTCCAATTGAATCGCGGGTGGTGGCATCTGCTTGTAGTTCAAGGCGGTCGAAAAGAGTTCTCAATGCATTAAGGATGGAATCCAGGGCCAGCACTGAGCACTCTGCCGTATCCAACGACTCGAGGCTGAATTTCGGTTGGGGGAGTTTGCGCTTCGACGACAGTTTGACGTCTGCGGTGACGGACGGCTGGGAGATTTCTTTGAGAGTCGATTGTAGCACAGCCAGAAACCGCCGGTCTGCAAGAGACTTGGCAAGAGAAAATAGAGGAGTTCTTCTAAAAACCGTCTCGATGATCGTCCAGGCAAGAGGATACCTTCGCAGAATTGGTGCCGATTGGTTCTGAGTGAACGGGCTCATCAACTTCAACAGCCAACGCAAGATACTTGCTTCGGCAGCATGGTATGGGCCTGCCGAGCTCTGCGTCAGGCTCGTCCAAATTTTAGTGATCGTCTCACCATCTTCACCGAGGCCCATACGATCCAAGGACCGAGAAACGGCCAAAAAATCTGCTTGTGACATCTGTTCACGCTGACGAATTGGGTTGATGGGTGGTAATTCAAAAAGCAGGGGAGCTAGCAACCTAAGCCCCAATCGATAATTCAAGTTCCTCCCCTCAAATTTTGAAAGACATGAGAGCGAGGAACTACTTTGTTGAAGTTGAAAAATCAGTGAGACTGTTTGTCGTTTGGTTTAAGATTTTATGGTGGTGAAGCAAAAAGTTCAGAATATTGTGCCGGCAGAATTCCGGCGCCTTCACCGCCTTCAGTTTCATCGAGGTAATTTTTCGGGAGCGCATCACCTCACATGTTTTATCACGAATTCGATCAATTGCGAAACCTGATATCTCTGAAAGCTCCAAAGAGTAGCTAACATCAGATCCTCTGACCCTTTATTCTACCGTATGTACTGCCTCAATTGACCACCTTAAAATTCAGCCAGAAGCTAACCGGGATCCCTTTTTCAACGCGCCGCAGGTCCGCGATAATGTCCGAAGTGACTCCCATCCGCCGGGCCCGCCCGGCCAGCGAAGCTCTGCTCAACGAGAAGGTAAGCTTGCGATGTTTGTTTTCTTCGATCTTATCAGATACTTGATGTGTTCTTAGAGGAAAATCTAACGCGACCGGCTTCTTTTTGTCTAGTGGGATCACTGCCTCGCGAACCTCATCGTCAAGTCCTCCCTCGGCTTCGGCTTCGGAGTTGTTTTCTCGGTCCTTCTGTTCAAGCGCCGCGCGTGGCCGGCCATGGTTGGCATCGGTTTTGGTGCCGGAAGAGCGTATGAGGAGTGCAACAACAGCCTGAAGCTTGCGGCCAAGACCGTCGGATCGTCATAAACAACCTACCTACACCCATTTGCACATAAAGCATGTTCATGTCCCTGACGCGGCGGGCGATGCGCGCATTTTGATCCTGGCCATCTTCATGTTAAGAGCCATCATCTTTTATGTATATGTACCCTTATCAATAGATTCTTGTTTTTGTTGCGCTTCTATAGCGCATTCCGTTCCATGGTCACTCCCATCCTATGCTCCGGTGATCATGTGGCTGTTTTGATCTTTGAACTCGGGCTCTCGATATCTTCGTGCATCTAAATCGGCGTTTCTTCCTTCTACACATATACAGTAGCATTTCACGAGTGAAATGCTTACAGTTACAAGTTTCGGGGTGCGCGCGGAAAGGAATATGATTACCTCGCTCACGATGAGGACCGCAAGAAACCTATGGCCGGTGTATGAGTTGACGCCATGTAATTACATGCATATAGCACTACTCTATTGGTTTCATAAGGTGACCTGTTTTTCAATTGATCATCCACTACTATTCCTCTTGAAGCGCGGCTTGTATACCGTCAAGTCCTGATAGTTCCAGATGAATATCAACCCCGAATCTCCTATTACCCTCTAACAACACGATTGCTCTCACAATCCTTACATGTTGGAAGCACATCTTACTACTGTTTACACGAATTGCAGTGAATAATACACTATAGCTGCGAAAAAGGCATAAAAAATAGAATTCAGCTTGCAAACAAGCAGCACATCGTCCATCTTTGTACACCAACCCTAACCCTAAATCACAGAACTCGGCCCTCTGACTCAGCGAGCTTAATCATCAGACTCAGCCAATCATTCATCACGAAGCCAACAGGGAAAAAAAATCCTGTGATAGTTCGCGACTGGATTTCATTTGGACCTCACACATCACCAAACGACAAACCCATTGCCAAAATCCGGTTCTCCGGTTATCAGAATCTCATTTCTCATCCCGACCTTCATCACTCATCTCAGTTCCTCGTTACCGTGACCCGCGATTTCCCTAATTCTATATCCTGGTGTCCACCCTTTTTTGTTTCGCGTGCTCCGGCACCACATCGCGTGCGTAACCGCGACTTGACGAATCGGCCGTAACCGAGCAATCACAGCCGTGGCCGACATGTCTTCTCTCCCCCCCCCTCCTCCTCCGGGCTGGGGCCCTCCACCGCCTCCGCCGCCGCCTCCTCCTCCGCCCCCGACATCCGCTCTTCCCCCCCCTCCGTCTACGCCAGCTCCGCCGCCGCCTGGATACCGGCCCGCCACGAACCCCAATATTGCCAAATTTGCCCAGAAAAAGAAGGAATGGCTTCGCGACCGCCGCCAGAGATTTGGGGAGAAGCGTCAGGGTGGCTTTGTCGAAACACAAAAGGCCGATATGCCTCCTGAACATCTCCGCAAGATTGTGAAGGATATTGGTGATGTCTCCCAGAAGAAGTACACCAACGACAAACGCAGCTACCTTGGAGCTCTCAAGTTCATGCCCCACGCTGTGCTGAAGCTTCTCGAAAACATGCCAATGCCCTGGGAGTCGGTTCGCGAAGTCAAGGTTCTTTACCACGTCAATGGATGCCTGACACTTGTCAATGAGATCCCCCGTGTCATCGAGCCGGTGTTCTTTGCGCAGTGGGCAATGATGTGGGTGTACATGCGTAAGGAAAAACAGGATCGACGCCTTTTCAAGCGCATGCGCTTCCCCCCATTTGATGACGAAGAACCCCCGCTGTCTTGGTCCGAAAACATCGAAGATGTCGAGCCGCTTGAGCCTATCCAGTTCGAACTCGACGAGGATGATGATGCCGCCGTTTACGAATGGTTCTACGACCACCGGCCTCTCCTCGACACTCCCCATGTCAACGGCCCGAGCTACAAGACATGGAATCTCAATCTGCAGCAGATGGGCACGTTGTTCCGTCTTAGCCGTCCGCTCGTCTCCGATGTTGTCGACAAGAACTACTTCTACCTTTTCGATCTGCCTAGTTTTCTCACAGCCAAGGCGTTGAATGTTGCTTTCCCTGGAGGACCCAAGTTCGAACCTTTGTACAAGGATATCGACCCGAACGACGAAGACTTTGGCGAGTTCAATGCTATCGACCGCATCATCTTCCGCACGCCGACCCGCACCGAATCTCGTGTCGCGTACCCCTACCTTTACAACTCCCTCCCCCGCAGCGTGCACCTGTCATGGCACTCATACCCCCAGGTTGCCTACTCGAAGCCCGAATCTCCCGACCTTCCTGCCTTCCACTTCGATCGCCGTCTTCACCCGATTTCCTCTCGCAACGTTAAGCCCATGAACGTCGAGATCTCGCACGAAGACGAGTTGTTTGGCGCCGATAGCAACGAGGAGCCCGAGGATTCCGCCTTTGAACTCCCCCTAGGTCTTGAGCCTTTCCTCGATGACGAAGACCTTGAGCCGGAAGACACAGCCTCTGCAATTCAACTGTGGTGGGCGCCATTCCCGTTCGACCGTCGCTCTGGCAAGATGGTCCGCGCCCAGGATGTGCCCCTGGTTAAGCAGTGGTACCTAGAGCATCCGGTATCTTCTGATAAGAACACCCGAATCCCCATCAAGGTCAGCGTGTCGTACCAAAAACTGCTGAAGTCATACATCCTCAACGAACTGCACAAGAAGCGGGCCAAGTCGCAAAACAAGCAGGACCTTCTCAAGTCTCTCCGCCAGACCAAGTTCTTCCAGCAGACCACCATCGATTGGGTCGAGGCGGGTCTGCAAGTTTGCCGTCAAGGTTTCAATATGCTCAACCTCTTGATCCACCGGAAGAACCTGACCTACCTCCACCTTGACTACAACTTCAACCTGAAGCCTGTCAAGACTCTGACGACCAAGGAGCGAAAGAAGTCTCGTTTTGGAAACGCTTTCCATTTGATGCGAGAAATCCTGAGACTGACAAAGCTGATTGTCGATGCTCAAGTTCAATACCGCCTCGGAAATATTGACGCCTTCCAGCTGGCTGATGGTATCCTATATGCCTTCAATCACGTCGGCCAGCTGACCGGTATGTATCGGTACAAGTACAAGCTCATGCACCAGATTCGCTGCTGCAAGGACTTGAAGCATCTGATTTACTACCGGTTCAATTCGGGTCCCGTTGGAAAGGGCCCTGGCTGTGGTTTCTGGGCCCCTGCCTGGAGAACATGGCTCTTCTTTCTTCGCGGAATTATCCCGCTTCTGGAGCGTTGGCTTGGAAACCTGCTCTCCCGTCAGTTTGAGGGACGTCATAGCAAGGGTGTTGCGAAGACGGTCACCAAGCAGCGCGTCGAGTCGCACTTTGATCTCGAACTCCGTGCTTCCGTCATGGCCGACCTGATGGACATGATGCCTGAGGGTATCAAGCAGAACAAGGTCAACACTGTGCTGCAACATCTTTCCGAAGCATGGAGATGCTGGAAGAGCAACATCCCCTGGAAGGTCCCTGGACTCCCTGCACCGATTGAGAATATCATCCTGCGCTACGTCAAGGCAAAGGCTGACTGGTGGATTTCGGTGGCCCACTACAACCGTGAACGTATCCGCCGGGGTGCTACTGTCGACAAGACTGTGGCAAAGAAGAATGTTGGTCGGCTGACTCGTCTCTGGCTCAAGGCCGAGCAGGAGAGACAGCACAACCACATGAAGGACGGTCCGTATGTGTCTTCGGAAGAGGCTGTGGCCATCTACACCACCACGGTTCACTGGCTGGAATCTCGCAAGTTTACGCCCATTCCCTTCCCCAGCGTCTCCTACAAGCACGACACCAAGATTCTCATTCTTGCTCTCGAGCGTCTTCGTGAATCCTACTCGGTCAAGGGTCGCCTTAACCAGAGTCAGCGTGAAGAGCTTGCTCTGATCGAGCAGGCCTACGACAGCCCTGGAACCACCTTGGAGCGCATCAAGCGTTTCCTCCTCACCCAGCGTGCCTTCAAGGAAGTCAGTATCGACATGAACGACAACTACAACACCATCAATCCGGTGTACGATATTGAGCCGATGGAGAAAATCAGTGATGCCTACCTTGATCAGTACCTCTGGTACCAAGCTGACCAACGTCACCTTTTCCCGGCTTGGATCAAGCCGTCGGATTCGGAGGTGCCCCCGCTCCTAGTGTACAAGTGGGCCCAAGCCATCAACAATCTCGATCGTATTTGGGAAACTGACAACGGCGAGTGTACCGTGCTCATCGAGACCGAACTGTCTAAGGTGTATGAGAAGGTTGAGCTGACACTTCTCAACTCTCTTCTGCGCTTGATCATGGACCACAATCTTGCGGACTACATCACCGCCAAGAACAACGTCCAGCTCACGTACAAGGACATGAACCACGTCAATAGCTACGGAATGATCCGCGCACTGCAATTCTCCGGCTTTGTCTTCCAGTACTACGGTCTGGTTCTCGATCTTCTTCTCCTCGGTCCTCAGCGTGCCAGCGAGATCGACGGCCCTCCCCAAAACCCCAATGGCTTCCTGCAATTCCGCGACAAGGAAACCGAGACTCGCCACCCCATCCGTTTGTATTCGCGGTACATTGACAAAATCTGGGTCCTTCTGAGGTTCACAGCCGAAGAGTCTCGCGACCTGATCCAGCGGTTCCTCACTGAGCAACCTGATCCGAACTTCGAGAATGTCATTGGCTACAAAACGAAACGGTGCTGGCCACGAGACTGTCGTATGCGCCTGATGCGTCATGATGTGAACCTGGGTCGTGCTGTGTTCTGGGATCTGAAGAACCGACTGCCGCGCTCGATCACGACCATCGAGTGGGACGACAGTTTTGTTAGTGTGTACAGCCGTGACAACCCGAACCTGTTGTACTCGATGTGCGGCTTTGAGGTGCGCGTGCTTCCGAAGTGCCGGAACCAGAACGACGAGTTTGCCGTCAAGGACTCGGTCTGGTCGCTGGTTGACAATACCACAAAAGAACGCACAGCCCATGCCTTCTTGCAGGTGACGGAAGAGGACATCCAGAAGTTCAACAACCGCATCCGACAGATTCTCATGTCCTCTGGTTCGACTACATTCACCAAGATTGCGAACAAGTGGAACACGGCCCTGATTGCTCTCTTCACCTACTACCGTGAGGCTGCGGTGTCGACGATCAGTTTGCTCGACACGATTGTTAAGTGTGAGACCAAGATCCAGACCCGTGTCAAGATTGGCTTGAACTCAAAGATGCCGTCTCGTTTCCCTCCTGCAGTGTTCTACACGCCGAAGGAACTGGGAGGTCTGGGCATGTTGTCAGGCTCTCACATCCTCATTCCCGCCAGTGACAAGCGGTGGTCTAAGCAGACTGATACCGGTGTTACCCATTACCGCGCCGGTATGACTCACGATGAAGAGACGTTGATTCCGAACATCTTCCGTTACATCATCCCATGGGAAGCCGAGTTCATTGACTCCCAGCGTGTGTGGACCGAGTACTCGCAGAAGCGTCTAGAAGCCAGTCAACAGAACCGCCGTCTGACGCTTGAAGATCTGGAGGATAGCTGGGACCGTGGTCTGCCTCGTATCAATACACTCTTCCAGAAGGATCGCAGCACGCTCAGCTTCGACAAGGGATACCGCACACGGTCGGAGTTCAAGATCTACCAGCTGATGAAGAACAATCCGTTCTGGTGGACCAGCCAGCGCCACGATGGCAAGCTGTGGAATCTCAACGCGTACCGTACCGATGTTATCCAGGCTCTCGGAAACGTGGAGACGATTCTCGAGCACACTTTGTTCAAGGCCACGGGCTTCCCGTCATGGGAGGGACTCTTCTGGGAGAAGGCTTCCGGATTCGAAGAGTCGATGAAGTTCAAGAAGCTGACCAATGCCCAGCGGTCAGGTCTCAACCAGATTCCCAACCGTCGCTTCACGCTCTGGTGGTCGCCCACCATCAACCGTGCCAACGTGTACGTGGGTTTCCAGGTGCAGTTGGATTTGACTGGTATCTTCCTCCACGGCAAGATCCCCACGCTCAAAATCTCGCTCATCCAGATCTTCCGGGCTCATTTGTGGCAGAAGATCCACGAGTCGGTGGTGATGGACCTGTGCCAGGTGTTCGATCAGGAGCTGGAGTCGTTGGGCATTGAAATGGTGCAGAAGGAGACCATCCACCCGAGAAAGTCGTACAAGATGAACAGCTCGTGTGCCGATATTCTATTGTTCGCCAGCAACAAGTGGAACGTGACGCGGCCGTCTCTGTTGTACGACTCCAAGGACACCATTGAGTCGATCACCACCAACAAGTTCTGGATTGATGTGCAACTGCGGTACGGAGACTACGACTCGCACGACATTGACCGTTACACTCGTGCCAAGTATCTCGACTACACCACTGACAGCGGCATCTACCCTTCGGCAACTGGTCTGATGATTGCCATTGATCTGGCCTACAACCTGTACTCGGCCTACGGCATGTACTTCCCTGGCCTCAAGATTCTCATGCAGCAGGCCATGGCCAAGATCATGAAAGCGAACCCGGCCTTGTACGTTCTCCGCGAGCGTATCCGCAAGGGTCTGCAGCTGTATGCGTCGGAAAGCAACCAGGAGTTCCTCAACTCCCAGAACTACTCGGAGCTGTTCAGCAACCAGACGCAGCTGTTCATCGACGACACCAACGTGTACCGTGTGACGATCCACAAGACCTTTGAAGGCAACTTGACGACCAAGCCCATCAATGGTGCCATCTTCATCTTCAACCCGCGAACCGGCCAGCTGTTCCTCAAGATCATCCACACCAGTGTTTGGGCGGGCCAGAAGCGTCTGGGCCAGCTCGCGAAGTGGAAGACGGCCGAAGAAGTAGCGGCACTGATCCGGTCTCTGCCGGCGGAAGAACAGCCGAAGCAGCTGATTGTCACGCGCAAGGGTCTTTTGGATCCCCTCGAGGTGCATCTGCTGGATTTCCCCAACATTTCGATCCGCGCGTCCGAGCTGCAGTTGCCGTTCCAGGCGGCCATGAAGGTCGAAAAGCTGGGAGACATGATTCTGCGGGCCACGGAGCCGCAGATGGTGCTGTTCAACTTGTATGACGACTGGCTCAAGTCGATTTCGTCGTACACGGCCTTCTCGCGTCTGGTGCTGATTCTGCGTGCGCTGCACGTGAACATGGACAAGACCAAGCTGATTCTGCGGCCCGACAAGACGGTCATCACACAGGATCACCAGATCTGGCCGTCGTTGACGGATGAGGACTGGATCAAGGTCGAGACGCAGCTGCGCGATCTCATTCTGCACGACTACGGCAAGAAGAACAGCGTCAACGTGTCGAGTCTCACGACGAGCGAAGTGCGCGACATCATCCTGGGTATGGAGATCTCGGCGCCGTCGATGCAGCGCCAGCAGGCGGCGGAGATTGAGAAGCAGCAGCAGGAGCAGCAGCAGCTCACGGCGGTGACCACGAAGACGCAGAACGTGCACGGCGAGGAGATTATTGTGACGACGACGTCGCAGTTTGAGCAAACGACGTTTGCGTCCAAAACCGAGTGGCGCACACGCGCGATTGCCACGTCCAACCTGCGCAACCGCTCCAACAACATCTACGTGTCGTCGGTCGACAGCGACTCGGACGACAGCATCACGTACGTGATGCCGAACAACATCCTGAAGCGCTTCATCACGATTGCGGACCTGCGTGTGCAGGTAGCCGGATACCTGTACGGTCTATCGGCGCCGGACACCAACGGGCTCGTCAAGGAAATCCGCTGCATCGCCATGGTACCGCAGATCGGCGGCCTGCGCAACGTGCAGCTGCCGCAGCAGCTCCCGCACCACGAGTTCCTCGACGGCATGGAGCTGCTGGGCGTGATCCACACGGTGGCCGGCAACGAGCTGCCGTACATGTCGGCGGCCGACGTGACGCAGCACGCGCGCATGACCGACCAGCACGAGGCGCAGTGGAGCCGCGAGGCGTCGATCACGGTGTCGGTGGCGTTCACGCCCGGCAGCGTGTCGCTCTCGGCGTGGGGCCTGACGCCCGCCGGCTACAAATGGGGCGTCGACAACCGCGACCTGGGCAGCGACCAGCCGCAGGGCTTCACCACGGCGATGGGCGTCAAGCGCAAGCTGCTGCTCAGCCCGCGGTTCCGCGGCTTCTTCCTGGTGCCGGAGCTGGACAAGTGGAACTATAGCTTCATGGGCAGCGCGTTTGCGGGGCTGGAGAAGCGCGCGGTGCGCGTCAAGATGGACACGCCGATGGCGTTCTACGCCGACCAGCACCGGCCGATCCATTTCCAGAGCTTTGCGGAGCTCGAGGATATTTGGGTTGATCGCAGCGATAACTTTGCTTAGGCGCCGTCTGTGTTCTTCTTTTGTGTTTTGGGAGGAGGGGATTGTGGGCTGTGGTTGGTGATGGCATCGGGGTGGCTTTTCATATTCTCTGTTTTCTCTGTATCCTACGGTCCCTCTTCAGTTCTTTGTCTTTCTTTGCTTTGGTCTATGTAAATGGTGCTGTCCGTGTTCTGCCTTCTGTTCATTTTTGTCATTTCATAAAATGCTTCGTTTTCTAATGTTCTACTCTAAAAAAGAATGATGTTTTGGTTGTACTGCAATTTTCCCCTCCCTCAAAAGCTGTCTATGTCCATCTGTCTCTAGATATACGAATAGATAATACGGCAGTGTAACTACGTGTGTATCCATCGTATCGTCCTTAATTGCCACGGTTTATCTACCTCTCTTAGAACGTACGTCGTATCTGCATCATAGACCGGTGAAGTCTGGATAGGTCTTCTTAATCGAGTATCATATCACCACATCTCACCTCTAGAACCAAGTTTCCTTCTTCCTCCGTCACGGGCGGTCGTATATGCCGACACAACATGGTTGCGTGGAATTCCATCCGATGACGAAATGGACTGGACGCCTCCGATACTCAAAGCTCTACTATACACCCGATATGACATATATTGCCCCCAATAATGTTGAAATTCCCTGGGCGTTTTCAAAATGCCATTAATTACCACGTCCACCCACGTTATTTGTAATACGCGGGTCGATTTTTAATACCGACGCGGAGTGTTTTCTTGGTCCTGAGTAGCATGCATCATCTAAATGAACAGGAAATCAGGGCAAATATACGTGGCTGCCATTATTATTCCCCTCCGGTCCGGAGCACGAGCCTTGATGAAAACACATGCGAAGTGTCCCGCGCCGCCCGACTGTAAATATGATGAGCCACCACGTGTGAGGGAGTAGTCTTAACGATATCACGGCTAAGAGATCAGCGTAGGTGTGGGAATGCGTCTCATGTTCTGTAGAGCAGGGCAACGGGTAGAAAAAGAAAGTCGGAATACTGGGCAAATGTCAAACGAAACATTGCATGTTGAGGATGGGGAGCGGGATCGTGCATCCGTGGCCATCACTTGCTTCATCTTCTTCTGCGTTCTTGTCGTTATTCGGTCCGTATTTCCACGAGTGTTGTGTCTTTTTACACGGGTGGTAGGGATATGGGACAGAAAATCTGAAGGATAGCCGAAGAGCATGCTGATGTTGGGGGCACACGAAAATAAAATGAAAAACCAGCTAACATGTAAGATAATCCAGATCACAGATTATCTGGAACAGCCTAAGAAGCCATATCTGCATGCATATCCCGCAAGTCCACCACAGGCAGGGCAAAAGAAGGGGGTTTGGGGATCTTCCTTGCATCAAGCTACTGTGTGTGGGATGAACGTGGGAGAAAAGGGAAGAGAGGGAGAAGCACAAGAACACCAAAGAAGTTCACCCGACAGGCCTGACCTTGTCTGCTTGGTTTGGTTTTCAGCTCGGAGCTCCTCCATACAAGAAAATGAAGCCAGTCGTGTCTGCAGTAGTTCGTCCTGCATGCTCGATGGCCATTTTAGTGCAGTGTCAGAGCGCTGTAGCCGGTAATCCATGCCGCAGGCTAGCACATCAAGCCAGGCCTGCACCAGGTGGAATGTAGCGGTCTGGGGTATGTTCTTCCAGGGACGGGGGAGGTTGTCTCCAACACATCACCTCCATGACAAAAGCAGGCAAGAGAATGAGGAACGGAGGGGAAGACGCGGTGGTATCGTTGAAGAAGAAGGGGCCTCAGAAGAAAAGACGTGAATACAGGTTAGTTAGTCCGTTGCACGTCGGTCCGTCTTTCACTTCAGGGGTTTTTCCTTCTTGTTGTTATCGATCACTGAGGTGATGGGCTCACTACGTCTTGTTTGATCAGCAATCCGGGTTTCTGGGTTTCCTCACTCCCGCGCACGAGCTGGACAAGGGACGGAGTGAGGAGGTCGAGGGAAAAAAAACGCACATAGTGCTCTCGGGGCTCCGATTTATCATTCTGGCCGGGAATGTGGAATAAAGTTCAGAAGAAAGTCAGAGAGAACACCGCGACGATGAACCCTTCTTTTTTTTCCTCCTCTGGGACAGGGCTTCGCAGGGAGTCGCGTGTCATCCAGGCACGACACCGGTATGATGAGCAGCTGGTTCAAGAGTGGTGTAAGGTCGATCATGTTTCCAG
The DNA here is from genome assembly GCA_001510565.1 of Knoxdaviesia proteae. NCBI lineage: Eukaryota > Fungi > Ascomycota > Sordariomycetes > Microascales > Gondwanamycetaceae > Knoxdaviesia > Knoxdaviesia proteae. Next base: position 773,416 of record LNGL01000008.1, read on the forward strand.
TGTGAGACGGCTTCCAGGCACTGCCGTGAACCAGCGGCTGCTGAAAACCAGACAGCCTGCCTGCTCGTTCCTGTGGTGTAGGATGTCTGTTGTCGTCGTTCATTTTCGGGGGTGTGTGCGTGCTTGAAATCTCCTTGGCCTTGTTCTTAGCAGTCATCCAGAGCCACACTGGGGAAGAGAGAACCCGTAGAGAAATCATTTTGCTCATGGTGGATGTCAGCCAGGGCCCAGCCAGGGATCGGGGGACTTTTTTGCTGTGCCCACCATGGTCAAAACATCAGACGGGGGCTAGAAGAGATATCGAAGGTTTATGCACACATGTGCTTAGCACGAATCATCCGAGGAAGTCCAAAAGATAGTCACGAGGCACAGCAGTGGTTAATCCACTTGGAAACACTTGCATCGTCGAGCCGGAAGGCCAATTGATACGCCGAGAGGACTGAGAGAAGCATCGGTGCGGCGGGAAACGGTGGGAAGCCTGGGCCCGAAGCCCGCGGCGGCCAGGCGGCTGGAGACAGAGAGAAAGAGAGAAAATTGACATTACAGGACTTGAAAAGAGGGGGGACGGTGTGGAATCTAGTATGCAGAAGAAGGCACGGGCTCCCACCACTGAGCGTGTTGAGCTGGCATCATCAAACGGGCTGAGTGGAATCTGATCATGTGTGAGGTGACGTTGAAAAGAAATCCAAAAAAGATCGCGATGCCAAACGCGTACCGATGTACATAAGAGCTGATTCAGCTCGGCAGCCTAGACAGATTGGCCGAATTTATGCATTCATGCAAAAAGCCGGCAGGAGCAGAAAAAGCGGTTGACGTTTCTCTGGTTGGGAAGGAGCGGAAGATGATGGGGGGCGTGAAGCTGGGAGGGAAGTCTTTTTTGGGGGGCGTGTGAGGGGATTGGTCTTTTTCTCTGCGTTTGCATCATCATCATCAGCGTAATGTGAACTGGCGGGATGTGTAGTATAGTACACCTGAAAGGGAGCGGGCATGTAGCTGGAAAGGTTGGCTGAGGACCAGCGCCAAAAGGAAACCCGAAATGTAGTAGATGAGAAGTGATACACATATTCAAGCAAGCTCAGCCTGTCTTGACCTCCCTCCTCACTCCCCCAGATCCAAAGCCCGGAAGACATGCTTGTGCCTGTTCAGATGCAGCCACAGTCTTTCAGATACGGTGTTTACACACGAAGAGAGAGGATATCCGCCGATAATCGACGCAGCTACAGCGAGGCCCCAACACACACGGCTCAGTGCACCTGAATATGCAGGAACACAACACGCGTCGCACTTTAGCAGCGCCTGTCAATCCACGTTATACAGAAAGAAGAAAGATACCGCAGTTTAATGCTAGATTCACATTGGCGTGTGTGGGGTGGTCCTGATTTCAGAAGGGGGAATGGGGAGAGAGGGAGTGCAGCCCGCATAAAAGCATCATTTTGAGGCCCGTCCGGAGCCGTCGTCTGGCCATGGGCAGCAAAGATGCGAAAGGCGTGTGTGAACAGAGGACAGCTCCACCCAAAAGCCTGTTGCATAAGTCTGTGCAAATCACGTCCTGGAGATGTGCAGTCTCGTGTTTGCCCATCATGGAAGGAGGAAGATGTGCATCTTTTTCTTTTCCTTCTTCTTTGCAGGGACAAACACGGGAGACACGGGAGTCTGGCCGCCCACCTAGGCATGTCAGAATTTCAAAGACAGGTCAAGTGATGTAGTCAGGGGTATATATATAGATATATATAGATATATATAGATAAATATTTTTGTGTGCGTGTCTCTGGCCGCCTCCGGGAGGGGGCGTGTTAACCCGAGCTGGGCTTGCGGGAGCTGTCTTAGACTGTCCTGTGTGTTGCGCGTTAAGGAGCTCCAGGGACGGCGGTTGCACCATCCTGAGTCTGCCGGTGGTGCCCACAGAGCACATAAATCCCACGGCTGAGAGAATCAATGTTTGTGTGTGAGTGTGAGGCTTAGATTCATGCAGCCATGTTGAAGGCATGATGTTGGCAGCCCCACTCACTTACACCAGGCCGCCACATTCGAGTGGGAGGCTTTTCCGGGCGTCGTGATAGCCACGCCTCCAGCACCTCCACGACCAAACGGGAAACTCTTCGATGGATGATGTGTAGAGATCCTTTCCCTCAGCTTCGTTTGGGATACTTTAACGGCGTGAGAATGTCAAATAGAATGGCGCAAGAACTTCATCATCACCGCTGGAAAATTGTCGTGTGCATGATGTGAAACTCTGGGAGACCCCACCACGAAACCATTCCGTCCAACTACCGCCCTGAGGATTGGAATTCCTACCTGCTTGACCCTCCCCATACGTGATGCTCTTAACTTGTCATCAGGAACATTTCTAGGCCTGCATCAGTCGTCGTCTGCTCGACCCTAACCCTAACTCACGCCATTATTCGTGGTCTTCTCACTTTACAATCGACAGCTAAGCTACGGAGACTAACATCAACCAGACGATCGAAATGTTGGCTTCACTGTGGAATATCGCAGGTCTTAAGCTCAGACTCTCCTCGCGTTATTACCGAGTGTGATATTGCTGGATCACGGCAGCTATAAGAGGCTGCATTGTATAGGGTCTTCAATCGCCGTTTTTGAGTTCCTGTATACTTGTCTTGCTTGGCTGGCAGCACAAACTCTCTAGCACGGCTGATTAACTTATACAGGGCGCTAAAGTGTCTCAGCCATAGTGGATTTGGAGAAGCAGTCTGCCTTCTCCTCCATCCAGGGTTCATTCACTCCAACGTGAAGATTGAGTTCGAGCAGCATTTCCCAATGTCACCTACTCTCCACACCCAAAAAACATGAGCCCCAACAAACACCTGTAAACCAGGATTTCCATCCAAGAATCTCAATATTCCCCGAAGTTTTTAATCTTGCATATTGAACCTTAACTGCCTCCGCCCGGCCTTCACCTTAATGCCGACAAAGTCTGGTTCGCTACCTCCCAACCCGTTGTTGGTTGAGCAAGGTTCCCGAAGGGCGAGAGAGGACAGGAAGAATACGTAGAGGATGACACTCTATAACAGAACCGCAAATCCGCAATTAATGGGGTGGTTCAAGTACATCCCAGCAGCCAGTTTGATTCTCCACCCGGAACCAACTAGTTGTCTGCTTTTGGACTGCTGGACACTGAGGGACTGGCCCTTCTGTTGCCTTTCCGGGAATTTGACAACGCTGGTTTTCTTCCCCCACAGAGATTCCCAGCTGTGCGTTCTCTGTCAAGGTAATATCAGAGACAGGCTGGGTCTTAATAGCCTTCCGCGTACTACTGTCACTGTGTTCCTGCACCAGGTACCACAGCACTGGATCAGTTAAATGAATCTTGCAGCTAAGAGGATCTGTTCTGTTAGAGAAAAACAAACGGAAGAGACATACAAGACTCTGAACTCATATTTGTGATCTAAACTTATATTTGTGATCTATACTTATATTTGTGATCTATATCGATAACTGGCAGTATAATGTGAACTGTTTGTGTCGGGAACACCATCCATGATAGAGCTGTACTGTATATATCACGAGTCAAGTCAACCATAATACATCTCAGATCTATCTGGCTGCCTTCCTGCTGCAAGGACAATCACAGCAGTTCGGCTGGTTTCCACCAGCAGAGCGGGTTTTCAACAACCCCGCCGCGTGCCCGCCGGCCGCAGGATTCAGGCGATAATGCACCGTTAACCGCCGGTTCCCTGGTCCCCGGGGGCGCGTAGTGCTCACTGTGTAAGTGGGAGAGAGAGAAACGAACCGAAATACCACAAGAGAACCCAGGCCTGGATGTCCATGCCTTGCCTTGCTGACAAGCCCGCCGTCCTCCCGTTTCTGCAGCGCGATTGTACGCCCTCTGTCTTTGCATCGCGCTCTGAACTCGGAAATGGGCGAAAAAAAACTTTGGAGTTAGAACGCGAACCACTTAACCTCCATGTCGACTTTGCGGAATAACGGTGGTAATGCATGCTACTGTAGACAGAGAAGGCGACAAGAGAAAATGTTTCCCTGTCCACCAATTTATGCAACGGGGGCCCTGGCATCCGGGTTGAACCAACGAAACGTCCAGATTACCAGTGGACGTGATATTAGTGTTCACTATTTTAAGCACTCTCTAATTGCAACCAAATTGCGGGAGTTCATGCATAATACCAGTATTTCCCACTATCTTTTCCCCCTGCCTTGCTTGTCTGACTGAACCGTAGTATGGCCAGATTGAACTGACAGGCACACGACACGCCCTCGTGGGAACGCCAACCACACGGATACAACCCTGGGAGTGCGCGTGGCTATCTTCACGTAGCACGTACCTTACGTGGTGATGTCGTACACGGACAACCTGCTGGCGCAAGCACCGTCCGGCCTGCGCATTCAGGACGGCGACAGCGGAGTCTTTAGAGGAGTGCTCCGCTATTTTGTGTGCTGGAGATACCGGGGCAACCCAGGCGTGTTTCTGTCCTTTTTGGTCCGAACCCTCTTTTCAACGGCAAGGCCGAACGCACCCCTCCCGGCGATGTGCCCAACTGTTTTCCCTGGCCATGCTTCTTTGTGTGCTGTGACCCAGGCGATCAGGTTGGCGATGAGGGGGATTAGGGGGGCAGGACGCCAGTGGCAGAGACAGTTAAAAGGGAAAGGAAGTCGAACGGATATACAGAACAGTTTTTTTTGACTTCCTGGCAAACCGACAGGGCAAGTCTCATTGATGAACAACCACCAAACCAATCCGGGACTGATCGGCCTCTCTGGGGGACGATGTGACGATGATAACAGGTCTGAGCGCAATGCACACACAGGTGATGTGTGTTCCGGTATATCTCCTGTATATGAGCACCAGCATATTTGTTCATGCATGCATAGACCCAACAATGTTCGCGCAACGGCCGTCTTTCGTGCCCCGGGAACGTGAATACCGAGCATCGGGGTTAAAGCACACACACAAGCCGAATCTTTCCATCTTTCCGGAAGCGAAAGAAGGTTGTGATCATGGGATCGGCCGCTACAATGCAAGTTGCCGCCGGATCAGATGGTTTCCAGAGGAAAAAACTGAGGATAAGGGGAGTTATGGCATAATTTGGTATGGCAATTGCAGTGACTTAGATCCGTCGATCGTGAGGAAAGTGATTGATTTTATTCCAAAAATTTTTTTTTAATAATACAGGACAAATTCAGAGCTAAAACCTTAGGTAGCTTGGAACAACCATTGTGTCGCACCGGGGACTGGGATTTTGGGTCTGGCGTGTCTCGTAACACTTGGACACCAATTCCGATGAATCCTGGGGTGATAGATAGTGTATTACGGACCACGTAGAGAGAGATTGAGGGTCGCCAGGCACAAGGTAGACTGACCTACTGACCTATGCAAAGAGCATCACGATTCCCAATTACTCCTCCCTCTCATCAATCATCGACTACGAATGCTAACTTCCTGTGTATTAGACCTATTCTGTAACAAATCTTTCCCTATGCCCTGTGGAACTGTTCGGCGCATCTCAACATGTGTCTTGATTGATCAACACGCCAATGGCTTGTGAGTATCTCATTTACGTTAGACGTACGCGTGTGTATCGTCCCCTCCAAATCTGCGTTTTCAATATCCCCCACTCGCAATGCTACCTCTTAAGTCTGCTGCTGGGCATATACGTGGTATCTTACGAACAAAAGAAGGGACGAGCAAATACAGGTGGAAGTCTGCGTCTGGCCTTAATCTTTCGTTCCTGCATACGCTCGGACTTTGTCGAACTGACTGGACCGGGTTGAGTTTAACAGGTCTTTTGCAGTGAAGAAAGGACGGGTGAGTGTGGCGGGATGAGACTGGCGATGCTGTACGTGTTCTGGAAGCAAGCAACGACTGAAGAGGTGTGCATGTGTGTGTCCGTGTCTCACGGCTTTAAGCTTATGCACACACGAATATACTGCGAATAGAGACGGCACAAACACATTTTAATATCGAGAGACACTGCTTCTACCAACTAATTGGCTGGCACGAATGTAGTGGCATGCAGCACGGCGGCGGGCGGGCAGGGGCTCAACTCTCAAACCTACCAACAGCCATCGCGATATATTCCAAGTGAGCGGGACCTTCAATATAACGAAGGCCGCCCCCTCCCCCCCAATTTAGCTTCTAGAAGCTGTGGTGTGTGGGCTCCTTTCCCAGATTTCGATGCCCTTGTTCGCGCAGTGACATCTTGGCATCCACAGCATAACTGATGGTTTAATTACTGGGTATCCATAAAGCTAGGCTTGTTTATGCACATCCCGGTCCCGGCCTGCGTTGTTCAGTGGTACTGCAGCTGGCCGCCAGAGGGAAGCGCCCTGACGGCTGCTCTTGGGCTTTTGTTCTGTGAGTCCAGAAATAATGCATTACACAGGTAATCCCGAAATACCGCTATGCACATTTGCTGCTCCCTCTCTCCTAAACCAACGAGGATCTGCGAGCTCGTTTGCGAAGAGGGGTGGTTGAGACGAATTCAAGGCAGCAAACGCAGAAGATCGCCGCCTCCTGAAAATATACAGAGAAAAGCTGCCGGCCGAAACCTGCTTCCCCGTCCCCTTTCCGATTTTATGTTCGTGATGGAACCTCCATTCCACCCGATCAGCCATACATATGTATTTGCCACTGACGGAAGAAATAGCAATAAAATCAGAGTAAAAACTTGCCATCTTCCTGATTCCGTCTAGCTTCGTCCTCTCTTCTTCGCTAAAGAAAAGAACGTGTGTGTGTGCATGTGTGTCCCACCTCCACCCCAGTTGAAAATAAAATAAAAATAAAATAAAATAGAAACCTAGGCGACTTTATCACTGCTGTGGTCTGGTTTTTCTACTGTGTCGTCATCAGCCGTTCTTCGTCTCACTAGCCCTTTTCCCACACCCATATCCAGACTCTGGCTAGGTAAGTTAGGGAAGATACTGGCACGCGGGAAACTGACCTGCCACTCTTTCTTTTTTGTCCCAGTTTTTATTTTATTTTTTAATTCAGAAAATAATCTCATCCATCAAGCATTACGATCTAATCTTGGAGTGCCCGACGCTAACTGGGATTAATCCAGGCACACAGTCCAGGGGTCCAACCAGATTCCGGGAACCTGTCGTGTCTGTCTGTGGCTGTTGCGGGCTGTGATGGCTATATGCTATTAAAAGATTAACTTGTAGACTTACGTGTGCTTTACACTTCCGGGTACGGAGTACAGTAGTGTGTACCTGTTTACGGAACTCTCTGGTCCTGACTGAGGTTGACGTGATGACTTCGGATGAGACCTGCCTGTATGAGAATGTGCCGACTCACGATGAAGGCTGACCCCGAGCTGGGAGGAGAGATGCAGGCAGGATACATTCCTGTTTTACTGAGTCTCCCCTCCACACGCGTCAAATCCCCCTAGCCACATATATTGCAGCTTTCCCTCAATCTTGCCGGCCTTGTCGGGAAACCTCGCCAATTATCCCACACTCTTGGAATCCTTCATTCCCCCTTCTCGGCATCCTGCGTTCTCGCTTATATGCAACCGACGGCTTGGAACCATGTCGACGGCGGTTAGGGTTGAAAAGACGGCTGCTTCTAATTGGCTCTACTAAAAGTTCATCCATGTGCTTCTGTGTGGACGACACTGTATATCTTCAACACGGCTATTCACACGACTTACCCAAACGAAGGCTTGATAGTTCGTCTCTTCGCTGTCGATCTCATTTTTCTTTGATTGACAAATGCAGTATTCCTCCTTCTCTGATTACGATCACCGAAGGTTCCAAGACGAGAAGGAGGAGAGGGCGTAGAAGCGAGATTCACTCTTCTAGAACCTTGACTGAATGAACACACGTTCCACGTTCTCAGACAACATGAACCTTCAAGCTCTGCACAGCATGTGCTTGTGTGTGAGAGCTAACCACGCACACCAATCACAAAAATGCACTGTCCCGGTCGACTGTGGGCATCCTATGCACGCACCCAAATCCGACTACAAACGGCGAGAGAAGCACAGCTTCTTTATGCGTGTCTCTGCATAGCTCAAAAAAACGCCTGAGCGTTCAATGCGTGGAAAGCATTGAAGCCGCAGGACCCATTGCTTCCAAACGGACGGTCTTCTTCTCAATCAAGGAACGAAGAAGAAGAAGAAGAAGAAGCGGAAAAAAAAAAGGATGCCGAACAATCTCGGGTTGTTCTTCGTCTCATCACCGTTCGCCGTAGTCCGATTTTGGTGAATTCGTGCAGTGTGGTTCGTCCTGGGGTTTGCATCTCTCTCCCCATCGGATCCCGGTTCTTCCAGCCGAAAACCAAAGATGGCCTGTGACTGAACAGGAGCGTTTGTTTACAGCCTTACGACAAGAACGACAGCACTTTCAACAACCGTGATATCTGGTGTTGTTTCCGCGTCATTTTAAAGAGTGCTATAGACAGATACCAGCGGGTTGGGATACCCAAATACGTGCAACCCACCTATAATGGCGGCCTGCTAAGTGAAGCAGACTTTTTTTTATTTTTTATTTTTTATTTTTTAAAAAGGCCGGTTTGTTCATATCTTCTCCGTCACCTTGATGACATGTTCGTATAGTCCTCATCATTTATATTTGCCCGAATTATGGATGTGCGTATATGTTATGGACGGATGTTCTTCACCATGCGTAAAGTATGACTGTTCTCCTGCTGAACTTAATATTCCTACTATGCGTCCATAGATCTCCAGCATTGATAATCTCCAGACTATTCTCGATTTGCTTTGTCTTTTTCTATTGTGTCTTTTCAGCCCCCCCAACAAAAGAGTGTGGGATGCTGCTATAAACCATGCACTGGAGAAATCGGGCTGGCTGCACTCCGTGATTTTTTCTGGTCTGGCTCCATGTTTCAGGTTTTTCCTTTTCGTCCGTCAACGATGTTTTATACGGCTTCCATGCAGAATTTCCCTGCCCGGATATCCTTCTACGCTACGACATTACACATGATTATGGATGGAGGATTTTCCCTCCCAGCCACCGAGGATGAACACACTCACACTCAATGATACAGATGATCTGGCTTCCGGCTCTCGGACTTGTCTGCTCTTGTGCTCTCTGTGAGCGAGTGAGTGAGTGTCTGGCTGTATTATAGGGTCACCACCTATATTACCCTCCCACACCCCGTGTGCGTGTGGCATGCAAAGCTGGGGCATGGCCTGGCTCTTTGCCCGTTGAGATGGACGAACAGACGTTAAAGCCCTTTGTTACACGCACCCCTTCCATGCATGGGCTTAACTCTTACTGACACGCTCTCTCTCCCTCCCCCCATTTCTGATATCCACACCGCACCCTGATCCTTTTTCTTCCGGCAAATCTACTGACCTGTAAAAAGGCCCTCCCATGTCTATATTACATCTCCTTATGGATATACGTGCACCTCTTGTTACTTGCCGACGTGCTGTTCTGCAGTAGAGGGACGGAAAGCCAGCACACCGCTGCACACCACACCACCACCACCCATCGCATGGCTGGCCAGCCCATTAAAAGGAGGATTCGTTTGGTTTACAGTCTCTTCTCAGCATAGAACCTCTCTTCAAGCGCTCGTTCTTGTTGCTCCTCCACTGAGGCTCCACCAGATGCACACCCCCTCCCCCCCATCCTACCATTTCACAGTATTCCCATTTCCCACCCCCCCAAACAGAAGTACGTTTTTCTTTCTTTTACATGCATTGACTGCACCTCCTAGAGCCTTTTCTCGCCTCTCTGCCCCCTTAGGGTTGAGGTTAGAAGAAGTCCAGAGAACTAGAGAGAATAAAGCCCGAGGGGGGGAACACTCTTCTCAGAGGGTCCAACCCACACACTCCGTCCAGCCCTAGTTGGATTTTGGGTGTCTATACAATGTAAATTCGGTTTTGTGTCCTTTTCACCGTACTATCTATACAGATAAAGCCCCCCCTCTCTGTCGTGTCTTGCTTGCTTCCGTTTGAGCTCAGACAGACAGAGAGGATGTTTGAAGCATCTGAGCACCCGAAAAGGTGAGCGTGTTTATCTGGATATCCGGTAGCAAGGGCCAGGTCTCCATGGCATAAGATCCCCAACTTATGCTAACCGTCATGACTGGACAAGGTTTAATCACAGATTTTCTGCTTTCTTTTGCTTCTCATTTTCTTTTTTTTTTCCTTATATTTTTTCGGCCTTGCCCACAAATTTACCGCGTTGAGTGCATGGCAAGGAAACATCAAAACTGAGAAGAAAAACCTTGCTTGAAGTCACAAGAGAGTCTAGAGAGGACACCCCCCATCTCCCCCCATCGATATTTCTTGGCCCTTTTTCTTCTCTCTTCTAAAAAGCCAGTCCTGTTTGTCCTCTAAGGAAAGCTGCCGCAGTCCCATTGTCTGCTGCGATAGTGGGAGATCAGACGATATTAATGCGCTCCATTCTCACCCCCCCTTCCTTCCCTCTTTCTCTTCTCACTCTCTCCTTCCCACTCTCTACACTCCAGACTCCCCATAGGCCCTCTTTCTGTGCCTGACTGATTCCCTCACTCAGAAAAAGCCCGTTTCTTTAAACTGCCAGAAAAAACCCTTTTTTCTTTCTCCAATATCTTCTTTTCACTTCCTCCGCTTCCTTCAGTTCCTTTCTCTTACACCGTCTTCCACATCTCCACCATCCCGGTCCAAACGGCAGATCTTTCAATCAAGAACTTGCCCTCTCTTTCTCTCTCTCCTCTCTATCTCTACGTATCTATGTATCTCTTTTATACCAAAATACAATACAAGCCATCTTTAAAAGGTAGGCTATCCCACGTCACCGTCCCATGGCTGACCCAGACTTAATGGACCTCTTCTCTCTCTCTCTCTCTTTTTCTTCAAATCCACACACTCTTTTTTCTCTCGCTCCCACACATACTAACCAACGATCTCCTCAGAGTATCTTCGACGCCTTTTGCTTCCATCTGCCCATTTTCTGACCAACAAGGCTCATCCAGTCACTACCTACTACTTTTCCCATCCCAGACCTATAACAGCCCCGGCCACCTTTTAACGTCCTTCCACACCCCCCCCATATCACTCAACTAGTGGCAGCAGCACGTATCCTACAAGTATAACACCCTGCCCTCTCTTGTTCAATATTGGTTTATCTTCTTCCGTCTCTGAACCATACTCTTTCCATTCTTGCTCTCTTAAAAACCTTCACTTCACACATACTCACGTTCATTTACAACCAAAAAGCAATACATACATCCACGCATAGCTGCTTCTTGTATTCCTTCTCATCAACTCACCCAAGACAAACAACACCAACTCTCATATTCCGCCTTTTCGTCCTTCTCTCCTGCTCTTGGATTCATGGTTGACTCACGGCCGGCCAATATCGACAACCTATGACCAGGGCTCTGCGACTGCTCGTACTAACACAGTTCGAGACCTTTCTCTTCAACACACCGTCACCACGCTCGCGCACGACCCCGCAACGGCTTTAACTTCAGTTCTCCCGAGGCTCCAGACCTCGACAGTCTCACTTCTCGGTGACGAGCCCAGACGGGCTTCATCCCATCAAATTCTTTCCATTCAGAGCCCGGCGGCCGTCCAGAGCGGTTCGCTCTGGCGGAACCCATGCGCCGAAGGCACACTGGCAGGCAATTACCGAGTCAGCGATTACAATGTGGATTATTCGGCACAGGACTCGCATACGGGCGAGCAATCGCAATCCCAACACCCGTATGACTCCACCGCCCACCACCACCACCAGCAACAGCAGCACCACCACCGGCCGTCTATCCACCACCCGACCGCCACGCCGACCGGCCTGCACGACCAGCCTGACCAGCACCACTCCACGCCGCACCACCCGCATCACCAAGCCATGCAGCAGCACCATGCTCACCATCAGCAGCAGGTCATGATGGACCCGTCGCACATGGCCCATCCGCGACATATGGCTTCGACGCACTACGGCCCGCCGCCGGTGGTTGCGCCGCTGTACCCCTCAATGTCGACGCCAACCCACCAGACCCGTGCGCCGCACCAACCACACAGCGCTGGTGTCAAGCGACCGCGGCCCGACGACCTGGACCTCACCGTGTCCGGCATGACCGAGCTCGAACACTCGGACCTCGAAAGTATCCAGCAAACGCCGATGACCTACGGCCAGGGCACTCCGTCGCAGCAACCAACCCATCACCACCACCGCCTTCCGGACACCGGCCCGCCCTCCAAGATGATGCGCCGCGACGGGGATGTGGTCGGCGGATCGGGTGGCGGCGCCCCAAGCGTTGTCGGCCAGGTCGGCATGCCCATGCCCGCCCCGCGGCCCCGCGGCCCCAAGCTCAAGTTCACCCCGGAAGACGACCAACTGTTGATTGACCTGAAGGAGAATAAAAATCTTACCTGGAAACAGATTGCGGACTTTTTCCCTGGAAGATCCTCTGGGACCCTCCAGGTTCGCTACTGTACCAAGTTGAAGGCTAAAACAACGCAGTGGACTGACGAAACGGTAAGAACTGCAGCACCAATTTCCTGTTTGTCCAGGCCGCCTTTCTATTATTTATTTATTTCAATTTCTTTTCGAGGCTGGAGTGCCATCAACCTGTTTGTGTTACTGACAATTGCCTTTGAATCTCTTTTTTCTTCGAGCCTATAGGACCAAAAACTTCGCGCCGCTCTCCAAGACTATGAGAACGAGAAATGGCGGATCGTAGCCAACAAGGTCGGAACCGGCTTTACGCCGGTGGCCTGTCGAGAACGTGCAGCCGAGTTACTGGGCGAGCCCTTATAGCATTCAATGTCCCCAACAGGAGTGCAAACTCCTGCCTCTGGGGACATGATGTACGGGCAGATGCCCCAATGGCGGCGTGATCCGCCCGATTTGTCGGCCGCCGGCCTCGGCGAGACCCGACAATCTTCCCAACAAGCTCAGGTGCAGCAGCAGGTCCAGGCCCAGCAACAACATCAACAACAACCGACGCTGCCACTCCCACAGCTCCAGCACCAGCAACTGCCGCAACTGCAGCTTCAACAGCAACCTCAACAGCCGGGTCAATCGCTCCAGCCTCTTCAGCAGGTCCAGGTCCAGCCCCACGCCCCTCCGCAGTCCCAGGTCCAGGTCTCGGTTCCGGTGTCGGGGACACAACAACCACCGTACAGTATACGGGGGTTTCTTTCCTAAGTGAAAGACAACACAGACTCTCGAAGGAGCCATAGTGATTCCTTCATCAACATCTTCCGTCTTGATGAGCAGCCAAGAACATCCTTCGTCAGGACCTTCTTCTTTACACACATCTACTCCCTCCGTTAACCCGTTTCTGGCTTCCGCAGATGACAGACAGAACGACTTCCTCCCCCTTTTCTTTTTTTCATTCCGTAATGAGAGTTGCAATAGCACCAATGACGACAATGATTAAACCACCTCCCCCCGAACATGAGCAGTTCTGGTACAGTTTTCCGATTTTTGTTTCATTTATTTTTTTATTTAGAGGAAAAAAGGCCCGAAAACCCCCATTTCAACTACCCTCATGGGAACGTTGGCCGGAACTCATGTTTCTTCTTTGCTTTTCTTTTTATAAACATACACTTCCTTTTTCAGCTTTTGGGCATGGGATTAGCGTGCTGCTCTGATATGGTCCTCTTGATAATGGTTCTGGACTGGGGATATGGACGAAACTCCTTGATCTATCGAAGCCTTACACACAACATCTTCTTATTGCTTTAGGGTTCTTTTCTTGCTTCACTATTTTTCGCCTTGCATTTTTTCCTATCTTTTCGTTTCTCTTCTTCTCAGCACTTACTGTCAATTCATCCGGCTCACTCGACGGCGTCTTTTGTCCATCCGCTGCCCCAACTTTCTTCCTAAACCTCGACCCGTCAGGCTCCCCGCGAAGAACCCCAGCAGTCTTGACAAAACCCCCCAGCTTCCAGAATATACTTACTAAATACACCCTGAACGACTCTGCACTTGTTCCTGTTCTACTATTTGGGGTCTTACCCATGCTAGCCAAAGTCTACGAGAAGCGCTGGTGGCTGGGGGGTTATATCGAGAGGCAGTATTGATCTGGGATTCATTCGGGGGATTTATCTTCTCCGCTACGACTAACAAGACGAAAAAAAAGCTCTCTGTTCACTGCCGCAAGCGAGGTATGGGGCTCTCTTCTAATCGATCACCCGAACAGACGAGGTGGCACGGGTGGGAAGGGCTCGGTCAAGATATTGAGGTTGACAACAACCAGCACGTCGAGGTTCTTTTACGGAGGTTCACTATTGGATGAGGGTGTAAGTTGCTTTTTTTTCTTTTTTTTTTTCTTTTCTATTCTTGATCGTTTGAAATGTGTTCTCGATTCCGCTCTGTATTTTCTCTCTTCGTTTATGACTTTTTGGGGGCTTCCTCGTTGTTCCAACTTTTTTTCTGACTTTTTTTCTCGAGTTTCATATACTTTCTCTATCTTCTATCTGTATTTTCCTTGGCTTGCTTGTTCAGTTTTGATTCCTGTTATTAGATGAAAGGGCCTAGGCATGTGTAATAGGCGAAGGAGGGAACCTGTTAAAACTATTGGTTTTTCTTTTTTCTATTCGATTGAACGGTTGGCGGATTGGAAACTGGGGTTGGAATATTCTTTTTGGGGGGGTTGATGGGTAATCGATTGGTGGTTTTGGGTTATCAGAGAGTCTCTTTTTTTGCTTCATTTTACTTCCTTCATACTTTTATTTTGCGTCTTTCATTCCCTTGTGTGTGAATTGTGTCAGGTTTGGAGAGAGAAAGATACGATTCTCCGTCCTGTTCAGAAGTGTGAGAGATGAAGGGACACGTTCCCCATTCTACCACTGTTCCCTTTACATTGTTCCCTAGGACGACCCCCCAAGCGTCAGGATGGGTATTTTCCTTTTCTTCGTTCCTGTTGTTCAGTTTCCCGGTTCTCAGATGTCATTCTTCAACTTAGCTGGCCCTTTACTATCAGCCTCTCCGTGAGGCTAGCTAGGGTTGATGGAGGGGGATTAGGGTTCGCGGGGTTGGGTTATGATGAAGAATGAGAAAAGCAGGGGAGGAGGCCGACGTTTACAGATACGTTGACATTTCGTTCCAGTTTGCTCTATTTTGCTATATTTTCATATACTGATATTCTTGGTTTCGTTAATATCTATTGTTCAACTCTCAACTCTCCGGTGATGTGACATGGAATATCGTCCTGAGAGGGTGTGCAAAGAGGGCACACACGAAGAATGCACCAAGAGAAGAATCACACATCACACGCGCACAAAAAAAAAAAAAAACCCTCTGCACCCCCCCAAAAAGCAAAAACTCCAACTCAAAAGCAGTCGGTGTTTGAGATAGATTCAAATTGTGGGTGCAGAGTGGTATTTTTCTTTTTCTCTTCTAATGCAACGCTGGGCTGGTCGTTGAAACGGGTTGAAAAGAGCATGCCAGCAACTTGCTATTATTCACCTCTCTCGTAGAGCCAGAACGAACCAAGGAAATAAGGGGGCGTGTGTTTGCTTGACTGTATGTTCGACGGATCCGATTGGGTGAGATGCATGGAGGACTCAAGTCCAACATAAAGGGGGGGGGGGGGGGGGGTATAAGGTGGCGGTTTTATAGAGTTGCTAATGCTGCCTCTCTTTGCTGCTTTTCGTATCTGTGATATCTGTGATATCTGTGATACTTTCTGTGAGAAAGTTCTGCTGTGACGGTGGGACAGCTGCGGACGGCTGGAAGCAGCTGGCTGGGTTTGCAAATCCCATCACGTTCATGGTTCATGCAAAGCCCCCAAATTGTGAGGCATCGACAACAGGAGCCAAAAAAAGACGTGGTGATATGCTTGGTTGCCCAGCCTTTCGCTTGTGCAAGTGTGGCACGTCTTCAGCCAAGTCTTGCCTTAGTGTATCGACTGATGCTGGGGGGTTTTCGGTCATGTTAGCCGACTCCTTAGGAGGATTCCTCATAGCAGGAAACAGACATGTCTCTTTATTTGCTTTTTCCTGTCCAGCTAAGGCCTTTGCATGTATCGGAAGACAGTTGAGTCATGCCTCTATGCCGTTATCGGGATCGCTGCATGCGCAACTGGGCCTTTTTTGCGAGCTGGGGAAGACGTGTCGGATTTTCGCTTTCTTTTTTCTTTGCTTCCCACTTGCTTGCAAGCTTGCAAAACACCGCACGCCCCCCCTAATGCCTGCTTTTGCTCATTGAACAGCTCCCGCCCTCCTATTTTCCCTGTTGGAAATTCTTGCCCCTGTGTCTGTTGGATGGTCTTTCGATCTGTGATAGGCGACTGTGCTGAAATCATGGAGGGTGGATCAGAGAGACTGAGGACGGACGAGTGATCAGGGTCCGGTGCGGGCGATGATGGGTGATGTAACTTGATAGAGGTTCAGGACGGAGATCGCAAGCCAGGTTCTAACGACAAACCCTCAGGGAACATGAAAAAAAAATGAAAAAAAGAAAAGAGCCGAACAAGGACGGATCAAAAATAACGGCAAAAGAAAAATCCTGCACTATCCCAACCCGGGAAATTTCTGGCGGTCTGTCACCGGTGCGTCCGATATCATCTTCCCATCACCACTTACATCCTCCACGACAGTCGAAGCTGAACTCCCGCTGACGGACTGGCCAGAGCTGGAAACAAACATATGGTCAAACGAACAAAGTGAATTATTAAAAAAAACCAAAAATTCAAATGCGCGGCCTACTCGTTACAGTAACATGCAGATTAATGGCTGAGACAAAGAGGCTCCTCGAATACCACCACTGTTGACAATAGAAGAAGAATCAGGGCAAAAGAAAAAAAAAAA
>LNGL01000008.1:791406-858701 GCA_001510565.1 Knoxdaviesia proteae
AAAAAAAAAAAAAACCACCTCTTTGGTGGAGAACTTTAAGTTTGAGAGCATAAGTCACAAGGCAGAAGAACAAGGAAGATCCCTTGTTGGTGCTGTTCACCCGAGCAGGAGGGTTAGCTTGGTAGGTCATCCATCGCCTTTGGACGTCTCCAGAAATTTCGTGAACCTCATCACGCTCGTCAGCGTTTTTGGCGGTACCATCAGGACTCGGAACCGGCGATACCCTGTCGTCTGGAACAACATCTAAAACGTTCGGCTACCTGTGCACAGGCTGGCTTAATCTCGAGATGAGACTCGGGAAATTGCATTTATAACCTAGCGTGTCTAAGTCGATCCATGTTCACGGCTTAGTCACGGGCCGAGATTGGCAAGGGAGAGTATTTGGGACACCCTGGTCGCCGGCCGGGGTCGGTTGGGCCGGCCACGGGGCTCCGTTCCGGGCCGGAGCGGTGGTTGATGCGCGGGCTGCGCTCTCCATGATCCTGTCTGATTGGAACCGTACGGACCCTGTCGTATGGTTTCATAGAGGACTCCGCGCTGGGGGAAGAGGAGTTGATGAACGACACTCTGGATATAGTGTACCCGTGAGTCTGATTTAACAGATCTCGCACAAGAGACAGACATTGTATGTACGACTCTGCACGTACGTATAGAAAGAAAGGGAGGATTTACTGGAATGGGCGGTTTGTAGCTGAAATTATAAAAGACTTTGTTTCGGGTCTGAGTTGGTCGGTGGTCGTTGTTGGTGGGTCAAAAACTTTTGCAGTTGAAGGACATTAGGGTTGCAACCCTAATATTGACGACATGTCTTCATCGTGCAAGCCTTCATCCATGCGATCCGGTTTCTTCATCTTCCGCGATCACCCATTTTATCGCCCCATTCATAGTTCGATTTAGGCTACACAGTTACTTTCTTCATTCCAGGACTTTTCGAAATCTCACGCCAGCCAAGAGCAACTGTAACCTCAGCAAGGCCATCACACACAACACACACTAATGGTATGAGAAGTGCTATATATCACAGAGAGCCTGGCTTATAACACACGGTTCCGGAATTATTCACCTGCGCTACCATCCAACAGAGTCAGTGAGCAAGAGAGAGATTTTAGTCTCGAAACCGCTATATCTGGACTTCGTTATAGCGGCCTGTGAAGGCAAGGAGTGGACGGGCCATATATCAGAATACCCTCGCCCTATACAGGCCACGACCGCCGAACAGACCATCCATACACTCTCCCAGAAAAGAAAATTCTGCTCTGTGCCATTTTGCATCCCTTTCCGGTTTTTTCCTTCTGGCTGTCACCCTCTCTGGTTGGTTACGGGGTTTTATCCAGACCCTGCCTACGACCGTGGCACAATCCCTCGTTTCCTCTTCCTTGTTGGTCTGTGTGTGCCTTTTGTCCCGAATCTGTCCGTGGGTTCCAGCCATTCCGCTGCATCGGATGACTGAGGAAACACCCAAAGAAGTCAGGTAGGATGCTACTTGGTGACCATCTTTAGCTTGGACATGACGAGAGTTCCACGAGAGGCGGTGGGCCGGGCGATTCTCTTACATTCCGTCTTTCGTGGCCTAGTTCCCCCATGCCCTTGCTCAGAACGGGCTGAGGCTCAGGGCCGTCCACTGCGATACATCGTCGACATAACTCTTCTGTGCCACAAACGCCGTTATCACGAAGGCTGGGAACTTCCCCCCATCATACCATCTAGGGCACTAACTTGTCCCGTCCAACTTTCTAGGACGGCCTCGGCATCTTTCTTCCGGATCCCAGTTCCCCGCCAGCGACTGTGTTGGCCTGATGAGCAATACATCTGCATTGACCACACCAGGCTCCCCCCCCTTTTCTTTTTTGAAAAATTCTTTTTGGAATTTTTTGACACCTGATTAATTGCCCCGATCACTCAGATATGCCAGAGTAGACCGGACCTGTCGTCGGCTCTCGTAAAAATCGTCCAGGGTAAAAGGATTCTGGCCGTTTTGATGTGGTAAACGGCTGTCTAAGATGCGTGTATGTGTTTGTGAGTCTTTGCCGCAGAATGGGAAGATGAGGCAGAACCAGTGGAGCGGTGGCTGGAGTCTGGGAGGATATTCGCCAGGTTCTTCCAGGCTCGATCACGATACGCATTCTTCTTCTCAGCTGGCGTTGCTCGTATTCTCCACACAACCACCGGCATTCTGGAAGTCTCGTTTGTTCCAAGAAAAAAGAAGAAAACTCGAAACAATCATAGCGTTGCAATAGAGGAACGATGCGTGATAAAATGGAAAACCTGAATGTCAATCCGAGGCTCACGGTGGACCCCTACAACCCCCCCTTTTCAGTTTCGAACTGAACATCTTCTAAATGCTGAATGCGGTACTTCCCCAGCCACCAGAGGCCACAGAAAGAGGGCAAATAGGACTCTTCTCTGTATCTCGTAAGAGAAAAAGGAAGAGGAGGCCACAAACTTCACCCCAAGACACTTGGAGTAGTCGTATGCAATAGCACTAGTTGATATATGGGCTATATAACTCGGCGGATATAGATTCAAAAAGACCTTCGTTGGCGTTGCCCTCTTTTCTTTGCTTTTCAACCAGAAAAAAACGCCCACCATCACTTTTCTCCAGGGCGTCAGCAGAGGAGTGAATTCTCTGCCTGAGAGGGAGAAGGGGGCGGCAGTGCCGTGGTGGATTCCGTTTGGCAGGATTTCTTTGTCTCATGATATCAGAACTGAGCCCAAGTCTTGTGAGTGCGTTGTCGCGATGAAGACACCGATGGTAGAGGGGTGAGGGAGGGGACGAGGGGCTGGGAACTGAGTGAGCACAACTTGTACCCAAATTTGAGGATGGCGTACAGATAGAGACGGGAAACAAGACGAAAGGGGATACCAGGCTATCAGTCTGCAGGTTCCGTACGAAGGGTGAGGGACAACCTTGGTAAGTGAATCCCATTCAGACAGCACTGCTGCACCCACACAGACCCCGACCGTAAGTCGGACTGTACATCATCCCTCTTTCGACCGCCCGTCTGCTCGTTCCGTTCTGCTCTGTCGTTTCCCCCCACCACATTTCCATGGGAAGGAGTTTCTTCAGTGCCCAAACGGTAAATCCGATGCCACGAAAGCCTCTGTGCGCTTCGGTAAAAGTGTCTGTTCTCATTTATCCCCCTCTGCAGGACATACAGAAGCACATACACACCCCTCCCCTCTCCCCTAATGGATGCAGATGACCCACAACCTTGCGATGTTTCTTTGCCATTCCAGTAACTTCGACCCAGGGGCTGGTGTTTGGGTTTCCGTAACGGGATTCTCGACCCTTTCTTTCCTGGCATCAAAACCACATAGACTCGAACTGCAGGTCTGGCCTTGTTGGCATATGTGTGTGTACGTGTCAGGTGGCACATGGTGCTGTAAATCAGGCTCCGTTAGCGATCGGTTCTTGGTAATGGACGGAGCCGCAGAGGCGCCCAATATATGGGTGCCAGTGATTCTCCAAGCTGACTGCTTGAAACGACCACCGATCTTCAGTGCTGACATACCTTTCACCTCCTGAGATCCCATACCAAGTGACGATTATTATCCAAAGATAAATTTCAGTTTAGAGCCGCCGGGGAGATGATCTGCAGCTCTGGAGGTATGAAACCAGCCTTCAACCCAGATTCCAAATCTTACCAGCCATCTGAGCATTCGAAGATCTAGGAGCACCAGTGGCGGGGGGATTTGTCAAGATCACTGTCCAACAACCCTCCTCAGACGATGCCCCCTTTCCTCTAAGAATCACCTCTAAGAATCATGCTCATGTGGCTTTTCAATCCTGAGGCATGGGAATATGCTGTGCGCCTACCCTGATTAGCATCTGCTAGCCATGGCGTTTGCCGCAGTCGCTGCAATCCCCTCTCCAGTCTTCACCTTTCAACATGGCCTCCCGTTCTCTCTTTCTATACCGCCAGTGAAGTATCCATGAGATCCAACACTATATCGACTCAACGAGGAAAGTGGGGGAAGGAAGGGGGGGAGGGGGGAAATCCAGTTCACCAACGAGAGGCCGAACGGAAGAATGTCCTATTATTCCCCTTGAAGAAGCGGTGTGTATCTCTGTCGAGAGTTGTGTGAGCTGACCGAATTCATCCTGAGGCACCAACATTGAGTTGCTTATATCTCAGACCGCCTGGTTACAGCACTAACTGAAGTACCCTCCTATTCTGGATCAAGTAGATCCCACCGGAGAGTCCGGATTGGACCACCTTCACGGCCGAGAAGAAGTGACTGACAGGGAAGAGGGCTGTAATGACACTGCTGCACTGCTACACACAGAGCAAGCAATGATAGATATAATGGTAAAGAATGATGAGAGGACAAACCAAAAAAGAGAAAAACAAAAGGGGNAGGGGGGGGGGGGGGGGGGTGAGAGGATCATAACACAACGGACAAACGGGGATAGGTAATAGGTATAGTAGACTTGTTGAAGCATGATCACAGAAGAAGGAGGGAGAGGAGGGGTGAGAGATCTGCTGACTCGGCTTGACAGCCAACCTTCTGTTCTTCTGCCTCATCATCACGGCTCTCGTTCTCGCCTCTCGCTGAATCCTCCACAAACGTTGTTAGCCCAAGCCCATACTCACCAATCGGCCCTCTCATTCTCTCCATCTCTTTCCCACTCCATCGACCTGTGAGAGTGTTCCATTAGCGGGGACGCCGCATATCGCAAGCAAACCCCCTCTCTTGGGCATGCGCAATGATGAGCACTGATTGGATGTTGATCTGCCTTGGGGGATTCATTCTCTCTGGTTCCTTTTCGTGTCGCCCGCATATTGCCAGCGTTGTAACATCGCTGAAAACATGACTTGGCCGCCGCCGAACGTGGGCTCTCGGACTTTTCGTCGACCAGCTGGCATATGCGGCTTAGAGGCAAACCACGGTTGGCTGCTTCCACGGATGAAACGAAACGTGGCCACGCCTAGGTCGAGACAGCTTTCTGATTAAGATGGCTGGGGAAGGTCGACGAAACATTCCAATAGCCTAGAACCAGATGGATCTCCGCTAGAGATAGGGACAAAAGGGAAAAGCCGAAGGAACAACTACCCCAACAGCAGCACCGACATTTTCGAACAGCGTCCTTCCAGCTATATGCCTCAGGAGAGTTGGATGGGTGGGGGAGGGCATGAGCCCGAGGTGGCGTGGTGCATGGCCAGCACAATGTCAATAACGGCAACGGAGGAAAAGGCAGAATGTGGTTGAGATGGCCGTGCACCGTTGCCTGCCTCTCGGAGAGACTAACTGCTTTGCTGCCCTCCAACCACCGCTGCAAAGACACTAGATCTTCAAGTGTACGGCACCAGTGAAGAGCCTATATTCGCCATGATCCTGATTTTGCTTTCCCCGTCTTTGGTGCTTTGCCACCTCTATCTTCACTGATCCATGCCCCGTGGATGTGGCAGGATATGATCAAGTCCCGTGTGCCGTTATTGCCCACCCGCTACCCCTTTCAAGGCTAGCCACCGATGTTCCCACCCATTCTGCGTTGTACTTCTCCCATGCACCCATTCCGCAACCTGGGTGATATGATAACATGCACATAGATATCGACCGCAATGACCAGAACCCGCTTTTGCGCACCCTCCGAGGCAGCCAATGCGCAGCATTAACAGGTGTGACGATTTCGACATCTCAAAGAGTGACTGGGCCGAAGACGATTCTGGCAAGTGTCACCGGATCAACGGGAGAACACCCGCCACCTGTTGTGACGCCATGCATGGTGCTGTCGTGGTCATCGCCCTCAATAAGCGCAACCATAGCCCTGTTGGCAATCATGCCGTCTTCAAGTCCTAGAGCAAGTGCCGTCTCCACGAGAAACCCATTAAACTCCTGGATCTCCGTGGGCCGCCCAGCCAGCACATCCTGCAGCATTGAGCTCGTGTTCTCCCGCACTCGGTACCCAATATTCTCGACCATAGCGTGCAACTGGTCGTATGAGAAGCGCGCTTCCAACCTCTGCCGCTCGGCCTCATACGCCATTTCAACAGCCAGCCTCGCCTCGTCCTGGGACTGCGAACTAGAGTCTCGCTCATGAAACGCTGACGTGGAAGGGGTTGGGCCTGCGGTCTCAATGTCCACCCTCGAGGGCTGAAAAATGTCGCGGCTTGTGGTCTCGTCCCGTACCAGTCCTTGCAGCACTGCACTGGCCTCTCTGACCAGCTGGTCGATGACTCGCCTCACAGGCTTGACTTGGTCACCGGTGAACAGGTCGCTATTCTTGCACCGCAGGATAGCCGTGAGGGGGTTGATCACGGCATTAACCACAAGCTTTTCCAGCTGCACTACCCATAGGTCGGAGCGATTGACTTCCCGTGCCCGCAGGCCTGGAGCAGCAAGAAGAGCTGTGGTCAGGTAGTGAGAAGAGGGGATCCCGGATTGGGAGGTCGTCGAGTTGAGGAGCACGGGACCGATGGCGATGTCGCCGACAGATGCATGTCGGCTGTGAAATGGCCGATCGAGGGACGTCACCCCGTGGGTTGTGACCAGTGCAAGCCAGTTCGGGCCATCCCGACCGAAGCGGGACTCGGAGTACTTCGTACCCCAAGGCGGCCACAACTTACTCATGCCGTTCTGAGAAAATGCCACTGTGCTATCGGGACCAATGTACATTCGGAGCCGGTCGATCTCGGACATCACACCACTGGCTTTCGTGGCCACTATGAGATTATGAATCAATGGGCGTTGGGGCGAGTCGCCGTTGGCGGAATGTTCAGCCAGGTCAGCGTGTGATTGACGAGAGTCATTTGTGGCAGCTACCTCATGCACAGGTCCGACAGAGGGCTTTTCCTCAGACCACCATTCAACATCAAATGCATTCGGAGGAGACGACTCAAGACCAGTGCCGGCACCAGCCCGGTCGAGCACTATCCGGGGTTCTTTCAGCCATAGCTCAAGCTGTTCCCGCCGACGGAGGACTAGGGTGACTGGCGGCCGGGAGGCTGGTGGGACGATTTTGGATAATCCCATGGCGTACAGCCGGCCGAGGTTCCCCACTCCGAGAATGTGGATGCGCTTCCGGACGTCAACGCCGGTCTCGGCGCGGGGGTGGACGCTAGGAAGTGCCGCTGGCTGATCCTTAATATTCTGTGCCGTCCATGCATAAAGTCGGGGAGCAACGTGGAAATGATCCGGCATTGAGAGCCATTTTGGAATAGAAGCCATTGGTATCGGACAAAAAAATGAAGCTGCTCATGCTTCCTCTTCTTGCATTGAGTTGAGCGAATTGTGATTTGTTTGAGCTCTGATACTTTTCCAATGGAGAGATAAAGCGGAAATGAACCCCTTGATCGCTCTTTCCATCATTTTCGTGCAATTTCCAGATATGGTAGCGTTGCCCTGTTCCAAACTCAACTGCGTATGAATTTGGACTTTCGCACCACCTTCGCTGACTCACGTAGAAGCTTCAAATTTTGGACTTGCCGCGAGCCAGGCAGCAGCCGCTCTATAGTTAGTGAATTTTGCTCCAGACGGCAAAATATCAATACCCGCGCGTTTGTATCTTCCGTTCAAAGTTCCGTCCATCCTGTATTTCTGATTGCAAATCCCCAGTTGTGACATCTCTAATCATTCATCAACGACCCTCTGTAGCTCAGCTTGGCCGATGCCTATCGTTACTCCCTACGGCTCCAGTTGATTCAAGTGTTGACCAATAGGTATAGATCTCTGAATACTCACCGCCTTCCCCATTATTTTGTGCATACGTGATTTCTGACACGGGAGTCTCGGATACAATGGTAACTTCTTTAGAGCCCACTATGGAACGATCGGAGCCCTCGTCGCTCAAAGATCGACCTCAAGATACAGTGACCAATGAGGCCGAAGATGTTGCACTGCTGTTGAACGGCCTTGTTGATGTCCGCCAGCAAGAGGACATCCAAAATGATGTCACTGCCGAAGCTAACGCGGCAATCTTGGCTGAGGAAAATAGCCGAGATGAAGACCGGATCGAGAACCTGAACAAGAAGATTGATGTCTGGAAGACGAAACGGACGGCAGTTGTTGCCGAGAGGAAACAGAAAGAACGGCTTCCACCCGTGGTTGCTAACAAGTTGCTGTCGGGCATTGACGAACGCATAAGGACGTTTGACAAGAATATCGAAGAGGCCGAACATGAGCGCGAAGTCTTTCGGGGACGCATATCAACACGCATAACTGTGTATGAAAAAGCCCTAGCCGACAAGGCGGCTGCCGAGAAAGCTGCCACTGAAACCTCAGCCAATGCCGGACCGAGCGATACCAACGGACGCACCAGTGTCGCCGCTCACGGTCGAAGCGATTCTTTATTTGATCCCGAACGGCGACCTAGAGAGTCTAAGCGCGAGTTCTACATTCGAACCGGAAAGATCACTCCGTTTGCCGAGTATACCAGTGGGTCTGAGGAGAATGAAGAAGAAACTGCCCGTGATACTGTGCCCCAGGAAAGCACGGCATCTGTTCAGACATCTCATCAGATCCTACAGACTCCTGGCTTTGCTTCGACGTCAAGACAGTCCACAGCGGATGAGGATTCCTTTTTGGCGGCAAATCTGCAGCAAGCAGAATTTGGTTTACGGATTCGGAAACGACGCAGACGTTCGTCGCGGAGTGCGCAAGTTAATGGCGAAGATGATGAAGATGTGGACGTAGTTCCAGAACCATCCAAGCCCGTGGTCTCACGGCGTCAAAAAGCCCGGCGAGTAAATCCAGACGATGATTTCATTGACGATGACAGCGGCCATGTGTCAGAGGGTGAAGATGAAGCTTCCGGGTCTGGATCAGTTCGAGGCCGAGAGGCTTCAAAGGGCAAAATTGATCTTCGAAGGGTTGACGATGGAATTGAGCAGCGATACCAAGCCCGTATCTCAAAATGGGTCAAGGAACGTGCATATCTGCGTCGACAACTCGAGCCCGATAGCCGATATATCAACCTTGGTGACAACGAGTGGTTCAAGCCCTCTCCCGGGAAACCAGATGGCCATCTCATCGAAGGTTATATGTTACCAGGAGAGATTTATGAGTATCTCTTCCCGTTTCAACGGACCGGCGTTTCCTGGCTGATGCAGTTGCACGCGCGCCTCGAGGGCGGAATCTTGTGTGACGAAATGGGGCTTGGCAAGACCGGTAAGAACATTCTGCTTAGTTGGGATATCGGTATTCCCCCCTATTCTGTACTAACCTGGTGATTCAACGCAAATATTTAGTCCAAGCCATTACCGCCATAGCAGCCCTGCACTATAGCAAGAAGCTGGATGGTCCAGCGATTATCGTTGCACCCGCAACGCTCATGTCACAATGGGTAACTCACTTTCACAAGTGGTGGCCACCACTACGTGTGTCTATTCTTCACTCCACCGGTATCGGCATGATTGATCCAGAACTCGAGGACTCCGATATGGTGGCACCAGGCGCAACTCGGAAGTCCGGCGCCGCGTTGAAGATTATCGATCGTGTTGCGACACAAGGACATGTCCTTATAACGACATATCGGGGATTACAGACATACCTCGACGAACTTGCGCTGATACCATGGGGATACGCTGTCCTAGATGAAGGCCATATCATCAGGAACCGCGAGACTGACGCGGCAAAGGCTTGCAAGCAACTCGCCACATTTAACCGCATTATTCTTTCGGGAACACCTGTGCAGAACAACCTTCGAGAGCTCTATTCCTTGTTTGAGTTTGCGTATCCGGGCTTGCTTGGCTCAGATATCCGAGCTTTCCAGCAATACTTTGAACAACCGATCAAGGATGGTCACCGTCGACTGGCAAGCAGTCTTTCTATTCTGGCGTCGGAGAAATGCACGCATACATTGCGCGAGGCTGTTAAGCCATACATGCTTCGAAGAATCAAGGCTGACGTGGCCAGAAGTCTGCCTCGCAAGACTGAGCAGGTGTTCTTCTGCAAGATGACCGACCATCAGGAGGAGCAGTACATGGACTATCTGCAGACCCCGGAAATCAAGAACCTTTTTGCTACCGATGGGCGGTCCAGAAATGATGTCTTCTCTGCGATTGATTCTCTCCGCAAAATCTGTAATCATCCAGATTTGAGGCAGAGGAACCGGAGTGAGATTCCGGATTGGGGCAATCCAGAACGATCTGTGAAGATGCAAGTGATTGCGTCTCTTCTCAAGATCTCGAAGAAGTTTGGCCACAAAACCCTTGTCTTCAGTCAAAGTCTCCCGATGCTTGATATCATCCAAAACCTTGTAAAAAGTGAAGGTTTAAAATTTGTTCGCATGGATGGCCGCACGAACCAGATCGATAGACAACCCCTTGTTGACCGCTTCAACCAGTCCGATGACCTGAACGTCTTTCTGTTGACGCCACAGACTGGCGGTGTTGGACTCAACCTGACTGGTGCTAACCGCGTCATTCTGGTCGACCCATCTTGGAACCCGGCAACTGATCGGCAGGCTATCGAACGAGCCTGGAGATTAGGTCAGACGAAGCCCGTTGAGATTTATCGACTGCTGACTCCTGGAACGATTGAAGAGAAAATATACCGGAAGCAGCTGTACAAGCAGTTCATGGCGGAGAAGATCATGTCGGATACCGAGTTCCAGCAGCACTTCGACTCCAACTCCATCCATGACATGTTTACATATACCGGCACAGGTGGCAAGCTGCAAGACATGCGCGACGAGCTACTGGCCAATAGGCCGCGTGCTGTCAAGAATGAGCACGTACCCGGTGGTGGTCCGGACCGTGCTCCCTCGTCGAAAACCATGAACCCCCCAGAACCTCCCGTGGTTGATGAGGCTGAACAACTTCAGGGCCTAGGCCAAGTTGACGAAGTCGAAGAGTACCAAGAAGAAGTCAAAGAAGAGAAGGACATGCTCGACAATCTCTTCAACAACTCGATCAAGAGCGCATACAACCACGACGATGTTCTCAAAGCTAAGAAATCGATCACCCCTGATCAACTGATGACTGAGGTGGAGGCCCAGCGCATCAACGATCGAACGGTTCAGTTTCTGCGCAGCCAGGCAACCGAAGCCCACCGTGAACGTCAAGGTGCTCCGCCGCCCAAGCGCCACAGCATGGGAAGAAGTAGCAAGAGTTTGTCCAGTATGATGGCGTCTGCCGCCTGGGCTCGTGAAAGCCAAGAACGGAACCGTCCGGTCACGGAACGGACAAAGTACACAGTTCCGGCTGTCCGGACATTGATTATCGGGTTTCTTCATACCATGCACGGCAGAGCTCGCACTGAAGCTATTGTCAATTACTTCAATCGCGAACATGCTGGTATGCTACCGGATGTCTTCAGGACGGCGTTGAATTCGGTGGCTGATCCCCAACAAGTATCACGCACAGGCGGATCACTATGGCTTTTGAAGGCAGGGCTTTGATTTTACAAAGGCATATGTTTAGGGTTTGGTTCTGCTTTCACACATTTCAGTACAGTCTGTCACGGTAGCATTTTTCTTGGTAGTCTCTTGAACAAAGGCATGCAATGATAACTTTATTCCCTTTTTTTGGTTTGTTCATACTGCGTCAATATCATAAGCGATCTTTTTTCGTTATGAGTACGAGCCAGATCGAACATGGATGAGAGTCGACTAAAGTCCCCTGTTATTTCTAATTAACATGGGGGCAACCATATTAAAATATTGGAGACCAGGCGAAATAAATGCCGTCCTCCGCGTCCTTCCAAAGTGTCCCTCAGCCAATTGAAAAAGAAAAAAAGAAGACAATGAAACCAAATGGAGCCAACGCCGACACCCCTCGCGAGTAAAATGCAAGAAATGATTTAAAGACGACGACCACGGCGACCTCCCTTTCTGCGGGTGGAGTCGGAGGGAGTCGGGGTGACATCCTCAATGCGGCCGATCCGCATGCCGGCACGGGCCAGGGCACGGAGAGCCGACTGGGCACCAGGGCCGGGGGTCTTGGTTCCGTTACCACCGGTGGCACGGATCTTGATGTGGAGGGCAGTGATGCCGACCTCCTTGCACTTGACGGCGACGTCCTGGGCAGCAAGCATGGCAGCGTACGGCGAGGACTCGTCACGATCAGCCTTGACCTTCATTCCACCGGTGACACGGCAGATGGTCTCACGGCCCCTGTGCAAAATATAATGTTAGAACCATCGCTCAGTTCAAAAAATTTGTTCATATATGCCATTCAAACCATCACCACCCCAACAGTCCTCAGAATAGGCGTAGCGGGGGAGCTCAGGCGACAGGCATTTCTCGAGGACATCGAAATTGGAGGTTATACGCACGAAAGATCGGTAACGTGAACGAAAGTGTCGTTGAACGAGGCAAAGATACGGGCAACGCCAAAGACGAGCTCGCCTGGAAAGAAAGACATCGCGGGGTAGTTAGCATCTGATCACCAAAGCCTTAACACGGACCTGCATGATGTTTCCGTATAGAATCAGATGTTATCAAAAGCTTACCATCTCTGGCATTGGGACCGAGGGAGATGTTCTCCTGGGGGGCGCGGGGGGCTCTCTTGGGGGCCATTTTGACTGTAGATTGTTGGTTTTGCTGGAACACTCTGGAAGGAGATTCTTGAATGATGAACAAAGAGAAGAGGAAATTTAGTGACGGTGGTTCTTCACTAAAATTCTAGGTCACCGTGATTTCCATTGCAAAAAAAGAAAAAGTGGGGGGATTCAGGCTTGCCCTAAAGGCGGTATTGGGCGGCAGAAGATATTTGCGTCCTTAGTGCACAGGAGCCCTCACCGCCTTTTGTAAGCCCTGGGCTTTGTGGGAATTTTGCGTGTGGGTATTTCCTGGCAAAATTCTCGAACTTTTTTTTAGTATCTGTGCGTGTGGCTAGTCCATTTCTTCTGTCTCCATCCGTTTTCTCATTCCTTCTTGATTCCTCCTCCGTCAACCACTTTCGTCGAGATCAATCATCACCAACCACGACAATCCCGACAACCCATTCACAATGGCCCCCGCGTATGATACTCCCTCTCCTTGATATTCTATCGCCTTTATGCGATCGATTTGATAGATTGTCGCGGTCCTCTCGCTGGCTCTGTGGCGGTTCTTCTCTCGTGTTTCTCATTCTTCTTAACCAGGCCAAGCTGGAAATGCTTTGCCCATGAGAGTTGAAGAGAAGATAGAGATGCCTCCGCCACACCAGCTCGACCTCTCTCGTTCTTCTCCCTCGTTTGGTACGGCGGATGCTGCAAAGAACCCGTTGTCCCGATTGCAGAGATGTTGAATGGGGTGTTGGAGATGAAAGCATGCAAATGCGTTCTCTCTTAAATACATAGCTTGCCGGGCTGCTATGGAACATTATGGCCATATGTGGCTCTTGTTGATGCAGCCGTTAACGGTGATCTTTTTTCCCGGGTTGAAATACTATCCAGGGTGTTGTTGGATGAGCCTTCGCCGATACACATGCACCTGTCTCTTCAGCCTTGATCGAAAGAAACAGGCTTGTCGGGCCTTTGTGTGGCAGCTCACCGATTAAATTCATATCGAGTTTCCCCAGGCGAAGAATGTCGCGCAGCTACAATTCTCGCACTGGTGATCTTTTCCATACTTCGGTATGCTGGACTGCGAACTAATCTAAGATATCCCTTTGTTTTGTTTAAATATAGTACTGTTACCGCCGACAAGGTGCTGGTCCCCGAGACCCTCCTGAAGAAGCGCAAGAGCCAGGAGAAGGCTCGCGCTGAGCGCGCTGCTGCTATCGCCGCAGTCAAGAAGGTCGGTTCAAAGTCTCGCTTGCCTTGTGTTTTGGGGGAGATGTCATATGATGCATAGCTTTTTTTCAATCAACTAGACGCAAGTCGATGCTGTTGATCAATTAACCTTCTTTCGGGTCTGAGATATATCCCAGAGTTCTGGGTGAAAGTCGAACCACATACTAGCCATGGCGAATTGCGACCAAAAGCTAACCAGTGTCCTATACACAGACCAACAAGGAGAAGCGTGTCGCTATCTTCAAGCGTGCTGAGAAGTACGTGAAGGAGTACCGCGATGCTGAGCGCGACCAGATCCGCCAGCTCCGCATCCAGAAGGATGACAACGCTGCCTTCGTTCCCGCTGAGTCTAAGCTTATCTTCATCATCCGCATCAAGGGGTACGTTTCTTTCTTTTTTTCCACCGTCGCTTCGTAAACGTCGATGTTTTGCACGATTCTCTAACAACCCAACAGTGTCAGCAAGGTCCCCCCTAAGCCCCGCAAGATCCTCCAGCTTCTGCGTCTTCTGCAGATCAACAACGGTGTCTTCGTGAAGATCACCAAGGCCACTGCTGAGATGATCAAGGTCGTTGAGCCGTGGGTCGCTTACGGCTACCCCAACCTGAAGTCGGTCAAGGAGCTGATCTACAAGCGTGGCTACGGAAAGATTGACAAGCAGCGCATCCCTCTCACCGACAACTCGATCATTGAGGCCAGCCTCGGCCAGTACGGCATTATCTGCGTTGAGGATCTCATCCACGAGATCTTCACTGTTGGCCCCAACTTCAAGCAGGCCGCCAACTTCCTGTGGCCCTTCAAGCTGAGCAACCCCACTGGAGGCTTCCGCCCCCGCAAGTTCCGCCACTTCATCGAGGGTGGTGATCTCGGTAACCGTGAGGACCGGATCAACGGACTCATCCGCCAGATGAACTAAGCTGGTTCGAGCCTGGGTTTGTGGGATGGAAAAGTTCTTTTTTATGGGGTTCTTCAACGAAGCTTAGAGCAGTCTAATGAAAGTTATGGTCGCTCCGTTTTGTTTGGGTCACGTCTTTTGGAGCATCAAGGTTACTGGCGTTAAATTAAAGTTCGGGTAGGTGGGAAATGATATTACTTGCATGATAACTCGTATCTACGCCCGTCATCGTTCTTGATCCCTTCCACTTCGTACTGAGCCTATGTCTATGCATTACCGAAACCCATTGCAAACTATGTGACGATCTATACGCTGTGTTGATATTTTAAAGAAAATGGAGAGGGCATGAGAGAGAAAAGAGAAAGAAACACTAGTGCACATTTGATTTGCTAGGATCAATAGCTAGAGAGAAAACTGAGGAAAGTCTACAGCTTCACATCAAAACTAGTTCCACATCCACAGCTGCTTGACGCTCTCGGGTTATCGGTAATCTTGAACTGGGAACCGATGAGTTCCGAAGTGAAGTCAACTTTGCTGTCGCGTAGGAGTTCGAGTGACGGCGCATCCAAGATAATCTTGGGCGCCTGGGCCAAGTTTGGAGAGTCGACCGCGTCGTCGGCCACGAATTGGAAGACTGTCTGCTCATCATTCACAGTCTCCTTCCAGCCATCCGTGCCCTTTTCGGGGAGAGTAACTAAACTCATGAGGTATTGGAATCCGTGGCAGCCGCCGCTCTCGACCTGGATCTTCAGCGCTAGGCCAGGGTTCTCGTCGCGCTTCATGATCTCCGATAGTCGCTATTAAGCAATGAAATAAAATGTCAGATTGAGGGGCGGAACCGTGAACATATAGGCTGCCAGATGAAGCTATGCTTACCTGGGCGGCCCGGGGCGTTATGTCAAGATGCATAGCATTTCCCTCGTCATCCACAGCCGGGTTGTGAGCGCAGATGGTCTTTTGCAGAGTTGTCGTGGAGCCAAAGTTGCGCGTCTGCAGACTTTGGGGTTGGATATTTCTTGTGTGCTGTGCGCGCGTCGTTCCGAAAGGCGCCAATGTCGAGGTGTCGCGGGCCGTAGCGGCCGAGTAGCTTCGGGATGCCGCCGGGCACAGGAATTCGAGACCGGAACTAGGCGCGGTCGTCCGGACCAGGTGAAGGAACGAACGACAAGATTGGCGTGAGCCCAAACACATTAAAGATGCCATGTCATTTGAGTATGGATTTGACTGATTTCGGGATCAAAGAAAAAAGAAGGACGTAAAGTTTCACTTCAAAGACAGGAGAGAGAGATCTTTTGTTGTGAAAGTTGATCGATAGAATTTTATGACTTCGGATGCTTGGTAATCTCTAAAAGCCGAATCACAGGCTCTGGAATGGAATTCGATGTACCTCCTCCAGAAAACCGGGCAAACTCGGTACTTTATTGTTGTCCGTGTACTTTTTCGGTTAGCCCTGCCAGCTGGCGTCAGCTGTACCGGACCGACCACAAATTTTGAAAAATTGCTTCACAAAATAGCCCTGGCCCCACCCACCACATTGATTTTTCCACAGTGATGTGACCCCTCCTCCGAGCCAAAAAAGAGAAAACAACCCACGAAAAACAAAAATTGCAGGTTTACAGTCACAAGTCTAAAGAGTTGTTTCATTTGAGGCAGCAAACAAGTCAACGACCTTTCCCCCTCCACATTTTCTTCCCCCCTCCTGTTCTGCAACCAAAAATCACCCCCAATCTCTTTTGTTCGATACTTCCCTTATCATAAAGTATCATCGAATTGAACTTGCGTCAGGATGGCGCCTTTTTTCCGCAACGCCGACGACAGCTCGTCTGAGAGTTCGTCTGACGAGGAGGACCTCTACTCGGACGAGGAAGAAGAAAAGACACAGCGCCCCAAACAGCAACAGCGAGCCGACTCTGACGAAGACGAAGACGACAGCGATGAAGTTGACTCGGATGACGACGATGACGATGATGAAGATGACAGCAGCGACGAAGAGGGCGAGCACAAGACTGGTGCCTCGCGGTTCTTGAAGGGTGAATCGTCCGACAGCGACGACAGCGATCGCGAGGTTGGCCGGAAAGTCAAGAGTGCCAAGGACAAGCGCCTGGAGGAGCTTGAGGGCACCATCAAGCTAATTGAGAATGCCCAGAAGATTGGCGATTGGGGTATCATCTCGACTGGTAAGTACTCTCTATATACGATGGTTTGTTCACTCTGCAACTGCTATGGGGAGTTATGCTAACCGATTCGTGCTTCTCGAATCATAGAGTATGAGAAGCTTAACCGCCAGGTTGCCAAGGTCCAGGTCGGCAACAAGGCCCCGCGAATCTACATCCAAGCCGTGGCCGAACTCGAAGACTACATGAACGAGACTCTTGCGAAGCAGAAGGTCACCCCGAAGAAGATGAGTGCCACCAGCGCGAGAGGATTGAATGCTGTCAAGCAGAAGATCCGCAAGGCGAACAAGGACTACCAGGAGCAGATCGATGCCTTCAGAGAGGACAAGGGTGGCTTCATGCTTGACTCGGACGACGACGAGGTTGAGGTTGTCAAGCGTCCCAAGGCTACTCGCTTCGTTGAAGAGGAGCAGGGCTCGGATGATGATACCGGATTTGCCCAGGTTGGCAAGGGAGGAAAGACTGTCCAGTACACCCCCGAGAGCATCTTCAAGCACCTCCGCACCATTATGGAGTCGAGAGGAAAGAAGAACACCGATCGCCTGGAGCAGATCAAGGTTATGGAGAAGCTTCTCGAGGTTGCTGTGACGCCTTACCAGAAGATTCGGGTGCTGCTGACAATCATCTCCACCCGTTTCGATCTGGGCTCGACCACCTCGGCCATGCCTCTCGAGCACTGGAAGGCCGCCGAGCGGGAGCTGTCGACTCTGCTTGACATTCTCCGTGATAGTACCGACCACATCATTGTCGAGACTGCCGAGGAGTGGGACGACGATGAGAAGGCTCCCACGATTGCGGCCGGTGACAAGTACCTCAAGATCCCTGGAAGCGTTGTGTCGTACGTTGAGCGTCTCGATGACGAGCTTGTCCGGTCGCTGCAGAGCATCGATCCCCACACTTCCGAGTACATCGAGCGCCTCCAGGACGAGGGCTCTCTGTACAACGTCATCTTCCGCGGCCAGCTGTACTACGAGAGACTGTGTACCGATCCTTCGCTCGAAATTCCCCAGGATAGTGTCAACCGGATCGTCATGCGGAGACTAGACCATGTCTACTTTAAGGTTTGTGGAATCCGCGGTCTTTTGTTTGCTCCCGTTGTTGTGATATGTAATACTAACAATTCCTTTTTCTTCTTCTAGCCCGCCCAAGTTATCAAGACATTCGAGGAGAACTCCTGGAATGCCGTCGACGGCTCTGTCAGCTCCAGCATTACTCCCCGCGACAAGGTCTCTGAGGCTGCCGATCTTGTTCACACTCTGTGCACCTACCTGTTCAGCAACAGCGACGGTATCATCCGGGCCCGCTCCATGCTTTGCCAGGTTTATTTCCTGGCTCTCCACGACGACTACTACAAGGCCCGCGATATGTCGTTGATGTCGCATCTTCAAGAGACAATTCCCAACTTCGACGTACAGACTCAGATCCTTTACAACCGGACATTGGTGCAGGTCGGTCTGTGTGCGTTCCGCAAGGGACTCGTGTACGATGCGCAGAACACTCTGCAGGAGATCTGCGGCAGTGGCCGGCAGAAGGAGCTTCTTGCTCAGGGTGTGACCATGCAGCGGTACGGCCAGGTCTCGCCGGAACAGGAGCGCCTTGAGAAGCAGCGCCAGCTGCCCTTCCACATGCACATCAACCTCGAACTTCTTGAGTGTGTGTACCTTACCTGCAGCATGCTGCTGGAGATTCCTCTCTTGGCCCAGACTGGCTCGTCCCCCGATATCAAGAAGCGTATCATCTCCAAGACGTACCGGAGAATGCTCGAGTATCACGAGCGCCAAATCTTCACTGGACCCCCTGAGAACACGCGTGACCATGTGATGCAGGCTTCCAAGGCCCTGGCTGCGGGAGAATGGAAGAAGTCGATCAACTTCATCCACAGCATCAAGATCTGGGAACTGATCCAGAACTCGGACAAGATCAAGGCGATGTTGTCGAAGCAGATCCAGGAGGAGGGCCTCCGGACTTACCTGTTCACATACGCTCCGTTCTACGACACCCTTGCTGTGTCGACGCTGAGCGAGATGTTTGAGCTCGACGCCGGCAAGGTGTCGGCTGTCGTCAGCAAGATGGTCAGCCACGAGGAGCTTTCAGCTTCGCTCGACCAGTCCACGGCGACCATCATGTTCCGCAAGGGTGTCGAGCTCAGCCGTCTGCAGGGCCTGTCGCTGGCTCTGGCCGACAAGGCTAGCAACCTCATCGAGACGAATGAGCGCACGCTCGAGCAGCGCACACAGGGCTCGGCCAACGCTTTTGACCGCCAAGGCGGTCGGGGCAACCAGCGCGGTGGTCGTGGTGGTCGTGGCGGCGGTGGCCAGCGCGCGCGGACGGGAGGCAACACGCAGCGCCAGGCGGGAGGCACTCAGTTCACTGGCGGAGCCCTGGGAGCTGCTGTGCGCGGTTAAAGAATAGTGTTCATTCGCATGGGTTTGGGGATGAAGAGCAACACCACCAGACCACTATCTCCGCTGGGCGTTTGCTTTCTTTTCTAGCTAGGGTAGTTTTCACATCGACTGCATTTTCAATGTGGTAATCTTCTCTTTTCTTTTTCCTTTTTTACCTATATTTTCCTCCGTCATGTTATCACCCTCTTCATTGCCTCTATCACGTCTCACGACCGCTTCTCATAACCCATCTCCTTTACCTGTCACTATTCGCTATTGTTTGTTCTGTTATATTCGTGTCTCTTCGGCCTGGCTTGGTCTTTGTTTACTGGGAAACATTATTGGAGTCGAATATTTGGGGTGACTGTGGGAGAGTTCATAGTTTCATCCCACGAGTCACTAGCTTTTTCTTTTTCTTTTCCGAGTTTCTGTGTTTCTTCTCACCTGCTATCAGTGGGGAGGGGGGGTTTTCTTTTTTTTCAAAAATGGTTCAATCAATAGGATCTGGCTCTTTTTTCAAACTCGCAGACTTCTTGTCTCTGGTCCCATATCTATCATCGTATGATACTGTAAGCTGCACAGCCAAACCTAGGAGACCGCGCGCCTTCGATCGGAACTTCTCACGTCGGACTCTCGTGCGGCGTAACAGTTCACCGAAAGCCGCGAGAAATGAACTCCTTCCATTCTTCGTATCTCCGATCAGCTGTCACATATATAACTAGTCTGTTGCCACGTAAGTTGAGTAGTATATATGACACAGTACCAACCGGGGACCGGACATAATCTTGCCGCTCCTGGAAGTAATGCCGAAGGCGCGCTCGACACTTCTCGGGGATGCTGGATAGGTATCTGGCAGACACGGAGTAGATTTGATAGATGTGTTGGTACCGCCGCGTCGGGTCTTGCTCACTAAATATAGAGATCTCCAGTATGTGACATGTATGGTACTCGTACTCGATGGTGAAGCCGGCCCGGGAATGTTGCTCGTGGTGGGAACGGGTAACTGAACTCGCCAGGCGTTGAACGGGGACTTTATAGGGGCCCAGGCACTATCAAGCAGGCCCTACCACCTTTTCTCGCCAGCCTGAGGGAAAACCTTGTTGTTCCCGCGCGGGTTTCTTTGCTCCTCGTTTGGACGTCTGACCTGAGCGTTCCACTTTTGGCACAAATCTGTGATACTCCCGCGCGCGTTGAAAAACGGCCGCTGACACAATTTTGTCGATATTCTTTTTCTCGAGGCTTGGTTCTCGGCGGAAGGAAGTTACTTACTGCATTAATTAATCGCGCGCTTAGATTGCGTACTCGCGCTTGTTCCGCTTCTCTCCTTCACCTGCTATCGTGACGCGAGGACGGTTTCTGTCCTCGTTTTTCCCTCTTCTTACTGGGGATCTTGGACTTACATACACCATCCGCTAACCAGCGTCTTTGCTTTTGCCTCTGCGCCGTGCCGGGTCTACGGAGGCAATACTGAATCGGAGCCGGAGGACGTTGTTGCCGCCGGTCTATCCCTCGTTCACTTCCGTTCTTTTCTGCTTGACTTCCTTGTAACCAGTTTTGCATAGCCCGTTTCCAGCCCATCAATGTCGTACCTATTTAGAATTTGTGGAATCTTGTTTCTACATAATTTTCGTTCAACCCTCCTCCCCTAACCTCAGCTTTTCAACTACTATCACACTTCATCCCGCCCTTATCACTACAAGCCTCTGCATAGAGAAATGCGCCTTCGGCTCCCCGCGCAGGCTCCATCTTTGCAGCTATCTGCTTCGCGGTCGACCTATATAAGTCCGCCCTTCTCCGCCCTTCGCCTGCGTTTCTGCTCGACCCGTTCTTCTTCTTCTCTCTCTCATCCCAGCGTATCATCCCTCGCCAAATTTGAGTCCCGCCTACCCACCACCACACCTTCAGCCGTCAATTCGTTGGGTCAGTCAGCACTTACACCTTCTGGGTATATACGTGCCCGTCTCCGCCTCTACTCGGCTCTTTCTTCCACGCAGACCGGGCCGTTTATTTCTCCGAACTCTCCATCTCCATCAAGGCTGATTTGTCGGTTTCCTCCTCTCTTATCGTCCCTCTCTGCTGTTCTCCCGGCCACCATGTCGTCGTCTAGTGGAGTCCCTCTCTCTAGCGAACCGACGTGTCCGGCTCCGCCTGCTGATGATCTGCCGGCCCTCAGCCATGCCGATTTCCGAGCCTACAATCGGCTTGCGGAACGGATGGATA
Source organism: Knoxdaviesia proteae (assembly GCA_001510565.1). Taxonomy (NCBI): domain Eukaryota; kingdom Fungi; phylum Ascomycota; class Sordariomycetes; order Microascales; family Gondwanamycetaceae; genus Knoxdaviesia; species Knoxdaviesia proteae. The sequence goes on from LNGL01000008.1 coordinate 812,738, forward strand.
TGTTTGTTAGTTTAAGTGGGAATTTTATGTTCCTTTTCGTTTACTGGTCTATTCCAGTCTCCGCCACTATGAAGCTGTAGAGACTAATCAACCACTACCTACAGCATGAACACTTCCGCCGAACCTGGAACATGATGTACGGCGCCTGCGAAAACAACAAGCGACCCGCCGGCATGACCCTAAAGCAGTTCATCCGCGAAGCCCAGAGTTTCTGCGAGCACCTGACCGGCCACCACAACATTGAAGAGCAGTATTTCTTCCCGTTGCTGGCGCGCAAAATGCCCGAGTTTCGCCAGGGCAAGGGTGACGGTGCCGCCGAGCTTTTGAAGCAGCACCGCCAGATCCATGCCGGCATGGACAAGCTGGAGGAATACCTGGCCAAGTGCCTGAATCAGGAGGTGGAATTCGAGCTTTCCGTCATGAAGACCATGATGGACTCGTGGGGGGAGGTGCTGTGGCAGCATCTGGATGAGGAGGTCAAGACTCTGGGTGCGCAGAATATGCGCCGGTATTGGACTCTGGATGAAATGCGACGGATGCCCATGTGAAAGTGTGCATCTGGCGAAATTCGTATGTATTTGCACAAAAGCAAGCGATTCATATTTCCCAGCTTCATCTCACATATCTGCACAGCTTATAGTTATTTAGTTTAACTCAATCATTCACAGCTGCTAAAAAGACCAACAAACTCAACTATCACATGCTACCAAATATTCGAACCCATACATCATAAAACGACAGGTACACCAGTACTGTATAAGGGTGGCCCAGACATAAAACCCCCGGTAAAGAGAAAACCCAAACACTCGATATGAAATAGTCCGAAAAGTTAGAAAAACACACCAATAGCCATACATGATTACTCCAAAGCCGTCTCCTTCCACAGATCGCTGATCTGGAGAGTTCCAGCAATGGTAGCCAGAGCACCCACCATGGGCTCGGTCGCAAATCCGTTCTCCAGACTCCACGACACAGTCAGAGGAGCCCAGGCGAGGTTGCGGATGAAGCTGCGCGTCCACTTGAGTTTCCACGCGCGGTGCTCGGCAACGGACGCAGCCGATGAGGCCGAAGCATCCGCCGAGCGGCGCGACCGCTCAACCAGCAGTCTTGCCAGCTCGGAGCCGACGAAAACCGCCCAGAAGCGCGTGCTCCATTTGGAGGTGCGCGCCACAGTCGCCGGCGGCAGGCTCAGCACGCCCTTCTGCGCCAGGAACGCGCGGTTCTCGAGGTACTGGAAGAGCAGGCATGAAACAAACTGCGTCCAGGAGACGACGCGGTCGAGCGCCGCCGAGCGTACGGGCGCGCCGTCGGGCCGCTTCTCGGCCGCCACCGACCGGCGCGCCTCCTCCTGCACAAGGCGCTTGCCCCAGAAGTACATGCCGATCAGCGCCCACAGCCGGGTGAAAGTGCGGGCGTCGCCAATCATAGCGGCCAGTGCGCGCAGCCGCGCCTGCACGGAGAGCTTGCGCAGCACATCGCCGACGGCGGTCGACACGCTAGCGGCATCGAGGGCGGAGGCAGTCAGTCGCGACGAGAAGCACACGAAGAGCAGGACGGTGTCGATGCCGGAGGGGGTCTTGAGGCAGCGTTGGAGGTGGGCGAGGAAGCCGTCGAACTGGCCAGGGGCGGCCTTGATGGCGGCGAGCGGGCCGAAGCCGGCCTTCTTGGGGGTCGGCTTGCTGGGGGCGGTGCCGGAGCTGGCGAGCGCATCCGCGATCGGCGCTTGCGGGGCCTCGGAGGACGGGGTCGCGTCGGTCATTGTGGAGAAGGGTGTGGTGTGTCGCGCGAGGAGTGGTGGGATATATATATATATATATATGAGCTTCAGGCGGGAAAGAGTTCAAGACATCAGCAGCGCGTTCCTGAAGCTCGTGTGCACAGCTCAAACCTATGCATGGAGAGATCTAGAGATAGCACACTCGATGACTTACATGAACCGAAGATGTTGTGGGCTGATATATGAGGGGTTTGTACCACGGGTTTATCTTGCTTGCGTATGACTCTGATTAAACAGGTCGAGAGAGAGAGCGAGAAAGAGAGGGCAAGGTAAGACAACAAGCAAGATATATAGAGGATGGTTGGAATTTCAGAAAACGCGAAACCCCAGAAAAAAAGCAGACAAAAAAAGTTAGTTCCAGAATTTGATGGAGAGTACCAGGCGATCCGCAAATAAAATCAATGCCAGGAGACCCGAGAACTCAATTAAAAACTGGACGTCACAATCAATGCCTTGGGGAACTGGACCTCGGCTATTTCGCACTCGTGCCGCTTTCGAGCCGGGAGTCTGTGATCTTGCAGTGAACGTCGCCAGGAACCGAATCAGAAACAGGGACAGTGATATTTAGGACGTTAATTCGGGCGAAGATGGCTGACGCTATGATAACACGCTTCTGTAATTGGGAAGGGAAAACTGTATCGGCGAGACGCTCCTTTGCGCCGCTGATGGTGGAAGGTTTGCGAAAAAAGTCGGATGAGGTCTGCAAAGCTTTGATCTGATAAGGCGGCGGCAGCTGAGCGCACATGATTTCTTGGGGCTTGTTATGGGGAAACCCCGCAGAACAGCCCGTGAACAAGCACGTGACTGCATGGTAGGGTTAGACCCGAAGTCTGGATAGGTCTGACTTGTACGGCGTTCTGTGGCCAGGTGCATGAATCAACGTTTCGGGGGGTTTTTCCTCCTTTATTTCAACAAGCATTGCTGTAGGCCAGGGCAACGAATATATAAGATGATAAGCTTATGGCCCGAGTGTGATTTATGTAGTTACAATATGCAAGCATCTATGAGCGTCTACATATATCTATATATTTATCTATCAACCACGACAGCACATACATGTATCCTTCCTTGAGATCGTGTCGGCTCTAGAGGGTAACTTGGGTAGTCCCCCTGCTAAGGCACACTGCCTTCACTGCTGTCTTCCGCCACCTCCAAACCCCGCTCCCAGTGCGTTAGGGCTTAATCCGACTACCACAACTTGATTTCTGACGGCGTGAACGGACGAGCGCCGTTTGTGTTCCTAGTCACCATCTTCACAATTGTCCAAATTCCCAAAGGACAAGCAAATACAATTCAATACTCTCAACATCGGCGTTGTCAAGATATCATCGTCATCAATCGCCATCAATCGCCATCAATTCATTCCTTCACTGTTCGCGCAATAGCCACACAGCTCCCAGCCAACCTGACGCGTCCACGATAAACATCTTCCCCTTGCCGTTACCCCAAAACAAACTCTTTCCATTCGTACTGGCCAAACGCGTGGCGCAAGTCGCCCAAGCCAATCGAGCCCACGCCAACTCGCTCGTGGTACTGGCCGCCCATTTTGGAATGCAGAAGCATGACGCGGTATCGCCATGCTCCATCCGTCTCGACCATGGATTCATCCCTGGCGCGTGCATCGCGGGCCTCGTTCAACACAATGAACTGGTGAAGGAGCGGCTGTCTTTCTTCCTTGGGCTTTGTGGCTTCCGCCTGGACTGCTGTGAGTCCGGCCCAGCACTCCGGAACATATATGCGGCCAATGGCGCGGCCACCCTTCCCACCGATGATCAGCTTGACTCCACCCTGTTTGTCCGGGTCAAACTCCCCCTGATAGATCTTCTGGTCGTCGTCTGTGAATGATGGAGGTATGCTCAGCGGCGACATCAGACTTGTGAGAGTATCGCTTTCATCACCCTCCGATCCTAATTTCCGCGAGGAACTGCCATCACCGTCACCCTTGGACGGGGCCGGCTGGTTCTTCGGGCGGATTGGTCCCCACGCCCCGTTGTCACCGGCGTCAACGGCGCGCAACTCCAGCATCATGGTGATCGTCCAAAACTGAAGGAATCCGCAGCCCGGGTTCTCGCTAATCAGGTCAGGTGTGTATTCAGGGAGCCCCGTGAGTGTCTGCGGGGTTGGCAGAGTCTGGGAGCAGTCGATTCCGAACCGTCGCTGCTTGTCCATCTTCCCTCCGTACATGTTCACGCCATCATGCTTCACACACTCGTTGGGACCACCGACCAGAATGTACTCGGAGGAGTGAATGCTTCGCTTCTGGTACCAGATGATCCAAGTATGTTTGCGAATACTGCCAGCCACGGCCTGCGCATTTCGCGTATACCAGTCCCAAACACGCGACCACATCGCCCCGCGCCATCCGGACCATGACCAGCTGGGGGTAAACGACCGCCGCTCCATCTTCGTGTCGGACAGCGCCTGCCATAAGAGAAACCAGTCAAAAAGATGCACGGGGAGCCCCTGGCACAGGTCACTCTTCAGGTTCCGGCGCAGCTGTCGGGCAATTCCCGCAAACGCGCGGTAGATGTCGACATCTTCTTTGGTGAGTTCCGGGTCGCAATAGAACTGTATGAGACTCTCGACCTCTCCGACGCTGTTGGTATAACTGTGATATCCGCCCCCGCGTCGACCATGGACGCGTGATACATCCTCGAAGGTATTTTCGGCAAATTCCTTCCCGCTCCGGCATTTCATCGTGACGCCGCCTCGGGCGAAGGTTAGGGTTCGGTTGGCGAAGTACCGCTCTTGAAATCTAATCAGGAGAGTCAATGCTAGCCGTTAGCTTCTTGTATCTTGAGATGATGGAGATGTTAACCGGATCAAACCAGCAGTATTACTTACATCCACCCTCGTGTGTTGTAGGAGCATTTCGAGAGGCTGTCCTGAAATTTCGAGGCATATGCAAGACGGAACCCATCTCCGATTTCTTCGATATCCCGCACTTTGGAGTACACTCCGCGATCAACCCTTCCGTCAATACCGGCGAACGCATCCTTAGCTTCTATCGCACACAACACCACGTACGCGGCGCCATAGATATTGCCCATTCCCTGAATGGCCTCGAACCATCTATCTCCAGACCCGTCTTGGACAATGCACAGACTGTCGATCCAGATGTACCGGATATCAAGAGTGCGAGCGATGTCCATGGCATCCCGGAGAGTGAGAGGGATGCGTTTTTCGTTCTCCTTTCTGGCGAAGAACCCCTTCTCCGATCGCTCGTCAACGTTTGCCTTCAGAGTCTTGAAAAAGTCCTCTTCGTCTTCAGCCAGACCCCAGACATAGCTGAGCGCAGCATATTTCGCAGTTGCCGCATCGGGCTGGTTTTCAAGCAGCACAAGACAGTCGTCCTTGAGGTCGATGCACCGGAAGTCCGGCACAGCGGTTGCCGGGGACTGCCAGTCCATCTCGTTCATGATGTGCGTCGAGCTGCACACGGCCCTGTGGCGGTGGTTGCAGATCGACAGCCACCGCTTCACCAGCTTGACGTCGATGCCGTCCTTGCGGATCGGCCGCGGCAGGTGTGCCAGCGCTGCCGGCGGCGTGTCGGGCGGGGCGTCGTTGACCAGCAGCGTGATGTGTGGGAATAAGTTGAACAGGCCGATGCTGGCGCTCTTGCCATCCTCGAGCATCGTCCCGGTGTACATGTACCGGACCGCGCTGATGCGGGCCCACAAATTGTCGGGGTTTGGCGCCGGGCCGTCCGTGCCCCAGCTGATGCTCGAGTAGATCTCGCGGCCCTTCTTGTCCAGGTCCGGAATATCGGTGCCCAGGCTGTGCAGAATCAGCCGGCACAGCGGGCAGCTAGTGTTGGCCCTCAACGTGGAGATCATGCAGTGCTTGATGTGGCGGGAAGGCGGCTGCGACCATTGTCCGTATTCACGGTCGCCGGGCCGCACGATGAACAAGTCCTTGTGTAGGCCAAGGGATGCACATTTCTCGCAGAGCTTGTCGCCAGGGAGTTTCGCATCTTCAGGAATTGGCTGGAGTTCGGGCGGCGTTTTGAACCTTGACTTGCGATGGCCAGAATCTTTCTTGACTGACAGCATGATGACTGGGGTTTCTTTCTGTGTTGAGTTCTTTTTCTTTGTGTTTTCGATTCCAAGTATTGTGCTGTTCTTGCTACCCTCGATATATTTGCGTCTCTTTCCTCCTCAGCAAGCGGCGTTTAAGGGTACTTATACCAAACCACCACTCACCCATGTTGCTGTAGACTTGTGCATGTCCAGCCGCAAAGATGATGTCTCAATACCGGCCACAACCTAATCCGGCGCGATCCTACCTCAAAACTCATGAAGACGCAGTGCGGCTGAAGGTCCTGGAGGGGACGCATGCATGCTGGTCTAGCAGAGCAGCCATTACCATTGGGTAGCTGGACTTGTGAGGCTGGCCTGCATCACGCTCACCAGGCTCAGGGAGGACCGCGGCAACCCCGCGCCGCAACTCTCTTATCAAACGACCAGATCGGAACCCAAATCAAACGCAATATAAGAGCGTGGAGCAGGTTTTGGTGGGAAAGCACTTTGACCATTCGTGCCCAACTCACTTTGCCGTGAAGTGGTGTGCTTGATTCGGGCTAAACATGGTTCTTCTTTGTATGTGTTGTCGAGCACAAAGAAACCTCGCCTCAAAGTTTCCTAGGTGAGAAGAACAGGATCAGTTGCATTTAATTGCATTCATCCAATGAATAGTTGACACATGATTATCAGGAAACATAATCGTCAGGAAGCCTTCACACCCACAATGTTCGCCTCGTTTTCAACGTGTCAAAAAATGTGCTCGGTTATCAAAGGTTATCGCCACTGTCCATTGTCCGTCTTCCACGTTTTGGCCCAAGAACAACAGAACGACACGGACACAAAATACTTGCAAGGTCAGACTAAGCCCCAAGAATAGCGAATGCGCCCCCTGATCAATATTCCCCATATTTCACCACAGAATGAAGAGGAGTAAATCGGGCTTCCTTTTTTGCTTGGAGTGAGGCTGTATAACACATGCACACTTTCAGCACCGCAGCTCTTCCAAACCAACGGCACGAATCTCAAAATTTTATTAGCTACTGCCATGTTTCCAGTCTTCTGTCGTGATGATCGCCAAATCTCGGTCTATGAATAAACTAGCCTATGCCTAGGAATATTTAGGGATACTACAACCCATACAAAGTTGGCATCTATTGACCTTCGACTTTAGCATCTCTAACATCCGATTTAGCACTAATATGATCAAGCTAACCGCGGAATTCTTACAGGAGCACTGACCCCGCTTCGCGCTTACTAGACTACCTACGAACCCCGCGCTTACCTCGCTCAGTTCTATTCCAACTCGCCACTATCAAAAGGGTAAACTAACAACCCGTATACTATGCATACTGAAGCGAACCGGCCTAGCAGCTTAATACTTCGCGGGGAGGGAAGACCCTAATAGGATCTGAATTTGGCGCGTCTACGGAGTGTTATGAGATAGATATTGCATCCCGAGAGGTCATTCGTCATCTGTCTTTTTTTCCTTCCCTACTCTTTACCCTGCGCAGCGTCTGAATATATATATATGTTTAGGTCGCCCTGCATTTGATGTATCTGTACTAGCTTTCTTCTAGACTAACTGACTTACACTTATCCACATATAGAAAACGCCCCCTTCCCCATTAGGTTCTACAGCCTACAATACATACCATTCACCGTTGATTCCATGATTTTCACTAGCACATCGAATACTTTCAAACCCCCTTTCCATAGTCTTCGCCTCATTTGAGAGTTATTACAGCCCCTCTCCAGGTAACCAACCCTATCGTTTTTCTTTTAATCTACCCCACGGGTAGCGATACGAATCGGCAACTCTTCAATAGCTACGCATATCTGACAAATTTAAATCCGTCACTAGAAGAGCATTCTTGATTACTATCCAACCAGGCTACCTAATATAGACTCTAAAATAAAATCCAGAAAGCTTATAACGGAGTAGATGGTATTCTCCCATCTAGACTGGATATACATGAATAAGCACGAATGTATTGTTAAATAGAGAAACACGATAGGCACAGTCTCCTACAGTTAGCGATTTAGTAAAGGACCGGCATAGACAAGTTAGAAACCACATAGTATGAGAGTAGCACCGCCTAGTCATTTTTTATATCTTTAGGGCCCTTGTGAAGTGAGGAGGCGGGTCTTTATATTTGAAGAATCTGAATAGCCAGTTGCATTCTCCGTCGTGTCAGCCCTGGCCCTTTCATCCTGGTACACGCCGCACCTTGACCAGTGAGGGGGAGACAACCACGACTTGAGGCTTATAAGCAGGAAGGAGACCTAGGCCAAATCTGGAACGTTTGGCCGAGTTGCAATTTGTGGTGTGCAGAGCACTTCTCGTCTTCACTTCCGTCCGACATACTGAGAGGATTGACTAGCAACCGGGATCAGTTTTCGTTTTCCCAGAGACAGGGTTTTTGATTCACCCCCGGCCGCGGCCCAACGGTATCTACCAGAGGATAATCGAGGACCTCTGTGGGGGTCTAGCGTCTGAGCTTCCCTGTGTACGGTTCGGGGCTTGCTTCTGGCACATCACCATTGCTCCTCAAGCACAGTATGGACATGCATCATCCCAGGTGCGACGAGTCCGTGATAGGCATCTAAGGGCTTGAATCCCCTCGCTGCTCCGTGAACATTACCTATGATCAGTCTTCATCTGCATATTACTGTATTCATTTTGCATTACCAACTTCCACGCAAGCATGTTCAGCGTTCGTCTCCCTGTTGACCCTGATCCGAGTTCCGAGACCATCAGCTTCTCTCATCTCAAAGAAGTGGCTCTTGGTAAGTAGAGGCGGACTCCACTGTGTGCTTCTCCCCCGAGCAGTCCTGATTCACGTATGCTTCTGCAGCTGCTTGAACAGTTCCCAGGTTTGTCCAGGGCATATACATATCAGCTTTGGCCACCTCGTCTATATATGAAATCAGTATGAATGAGACATTACAATTCTCGGTATCTTTCAACGTATTCATTCTCGACTATGGCCGTTTCTCATCTCATCTCTCCAGCAAGCACGAACCCCTCTCTAGGTTGGTATTACAATACGTCTCTATATCCGCGTCAGTTTCTATTCTATACCACTCATATACACAAGGGGTTTCCTACCAAACCTCTTGACCACTGTTCTTCATAAGTCACAGTGATCCTTCACGCCGTACGCCATACTCTCGAGTGCATTTTACTATCAAAATCGGAACTCAATGCGGCCCAACAGCCATCAGTATTAGAATAGCATTTATTAATGCAAACATGGATAATAGAACACGCCCAATATTTGATGCTCCAGCCCCATATAGTTATCCTCGTCGCTTGAGGTTGCCCTGATGGAATGGAAGGTTATAGGGTTAGGGTTCGTGAATCTCTATTCTCACCTAACCAGTTCATGTGCTGATACAAGTTTAAAAAAGTCCAACCAAATCTTAGCACACATTTACTGAAGTTCTATCAAACCTACGGAATCACAGTCTAGGAACGTATATCTCCCGCATAAATATATATACAAAGGAGTGAGGATAGCTAAAGGATGACTCCTGCGAAACTGAAATGGCGGTGAAGATGTGTTCAAAAATAAATAGAAAAGATTCCCAAGGGCCTGACACATATAATTGCTATGTATTGCAAGGACCCCAACGCCTGTCTAAACCCACCCAAAAAAGAAACCCCTCTCTTCCTCTTGATTGAAAATTGGTTATTGATAGCTAGCCCAGCTTGTAACATCTTCGCCCTTCCTTTGTCTTCCCAGTGAAATCGCTGGAGTGGACAAGTCCTCCTCAGGAACAGTGGACATGAGGGGCGTAGAGGCATTCGGAGAGTTTGCTCTCCGCTGGGGATTCAGCGGTGCCACCACCAAACTGCTGCCGGCTTGTGGGACAATGCTGGACTCGCTGGCCAACTCAGCAATTGTAGGCCGACTGTCCTCAGGCAGTTCAACGGCGTGCGGGGTGCTGTACCGTGGGTGGCTCGTGCCGTCCATCTCAATTGCACCACCCACTGGAGGCTGCTGAAGGTACTGTGGGTAGCCAGGGTTCGGCACAGCATAGGTGGAGCTGGCTTGTGGCGATGGCGATGTTCCGGCTGTACTGGGTGAGGGACTGGGGCCAGGTGCAGGAGCACTGCCCCAACCTTGCTGTTGGGCCTTCACAACAGCCCCAGCAGTGCCAGAAGCTTCCAGATACGATGTGGATGACAGGTTGCTAACATAAGATTGCCGCATGTCGCCGGGGAGGCCGCCTTGTACGGGTGATAGGCTCCGGGTATCATCTGTGGGGGCGTGAAGGACTTGGTTAGCCAGGTCTGTGGGTTGGGGTGGATCGGTAGTTTTTCCTTTGATGCCGATCAAGTCCTTTTTTTTAGAACAAAAACATGGCTAGACCCAGAGAAAGAGAAAAAAAAATCCCAATTGATGAAAAAAAGAAGAAAAAAAGGGGGGGTTCAAGCACACGCTCAAATCACAACTTACTTGCGAGTGAATACGTTGTGCTCGGCGTATCCTTGAACTTGGGCTCCAACTCGGCCATCACCGGCGAGGTCGGCCATATATCACCACCATTATAGGCGCCACCGTCGGAAAACCGCTGCTGCTGGCGGCGCTTGTGTAGCAAGAACCACACCAGGAGCGCTAACGCGGCGAGACCCGCAATCACGCCAACCACAATACCCGCGATCGCGCCGGCGCCAAGTCCACCACCGCCGGCGCCGGTGCCGGGTGGGGCGGGGATTTCTTCAATATTCGTCGCGATGGGCTGACCGAGGGAGTTCGTCACGATAGCGGTGGACGGGACGGTGGCTGGCGTGGAAGATGGCGTGTCGGTCGACTTGGCCTCTGATGGACTCGTAGTGGTCTTGGAGTTGGCTGTGGTGGTTGTTGTCGTCCGCGCCGGGTTTGTGGTCGTGGGTTTCTGGGTGGCAGATGTCCGCAGCCCGGTGCTTATGGCGGCCGGCGCTGTGGTGGCCGTGTTGAGGTTTTCTTCGGGACATCCCTCGTTGAGAGAGCACGGGTCGATGTTGCAGCAGCCGGCGAAGTCGCTGAGCGAGCACCGGTAGAAGTTGAATCCCGAAGGACAGTCTTGACGGACTTCGAGCAAAGGCTGGTAGGCGAGCTGGGGACTCATGGTGGGCGGGTTGGTGAAGGAGAGCGATGATACAATAGGATGCAAATGGAATGAAGAGACAAAAACGAACTCGTGGACTACCAGCAATGAAGAGCAGCCAGTATCACGAGATGCTTGACGGTGTGAGCTCGGTATATGCACAACGACAGATGTTACACATGAAACGAAGGAGAAGGAGAGGAAGAAGAAGACTGCCGGAGCAAGAGACAGGGGAACGGGAGTGGCCAACTATTAGTCTCCTGGGAGACTGGAAACCGGTTCACTGCGGTAGTCAAGACGCAGCCAGTATGGCCCGCTAATTAACACAACAACAAAGGATTGTTGCATCCACTCTAAGGTCCTAGCCACCTTTTATACGGTTGAACCCCAAGTTTAACTGCCTCTTCACTAGATCCCACGCAGGGAAACTCTGGAGACGGATCATTGCCATCCAGATTCCCAAGCCTGCGTGCTCACAAGGAAGCCATAGCAAAGACGATAAGGTTTAGTTCGGCCAACCCGGGCTCGGATGGCATGATGGATCCATGTGCAGGGGGAAAGGAAGGGATCGGATCCAACCCCAGCCGGGGCCTTTTGCGCCTTTCTCAAATACAGTACAGTTAAGCGAAGAGGCAGTGGTGGCCATTGCGGAAATGTTGGATCCGCCAGGTTGAGCCAGCGTTGGAACCGCCACCAGTATCGCCAACACCAACCTTCCAGATACATCCATATTGTGCGGTACGCTCTGGCCTTATGTATTGCACGATATCAGTGCCCTCATGCCCTCATGCCATTAAGAAAATAAAGACAAATTATTTTTAGGGGTTCCCATCTTCATCTTTAACGGTGAGTCTCACTCTCAGCTCGTTTTTCTCCGTAGTTCTAGTTCTCCTGAATTTTGACGAGTGGTCTGTACCTCTTTGTGATTTGTGACACGACATGCACATATCCATCCCTCTGGCACCCTCTCCCTGCATGCATCTGAAAGCAAACGAGAACCATGAAACAATGGCGGGGATCATAGTTCAAACTGCTCCCACACCGTGGTATGTGATTGCCAGAAAATCCCACCATCAAAGAAAGAGAACAGCCACCACCCAGCAAGGGATCGCTGATAGTTCAATTTCCCAAGACTTACTGCGGCTGTCTATTTTAATCTTCTGCCCTTTTTCCTTTCTTCCAGAACCCGAGGAAGGAAATAAGAATAACATGGGAGAAACCGAAATGCGCCGCTTATACAATCGTGAGATGTTAGTTTAGCAGGACCAGCCTTGCTAAACACAGGTTCAATAGGAGGCGCAAACTTAGGATGATAGCGAGTGGTTTGAAAAAAAAAAAGCAGAAGAGATAAGACCGGATTGAGCATGGCATATCAGAGAGGAGGGAGGGATAAACCGGACTGGCAGTGTTCCCGCAGTCCCATCAGCACATTCTTAGCACAAGCCTTGTCTCCTCAAATGTCTGTGCTCGGCCTTTGACAACCCGCCGTAGTGGGAAAAGCTATAAATGGATATGCATATAAGATTAGGACCAACGGCCAGCCTTGAGTGATCATGGCGGATAGGAAGGCGCAGCAGCCCATGCGGGAGAGCAGGGGGAGCAAACGCTGCAAAGCCTGCAAGACAATGTGCTATCCTTTCACCGTTGCAGTCGGTGATGTGCCCTCCATGCCCCGCTGAACACACCTATCGCTCGCAATGTGTTGGTTTGTTGGTTTGGCCGGGTTGGCTGGCCCGGTGTGCTTCTGGACCTTCAACTCGATGTATTCACCAACCGTGAATTAATCCGCTTTGCGCCAGATCGCGGTATCGTGCGTGAGGTCATTCAGTTGTCACATATGCAATGCGCGCATCTGGATACATGCGTGTATCTGCGACTCGTATTGGCTGGTTTGAGGAGAGGATGAGAGGTTGGTTCTGTGGCGCATAGGATGGGCGAACAACTAACTATATGTGGCCTAGATGATAGATGGCTCGGTTTGTGGCGCCAAAAGCTGCAAAGTCTATCCAGACTGTTTTATATTTATTGATAGAGGATTCAATAGAGTCTGCGGTCCGTCGCGCGACTTCCAGCGGTTAGAATAAATCAAGATTCGCACGTGTACATCTGTGGCTATCACCGAATGTCACGGTCTCTATTCTAGGTCAGGTTGGCGATATCAGAGATGACTTGGATTAAGACCTTATGATTCACGGCTCTAGTAAACAAATTCAGAATAAATGGTGATTACATCTTGCAGGCTTGTCTTGTAAATGGACGCTGCAAGTGGATCTCATGCCCTAGACGAATCCCCCCACGCCAGCAAGCCGTCGCCGTCTGGAGACGGACCGGGCGGCCGCTCCGTTTACATCCAGATTTGTAGTCGATGGCTATGGTGGCGCCCATCGGCGGGCCGCCATTTACATCTGGCGTCTTTGACCATACCCAGAGTTTCAGTGTGATACTGGGGCTCCGGCATCTCCTGAAGGTGTTTCTATCTTTCTTCTTAGTCCTACTTAGACCTCTGTCGGAAGCCGACCAAAGTCGGACGACTGAACAAGCCAACGCAAATATTTCTAGAAACAAGGCTTCTGCAAACGAGGTAAGTCCTCGGCTTCTGCTATATAATCTCCAGGCAATTATCACAATTTACTTACACTACATAGTGTTATTATTGGGATGAAGGTTGCGTCGTGACCGGCTCTGCCCCCGGCGTGTACCATATATTCCTCTTTTCAGCCCAGCAGGTCTTACAATCTCTCCGTGCTGCATCAACGTTAAGTTCGCAAGATATCTAGGGACGAGACTTTAGCTAGCGTATAACATAACGCCTTTGGGGTTAAAGATAATAATCTAGGCTCTCCATAGAATATGATCTGCCTCGATTGTTCGCTATACTGGTGGACGAAAATCTACGACAGGGGACTAACTTTGAAGAAGTTCATCGGACTGTCCGACCTGGAGAAGAGCTTTACAACCCGGGCCGGTACTAACACCGAGACAGTTTGGTCAACAGAAATTCCGAGTTCTGATTTCTGTCGCCGTTCCCGTCTCTAACGGATGTCAATTCACGATTGCGAGCGAGGAGGAACGTCTCCGTCCACTCTTCGCCTCGTTTGCCCTCCAATGGGATCTGGTTCGGATAATCGCACTGCAGAGCGAAATTGAGGTTTTGGATGAGGCTGAGGGAGAAGACGACGAATGGCTCTAGAGTTGGATAGTTATATCCTTTTATGCTGATCATCAATAACGGCCCTAATAGTTCTTTCACAACAACTGGAGAGAGAGTTGCTAGAACATGGACTCTCCTCAACCCCATATCTAGGGTTAACCTAGTGTTAATCAAGGTCCCTTTTATGCGTACACATTCGAATTCTTTTCACGCCCAAAGTGAGCCTGGATAAAGTGAGTCTGGATTCCAGGCCGACATTTCTGGCACTACACCTTTAATTTCACAAAGTCACTTACAGCTTGAACAGCCAACAAAAAACTTTGTATACCATAACATTTAGTTCCTTTAACAAAAGCCAAAAAAGGTCCAGAAATTCTAAAACAAAAGCCCATCCAAAAACCTAGAGATTTTAAAGCCAAAAAGCCAGAAATTCTGAAAAGCCCAGCCAGAAAAACAGACAGCCAGAAGCTCAGGAGCTAGAAAGCTTAAAAATAAGATGAGTAGTTAGGGTTAGTGGCCCTTTTTCCTGAATTTTGTCTTCCTGGATTTTCAGCTTCTTGGCATCTGGGCTTCTGGACTCTGCTGGTGGCTTCTGATGTTGGCACGAAAACAAAAGGTAAACTACCAAAAATCCTCCTGGAAATTCCAGCCAATTTTTATGCCTGATCAGAAAATAACTATGTGTATAGTGGCCCCCTAAATCAAAACTCTTGATACTACACTTTGATAGAAGTTATAGGGTCCTGGTTTCTTCTATAGTCTTTTAATGCTATTAGAGGAGTTAAAGCTAAGAATCTTAGAGTGATTTGTTCCTTATAAAAGCTGGGAAAGCAGTAGTTGCTGTCCTAACCCTAAAGTAAAGACCCCCACCCGACGATCAGGGTTTATTTGGGTTAAACCCAGTACGCCGATCAACATATCACGCTTATAGCTAACATGGAAAAAGAAAATACAATTTGATGCCAAATAGTGCTCTATGCAGAAAAAAACAAAAGCAAATATGGGAAGTGTTTATTTGTGCAGAGAAAAAGAGAACGGCCAAAAGCCAATCCCCCCAAAAATCTCTATCTATTTCCTATCCTTCTCCTTTTCTCCCCCAAACTTTCACTCGTTCTCTTCCCACCCAATCCTGTTCTATCCAGGCTTTCAGGTTTCCACCAAGGTTTGTTCAGCTCAATATCTCCACGGGAGGTATTTGTTTTTAGTAGTCCGGTTTGCACTGAAAATACTAAGCCCTATTTTCTTTACGTGACAATCCCTCATTGACCTAACTCAACTCCTGGAACAATCACAGAAAGCACCATGGACGAACAACATCCTCCGACCGGTGTCCCGGGCCCACGGCTCAACCTCGATCAGTGCAAGAAGTTTCGCGAGTGGCTCTACAAGCAGGGAGTGAGCCTCACGGCTCTAGAGATAAGACAATGGGTCCAGGAGCAATTCAGCCTCGATGTCCCTGAAGCGGACCTGATGCTAATTGCCCACCGAGCCATCATGTGGGGCAATCTCCCGTCGTCCCTCGGCGCCAAATTGGCCGGTCTGACACGCCCCGGATACAACGAGCCGCTTGATTTGTTCAAGATCAACGAGTTCCCGGCGTTCCAAACCGGCTGGCACTCGGACATTCCCACGTGCGTGGAAAGACTGATGATGGCGGCTACCAATGTTGTCACCGAGTGGCCCGACTGGGAGAAAGATGTATTTGACGATGACAAGGTGTTTGATTGGCCGGCGCGTTTGACAAACGCCCTGCTTGAATATCCGCAATACCGGCCTCTGTGGAGAAACTTTGACCAGCTCTTTTTCACCCGAGCCTGGGGTTGGGTAAGTTTCTTCTGCGTTTGTATCCACCCCCCCACTGTGACTTGCAGTGCATCTGCCATGATCCTGGTTGCTGACGACATTTGGCTGTTACCTCTTAGTTTATCAATGAACTGTCGGACCGGGCCGCTCTTTTCGAAGACGAAGGAATGGTTGCCGTGAATGATTTCAGCACCATGGCACTGAAATCTAATACCCGCATCAGCGAGGCTCTGAAGGCTGATCTCATAAAGAGCATTCGCCCGCTTGAAGTGCATAGCGTTCGAATGCTGTTTGGCAAGGCTGATCCGCGCGAGTCCTACGATATCATTGACTCGACATCATGCCTGTTTGAATATGGCATCACCCCCGTGGTATCCACCCATCGTATCAGCCGCGAGAACGCCATCGCCTCCATGGGCCAGGGAGAACCGGGGCCACCTCTGGTGTTCAAAAACCCGGCGGCCGAGAATTATGGACTTTGGTCCAACAGATTCCAGGAACTGCCATTTGAAGTGGACATTTCCGGCCCCAACGCCCGGATCGAGGGCTACATCAACAATGTGAATCCGGAGACCCACAAGCCGTTCTACATGGTTGTCGAACGCATTCTCGACCGCATCCTCCCCATGTGGGACGTGGTCTTTAAGGCCCACCGAGTTTTCAAACATAAACGCTTCCACATCCATTCAATTCAGCCGATCTGCAGCACCCACGGCATCTGTAATCCACAGCGCAATGCCCAGTTCCCCGGATGCAAGCCTTTCTTCCGCCCCATCAACGGACCGCATGTGGGCGACCCATTGGACCCGAACTACCAAGGCAGCCAGGCCTACCGCGCCACCCAGAAGTGGCGTGAGGATGCCTTCTGGTTCTGGCAGACCCACCTCCACCGGCCGGCGATTGGACGGCCGTACACACCGCCGACCTTGACCGCAGACGATATTGTTGGACCGACCGAGTACTTCTTGTTTGCCGAGCGCATCCAAGTGTCGGCTACGGCCTCGGCGCTCATCTACCGCCCGGGAGACCCGCTTGACGAGGAAACCATCAATAGCCTCACCGAAGAAGACCCCGTCCGGCTTAACGAGCACAGAATCGCTACCGCGCTGTACTTCTACGACTGCGAGAATCTGTCGGACACCAGTGGAATTCCCATGCAGACCGTCGGCGGCGGCATAGATGAGGACCCCAATTTCAGATATCCCACAGATATCCTGGAAGCTGCCGTTGGACTGGATTTCACTCTGGGACTCTCGGCCGACACGCGCCGCGTGGGGCTCCCAGACACGCCCCTGCACGAAGGTCTCCTGCTGGTCGTCCCGGCCCTGTACGTGCTGCGCCTCCGCCCGGTGATCCCCAAGGACCCCTCGCGCCCGGCCCACTGCAAATTCCTCCAGCTCGACCTGATTGATCCGGAGGTGCCGGTCATGTCGACCTCGCACGTGCCGCCGCAGCAGGCCAGCTGGGCGTACGCCAACGCAAGCATTACCCCTGGCGGCCGGTTCGGCCCGCTCCCGCCGGAAATTTCCGACATGATCATGGAGGAGGTCGCCCGCTTGGAGTTTAAGGATACTTCCAACTTGGGCGAATTCAAGGCCCATTGCAGCAAGGCTTCGTACGCTACCGCGGCTATGTTCGAGGAAGTCCCGTGGAATTTCCAGACCAGCGAGCCGTACTCCATCCAGACCCCCACGCCCGCTCCGGTGGTTGTTGAAAATTCCGACGAGGATGAAGATATGGAGGCTGCTTGAATGCTTGACGGATCTGTTGATTTGCGGTGGCTTTGCTTTTACTTTGCTTTTACTTTTGCTTTTTCTGGGGGGCTTGCCTCAGTCTCCTGGAATTAGTCTCCCGAACGGCGCCCGAGATAGTTGGCCTCCAACTAAGTTACAAATGGTTACATTCACACTAACTTCAAGGAATATTTCTCGAAAACCATGACCGAGTGAGTATGTGATAAAATGGGATTCTAGACTATGTGTTTTCTAAGCAATCAGCATGTTCTCTGTTGGCTTGAAGAGTTGGAGAGCCTGGCTGGTCGTCATTCTCGCCTCACGTGGTTTTTCCCTGTCAACCCTTGAACATAATCCACTAGATTCTCGGATATTCGGTCAGCCGTAGAGTTGAGTTCGTCTCTCTTCTCCTGGATGCTTGCAAACCAACCCTAGGTAATATCCTCTTTCGTCATCCGGGTCTCGCCCAACCTTGACATACCTTCTCTGGGAGAGACAAGCTGCGGATGATACAATGGCCAACAATGCCCAATGACCAACAGTCATCGGATTCATTGTTGTAATGGTGTCTGTCTTGGTTTCCCGGAGAGACATACCACGGCGTGCCCCACCTCCGAGCTTCCTAATTAGGGATGCCAGACCAAGATCGCAAACTACCGCACCGCGCTGCCGACTTGATAGCTCATTGGACGGCATGAGGTCGTTATGGAAAATTCCCTTGGAGTGTTGAAAGGAGAGCCTACTTGCTAGGTCCGTAAGGATCTTAACAGCGTCATCACCGTCCCCCGAAAGAGGGAATCTTGGCTATTGCACCAGTAGCTTGTGCTAGGAGCAGGCCCTTCCCCAAACTCTAAGAACAGCGCCAGAAAGCGACTATCGGCAATCCACCACCAAATTTCAGTACTGATATGCGCCACGATGGCTGGGATGAGCCACTCGGTGACCCCATGGAGTACACTCAACATACTACGGGCAAGCACCCGCGCTGATGATGGCAGTAATAAGAATAAGAACCAGCACCGGGCCCCGGATGTGATAAAAAAAGCGGCACCCAACATCTGAACGACATAGGTCTCCTAGCCCCGTGGATACACTGCCATCGTCTCCCGAACGAGATTTCCCTGCAATCGAACCGGATTCGGCTCCCACTTCGCCGTAACCCGAACTCCACTCCATAGGAAGATAGCCGTCCACCAGGAGTGGGCCCGGTCTCCTCGTGGATATCACCCCCACAGCAAGACGGCCTGCCACCGGTAATCGTACCAGTCTCTTCGCCGATATTGCCCGAGTCTGCTACCCTCCATACGTCACCAGTGCGTGATCTTGCCGCAATTAGCAGTCAGTGGACCAACCCGACAAGCCACCACAATCTCTATCTGAGGATAGTTTGCCTAGCACAGCCGTATCGACGCCGATCGAGCAAGAGACTTCCTGGACACTACCATCAAATGCAAATCTGAACATAACCCTTCCCGCAGAATTCATCCTCAAGGTTTGTGGTCTCCTACGATCTAACAGGAAGAGCTGGCTCTCTTGGACTAGCCTCGGATGGCGTACCGGACGATGGAAAGTTTTGGACTGGGGCAGATTGCATTTGCAAGTATAGTTGGTGTTTGAATCTTTTCTTTTGTGGATATCGGCTTCTAGACACCGGCCGTCTCTGCTGCCGAACAAGGCCCCGGCTTTTTTGGGCATATATTGGAACAGTTATTTGCTATTTGATCACAGGTCTTAAGGTTTGGGCTAATGAAACGGGATGTTAGTAGCACGAGAAGGTCTGAGATTTAGTCTATAAATATCTGGATTTAAATGAGAGCTTCAAAATGTTTCTTCTTTTCTTGCTAACTTATTCTTTTGTTTCCTGTTTTTTCTTAACTCAAGCCTAGAGGCTGCTAATTCTAATAAATACTATAGTTTTTCCGATACTTAGGGTTACCTAGGGCCTTAGCTTGGTTCAATCCAAAACCTTAGTCTCTGGAGTATCTAACAAACGTGTATTAACCCCTCCCTCTTCTTCCTTTTAAGTCTCTCCATATACCCTAAGCTCTCTGATATCCTAACTGCATATCCATCACTTCTGCCTTCAAGTTAATGAAGGTACATAAGTTATCTTCTCTTGCGCTCCTCTGAAACTTCTCCTCTCCAGCTCGTTACGTATCGCCAAGCATCTCCAGAGTCACGGAAACCATGGCGACGCACTTCAAATTTGAAGCACAGTCGGGCATCTTTGCCTCGTTCACCAGTCAATGTGCGGCTGATCCGGCCTTCAAGGCAGAGACCCAGCCACGACTAGGCTTGATTGACCAGCCGTACGACTCAGACGCACCCGGAGATGCGCGGAAGCCGTGGGAGCGGTTCGTGGATTACGTCCAACACCTAAATAGCCAGAGCCCTCCTGGAGTCACGTATAAAGTGGTCTTCCTGTCCCGCCATGGCTTGGGAGACCACAATGTCATGGAGAAGAAGGTTGGAAACGAGGCGTGGGCTGTAAGTTACTGTGATCCGGTGTGATGGGGGCTTCAATCTCGCGGAGGGGCTGTGAGTGCTTGTGCAACATCCAAGAGTTCTAACACCCCTCCACACAGAATTACTGGTCACACCTGGAAACCGACGGCACCGTACAGCTATTTGACGCAAGCCTAGTCGCCGAGGGAATCGCCCAGGCCGAGACGCTGAGTTCCTTCTGGGCCTCGATGATCGCCACCGACGGCCTTCCGGTCCCGGAGAAACTCTACACATCTCCGCTCCAACGCTGCCTCCAGACCTCGCGCCTAGTCTTCGGCCCGCTAATGGCCGCCTCAAACAAACCCTTCACGCCCACCATCAAAGAAGGTCTCCGGGAGCGCGTCACCGACCACACATGCGACCGCCGCCACCCCAAATCGTGGATCGCCGAGCACTACCCGGAGTTCCGCTTCGAGCCGGGCTTCCGCGAGCTCGACGAGCTGTGGAGCGCCGACAAGTGGGAGTCGCTGGAGGCCCACCTCACCCGCAAGCAGGCTGCGCTGGAAGAGGTGTTTGCCGACTCGCCGGATGCCGTGTTTGTCTCGTTGACTGTGCATAGCATGGCTGTGGCGGTTATCATGCGCGTGTGTGGGCTGGATGAGTTTCGGGTGCGGGAGGCCACGTCGTGGGCGATGCTCGTGCGGGCTACCGAAGTTGACGAGGCCCCGTCGTTCAAGCATGAGCGGCCCGTCATGAGTGGACTGTAGAAGGGTCTTTCACATCTCACGGCAGTGAACTGTACTGCTTTAGATTCTAGGTTTAAGTACTTTCTCTTCTGGTTCAAGCTATCGCCAATGCAAACATCCCTGGTATGCCGGGCTCAATGTGTGGCGGGTCTCTGCTAATCTGTAGGCAACCCCCATAAGTTTCTCCTCATGATGCCTCCGACAATCCTCTTTCCCAGTAGAAAACTCGCTGAGCATGGAACTTTCAAGCATTGCCTGCACAAATGAGTTGCTTACCCGTTCCAAGTCTAATATTCATCAATAGTCATCGGCTCAAACTTCAAAAGAGGCTCCGTATCCTCATACACAACAGGGAACTTCTCCCCCGCTCGAAGAAGCAACTGACGGATGGACCCCTCGCTCTGGGAGAGTGGATTACGACGGGTTTCGTCGTAATAGCAGTCTTCCGGCACCGGCATCTCAACTGTGCCGGCCTGGGCTGCCAAAGTCGCGCGCTTGATCGCCAGCGCCATCCAGTCAGACCGACTCTCCCGACGATGGTCACTTTTCCCGTCGTCAAAATTCGGCTCGTACATGTCCTGTCGCCGGACCAGCTTCCGGCGGGGCATTCCCGGCCAGGACCATGACTGACGTACCACTTCCAAGCTGGTGCGCTTAACTCTTGCCGGCACGAGCAGGTCATATCCGGGGAGGACAGTTGTAACGGTGATCTCCGTCCCGTTTTTCATGCACGTCATCACATCCAGCATCAAAGTCCGCAGTTTTGTCGCCAGAGTGTACAAGGCATCTGCATTTTTGAACGCACCCTGCATTGCAAACAGACGGCCGCGGTACCAGAAGTACAGCACGACGGTCATCGGGTTTGAACAGTCGCGCGATTCGTACATCCGCGCCAGCCGGTCGTAGGCCACTGCTGCTCTGCCTTTCATACCTACCCGTTCGTACAGGTACCCTAACACCCGGTATACATTAGCCAGCCGGCCATCGTAGCTCGGTGCCGTCCTGTCAGCCTCTTCGATGAACCGGCGGTAAATTTGGATGGCTTTGCTAAAGCAGCCCTCAAGCCGGTAGCAGTTGGCCAAGTCTAGCAGCGCGGCCTCATGAATATTGGGAGTTTTATCTGCAACCAGGCAGACCAGCTTGGACGACGCAATGACGTTATCAACCGGCGGAAACTTCATGGGCTTGTTCTTGAACCGCTCAGCTGCCTCGACAACACGCTTCATGCATTCGATGGCTTCTGGGAAGTTTCCCATGCCGCGATATGCTCGTGCTTTATCGTACTCACTGTTGAGTAGTGGTGCGGCATCGGTGACCGTTAGATCGCCGTATTTTCCTGCAAGATAAGGTGCGGACGCTTTTTCAAGTTCGATCAACTGCGGGTAGTCTCTGCTCCGCAGGGCGATCTCTCGGAGAACCTCCTGAAGCAACCAGCCGTGGCTGCTCCCCGTGGCGATGCGCTTCTCGTCTAACGCTTGCAATCCAATGATCGCATGAACGAAATCATCAGTCATGACATAGCAGCAAGCCTTCCAGAGCTGGGCTTCCATTCGGATTTGGGCATGAGTTTCCCCCGTGGCCCAGGCTTCAATCCTGCACCAGACAGCTATGGAAGCTAGCAGTTTCCCATTGAGAGCAACTGCTGCGGCAAGCAGAAAGTCGCAGGTGTGACGAACGTCCTGATTGTAGAGCCCTGCAAAGCGTAAATTAGTGGATGCTGCAAGACAGACTCTCTCCACCTGCACCCACTGGCCCATTCGTTGTAGGCAGTTTAGGGTCGTGAATATCGAACCGAAGAGATTCTTCCTCCAGTAGCTTGATGAATATAGCATGTAGTGACCGAGGTCCCGCATAGTGGTTCCAGTACGGGCCCTGATGACCAAGTTGGAAGCGAATGTGATGGCCAAGACTGCCAACTGGTTGATGTGGGCAACATAGTCGTCGTAGGGTATATTTGGGTTGAATATGAAGGGGTCCCAACCTCCCTCAGTGGCGCGCGTCAGCAAGCATGCCCACTCCTCAAGTGTGCGCAAAGCCCAGAAACTGTAGCTGGGCGAGACAGCCATCTGGGGAACCATATTGAGAGCGAGGATAGTCGCCCGACCCGCAGCTGCATAGTCCCCGTTGCGAAGGTGGACATCGGCGGTCACGACATTCATCCGCGCAGTGCGAGCCTTGGCCGAGGGGCCGAGAATTACATCGGCGAGGCCGAGGAGGGCAAGGCTTATGGCGGCGGGTTCGTCGGTGTGACCCAGGGTGTTAGCGACACCCGTGAGTATCACTGCGGGGAAATCCCAAATGAACGACGCGGTGCGGTAGAAAAGACTTCCTCGATTCGATCCACCACTGAGGTGGAAGTTCGCTGCTGCCGGGATGTTGAGCAGTCGGCGACAGTTCGCGCGGAAGCCGGTGTTTCTCGTAATGGTGGCCGATCCCGGATGGCCTGGAGGTAAGATCATGATTCTCTTTTTGAACTTTTTCCGGGTCGCACAGTCACATTTGGAGCTGGAGAGTTAAGCAGACACAACATCAGTTAGCTGTCTTGATAAAGGTCCCGTACCGGCTTCTCAAGGCACATACTCATGCTTCTTAACCTCAAGAGAGTTCTCCCCCAGAGGAAGAATGCCTGCAAATGAAGTCATGCCACCTGTACAGAGCTGTAGTCCAGTTTTCAATCAGCTGCGGAACAGTTCAAGGCAAGAGGAGAGGTGCAGGAGGGAGTCAAGCTGAGATGAAAGTAAAGAGATGCATAAAAAAACCAAAGGATTGGGCGGCATTGAATTATTGACTCTGGTGGACAAGTGGGATACTGCTCTTTGATATATTTAAGGAGCAGAAAGGGGCAAACGAAAGCAGGCAGGAGAGTGTCAGTTGTGCCGGGATTTTAATGAAAGGTCTTAAGCCCTCCCCTCACTTCTGAATAAGCTGGATATTCCTTACTCACGTGTTGTCCGGCTTGAGTTAAGACTGTGGTGTTAGAAGCGGGGGTTGATAATGTAAGAATAATTTTTTCTCTTCCGGTCTGTGAGGACATGCTGTGTCTCCGGGACTCAAGTTAGCCGGGATGACCCACATGTTCCGGGTCCCACAATCGGAGCGGGGGTAGTAGGGCTTAACCCTAGGTGGCATCGGTTTTTAGATCAGTGCATGAGAAACTTCGCGGCAGGCGGCTGTTTGCAAGTGCCACGATTCTGATTTGGCAGCTGTCGAGTTGAGAGCTTTTGAGCCGATACGTTGTTGTATTCCTTCAGCTTCAAACAGGTGACGATATCAACTTTCTCCTTTTCGTGCTCAGCCTCCTTGCAGCAAAGAGGGGCAACCAGCAACTAAAGCACAGCCTGACAGAAGCCCCGCACTCTGACCGTTTAGAGGCGCTCTATAGAGAATCTCACAGGCCTGACGTCCCTGTGTGAGATCCCGTTCAAGGGGCAAGGGGGCCTTCATCATCACACTGCAGCAAGTTGGTGTGCATCCATTTTCGCGTTTTCTACCCTGAATGGATCACCGCACAAGACACCCAAGTATTCGAGATTCCAGTCCAGTCCAATCGAGGCCCCATTCCCCCAAACGCTCTCCTCGCCCTTATCAGTCACCTCGGAATGCAGCGGTGTGAGCAATCATCAAACCCTCACTCCGAAGTGGCATGTTCAACCCAACGGCAACATGCTAATCTCTGAGAACAGGCCAACTCATACAGTTGGCATCTCCAGCACGAGTCCGATATCTCACTCAAGCAGACGGCCAAGCCACCATCCATCCATGCAAGCCCCGCCACCCCAACGGAGTTTATAGACCACCGTGGGTTGCAAGGCAAACACGCCAGAGCGGGGGATGTGACTGTGTCAACAACCAATCCTCCCCGGCTGACTCATTCGTCGCCCGCTGTAACATTCATGTCCAAAGCAGTTAAGCGAATCTGATAAGCTGGGGAGACTGCCTGAAACTGGAATTGCGTCCCGTCGAGAACTTGCCCCTCCGACACACTCGCCGCGCAAAAGCCACTTCGAAAGTCCCTGGTGGTTATATTCTTCCAATTGACCCCTGCCACTATATCTTATTCCCCTACTCTCTACTCTGTTTGTTTCCGTATATCTGTATGCCATTTGCTATATATCCAGACCTTCCCCCGTCCTCTCTCTCCACTCTCGCCGGTCTTGATCCGTAGCCCCCTCCATAATCACTGTTTTTGTCCCTGGACCCTCCTGAAACCACTAAACCCTCAACTCTCCCACATCTTCCACCCTAAAACATCTGTCCAAAATGGAATCCCAGAAATGGTTCCTGAAGACCTCTTACCCCGTCTCTTTCCCCACACACCCTGCCCTAACCCTCCCGGAAGATGAGTTCGAGGCGTTTTTGAAGAAGGACCTCGGAGATGCTGGCCTCGGGTCCAAGATTACCGTCCCGATTGCCCCGGCTCACAAGGTCGAGCCTCCGAAGGATTCCGCCCCCAAGAGTGCCTTCATGACTGCGCTAGAGGGCATGGCCAACCTGGCACGCACCGAGAACGGCGATGTGACGTATTCGTCTACAGGGAGCGCAGTGATCGACGTCTGGAATAAGACGCTCGAGTCTGTGTCGGCCGAGACCGCCTACAAGGACCTCGCGGCCGCATGGAAAGCCGACCCGATGGCCACCTTGAAGCTCATCTTTAACTCACGTGCCATCCACACTGGAAAGGCCAGCCGCAAGGGATTCTACCGCAGTGCCAGCTGGCTGGCGCTGAACCACCCGCTGACCCTGGCGTTGAACCTCCGGTGGCTCACACGCCCGATTGTTGAGAAGAAGGCACTGACCCCTGAGCAGAAAGAGAATCTGGCGGCGGCCAAGGCAGCCGATGAGGACACCGTCATGGTTGACAACATGTCGTTGGATGAAACCGCGAACTACGCCAAGTATGATATTCCCAACGGCGTGTCCCATGGATACTGGAAGGATCTGCTCAATCTCCTGGTGATTGTTGTGCATGATGGCCAAGTCCAGGGCTTCACCACTGTCGATGAGATGTACAAGGATATCAATGCGTCCAGCCGGGACAAAATCGCCAAGAATGTATCGCCGGCCGAGAAGGAAGACCGCTTCAACGCCAAGCGCCACCAGATCCGTGATGACCGCCACGCGAATGCCATCAAACAGTTCCAGGACAACTACGTGTACCGCGCCCTGCACCTGACTGTGGCGCGGCTGTTTGCCGAGCAGCTCAAGGATGACCTGGCCCGTCTCCGCACCGGCACCCGTCGGTCCAAGCAGTACATCTCGCTTTGTGGAAAGTGGGCCCCGTCGCACGACCGTCAGCACGACAAGAACACCTTTATCACTTCGTCAATCGCTGAGCTGCTGCACCCAGAGTCGGAGTTTGCTACGCTCCTGTCTGAGGATACCTCGCTGGTTGGAGATGCGGAACGCCGCCGTGACGTGTACCTACGATACGCGCGAGACGCCTACCGCAAAGATATCTCGTCGCTGCGCCAGCACCTAGATATTGTTGAGCGTCACTTGTCTGATAAGACCTACGGCGACATTATCTATGACCGGCTTCCGTCGCTGGCCATGCAGACCCATGTTGGCAAGTTCATCACCCATGATACGGAGCGCTTCACGGAGTACATTGAAGGGCTCAGCACTGGCGCGTCCAAAGTCAGTGGTGCCGTCCTGCTGCCGTCGGTCATGGTCGAGACTGCCTTGCAGCACGGCGCCAACAAGGGGGGGGATAATGCGCTGGCTACAGGCAAGAAGCTCAATGTAAAGGCCATGGTTCAGAACCGCACCGCTCAGTTGAAGGCCAAGCTCCTGGATGGCCAGTGGAAGACTCTGGTGCAGCGCGTCAAGGACGCCGGAAAGCTGGACTCGGCGATTGCTGTTTGCGATACCAGCGGCAGCATGTGGAGCCCGAGATTTTCTGATGGCACATCTCCGCTGCACACCGCCATTGGCCTGACCATTCTGCTCTCCGATGTCGTCGAGCCTCCGTTTGGGAATGCGTGTATCTCCTTCAGTTCGTCCCCCCAGGTTGTCCAGCTTGACCGGGAAATGGGGTTCATTGAGAAGGTTCAAAAGGTAAATTCTGCTTGCCAGGGTTTCAGCACAAACCTGCGCGCCACGTTCATCGACGTGCTCCTGCCGATGGCCGTCAAGAACAAAATCAAGCCCGAGGACATGGTGAAGCGCATCTTCGTGTTCACCGACATGCAGTTCGACTCGGCGCAGGGCTACTACGACGGTGAGGGATACTACTCCGATTCTGGGTCTTTTCACAAACGCAAGCCGCCCAGCTTCAACAGCTCGTACGAGGATATCAAGGCTGCCTACGAGGCTGCTGGCTACGAGGTGCCCGAGCTGGTGTTCTGGAACGTGGCTGGCAGCAGCGATAGCCGGCCTGATGCCAACCCGGTCACGGCGGAAACGGCACGCACGGCCATGCTGAGCGGCTACTCACAGGCGATGATCAAGGTGTTCATGGACGGGGCGGATATCGAACAGGACATCACGGCGGAGGAGCCGGCCAAGAAAGACGAGGACGGCTTTGATTTGACAGATGTGGCTGCCGAGAACCAGGAATCAGCGTCCGCGGCAGCTGCGAAGTCTGCGGAGATGACAACGGCCGGAATCATGTGGAAGGCTCTTGGACACCAGTCGTACAGCATGCTTCGCGTTCTGGACTGAGAGACGGCTGAACAAAAGTGTTTGGTGCGTGTTCTCGCTCCTTCCGAGAACCGCATTATCAACACCACCAGCTGGCGCGCAGCCACAACAACAACATTGAGTATACCTTATAAGGGCCGTTTGAGTTGTTGTCTTTCGCCGAGAAGGCGGCTGGGCAGTACCCAGTTCAGGACAAACTCGTGCATTTGGTGGAATGGTGACCGACCCTGTTTGACACCGGCGAGTCACAGGTTCGAATCCCTTCGGAGGGATTGGGAAAGCGAATTTATCGGTGATTCACGACAAAGAGATGTAGTCCTATCGAAGCTGGGCGGCGACCACGGGGTCGAACCAGCGGATGAACTCTTTTTTGGATTTTGTATATTACATATACTCCATATAACTGACTGTGCTGGGTGCCTTTTGTGCCGCTCCTATTTCTCTCGCTCCTAGTGTGGGCTCCGCCCTCTGGTAACAAGCCCGGAAAGTTTGGATCACCAGTGCAGTTGTATTGTTTACGTGAACATCAAGGCTGAATCAATGGAACCAACGCTAGATTGCCTTGATGTAATGTAGCAGTAAAATCGCATTTACTCTCCACCGCTCTACGTGCACCTGTGAATGTGGCCACGTCATTTGTGATCTGGCTATCTCGTGATACCCTATCAAATCTAGGGTTAGACCCTAACCGTCTCGCCGACTAAGTGCTGCCTGTCAACCCGTCCGGATTCTGTTCCGCGACCCGCGTAGATAACCGCTTTGGCTTCTAAATTCCGACACCGCCTCTCCCCTGTACCCGCCTATGCCAGGCCATCAAAACTACCGCCACTACCGAAACAATAAACAGTCATCGCCGAAATCACAGCTCCCCCAGTCACCTTCTTCCCCCATTCCAACCCTTTATACTATGACTCTTTTCTTCAGCCAAGGCTGACTCTTGCCGATATCTTCCTGTCTTACTCTGTATCTCATTAGACCCTCATATATTGACCTCTGATTTATCCCCCTCTCATTTCTGCTCTTCTGCTCTTCTGCTCTTCTGCTCTTCTGCTCTTCTGCTCTTCTGCTCTTCTGCTCTCTGAAAAGCACACGTCGACTTTCTTTATCGTCTTCAGGCCAACTCTCCTACCATTCATATCTCCACACTCATTGTTTGATGGTGGTCCAAGTCTAAGGTCCCTGAATTGACATCTCATTTTCTCTCTTCTCCTCATCTCTCCCCCTACTACCCTTCAAAATCAATTTGGAATGCAGTCCCGGTTAGCGACATCTATTTTATCTGTCTTAGACGCCACCTACTACATATTATCAACATGAGCAAGAACATAAAACCTCAACGGAAGGGCGAGGCGGTATGCACCCTGAACTATGCCCAACAACGCTGACACGATACCCTTGCATCTTCTATGGGCCCCACCAGTTTTCACCCTGCGCTGTAGACTAACTTGTACCCCGGGAATTGAATCATATCACCAGGCCCTCAGCGAGTTTGCCGAGTATGTCGAGCAACAACAACGGCTCCGGTTCGAGGAATCCAAAGCCTGTTCGGATGCGAAGCCCCCGGCCACCGCAGCCGCAACGTCGATAGCCCCCAGCGTCGTCGTCGACGATGCTGCCAAGTCCGACCAACAGCACCACGACGAGCTCGACGCGCTTTTCGACCACCTCGCCTTTGACGATTCGGTGTCTCGCACGAGCCTAAAGCAGATCCTTCTGGCTACCGACGACGCGTCGCTCGCCGATCTTGAGAAATTGGTCGCCACCCGCCTCGACGAAGGACAAGGAGAGATTATCTTCGAGGTCGGCTTCGAGCCCAATGGGGATTCATGCGGTTTCACCGCCGCTCAGTGGGAGACCGCCCGGGCGCGGCTCGCTACGGCGGCCAAGAAGTGCGATGCCGAGTGCCAGGTCCTCCTGGCCAAGAATGTCGGTGGCGCCTTTGAGGCTCCACTTCCCGAGAAGCCGCGCAAAGACGTGGATGCGACCGGAAAGGTCCTCGTCCGCCGTGTCCCAGCCAATCCTGAAGAGGTGATTGAGACTCGGATCGCGGTGGTTGGCAATGTCGACGCGGGAAAAAGCACATTGCTCGGCGTCCTAGTCAAGGGAGACCTAGATAACGGTCGTGGCGCTGCGAGGGTCAATCTGTTCCGCCACAAGCACGAAATCGAGACTGGCCGGACCAGCTCGGTCGGCATGGAGATCCTGGGCTTCGATGTGCACGGCAAAGTTGTGCAGTCCGACAACCCGGCTCGCAAACTGACGTGGGAGGAGATTGGCAAGCGCAGTGCCAAGGTTATCACGTTCACTGACCTTGCTGGACACGAGAAGTACCTCAAGACGACCGTGTTCGGCCTGCTCTCGGGAGGTCCGAACTACTGCCTCCTGATGGTGGCGGCGAACAACGGTCTGGTGGGAATGAGCAAAGAGCACTTGGGCATTGCGCTTGCGCTGACGATTCCTGTGGTCGTGATCATCACCAAGATCGACATCTGCCCGCCTAACATTCTCGAGCAGACGGTGTCATCGCTGACCAAGATCCTAAAGAGTCCCGGCTCGCGAAAGATTCCCATCTTCATAAAGAACCGCGAGGACTGTGTGAATACCGCGACGCAGTTCGTTAGCTCGCGTATCTGCCCAGTATTCCAGGTCTCCAATGTCACCGGCGAGAACCTGGACCTTGTGCGCACATTCTTCAACATCCTGCCGCAACACGGGCTGTACAACGCCGACGCGCCGTTCGAGTTCCAGGTCAACGACACCTTCTCGGTGCCCTTCACCGGCACCGTGGTGTCCGGACTGGTCAAATCCGGCGCCGTTCACGCTGGCGACCAGGTTCTAATCGGCCCTAACCCTCTCGGCCAGTTCATCCCGACTACGATTCGCTCGATCGAGCGGAAGCGCATTGGAGTGCCGGCCGCGTCTGCCGGCCAGTCGGCGTCGTTTGCGCTCAAGAAGATCCGGAGTGGAAATGTCCGCAAAGGCATGGTGGTTGTCCCGCGCCTCGAGGGGGTTCCCCCGCCCGTGGTTTGTCGCGAGTTTGTTGCCGAGGGTAAGTTTCACTTTGTTACGTATCGACTCGACGACATTTCAACCCCTTTTATTGATACCCCATCTGTCTATTTAGTGCTCATTCTCTTCCACGCAACAACCATCGCCATCAACTATCAAGCCATGCTACACGTTGGCCCCGTGTGCCAAACGTGCTCGATCATTGACATGGACCGGCCGTACATCCGAGTCGGCGACCGCGCCACCGTGGCTTTCCGGTTCTTGCAGCGGCCGGAGTACATCAAGGTTGGAGACAGATTACTTTTCCGGGAGGGACGAACTAAGGGCCTCGGAATTGTCAAGTCTCTCGGATACGATACTGTCGAGCGGCCGCTCAGCGCTGCTCAGGTGGTGGCGTCAGCTGCGAACGGAGACCCTGGTAGCTAAAGGTTCCGGGTTCTTTTCGGGTACCGATTTCTGTGCCGTTTCTTTTCTGTTCTTTTCCTATCTTGATGGTACTCAGGAGAGTGTGGCGTTTTCTCTTCTCCGTCTTTTTATTCTTATCACCGAGTACTCCTTTTTTGTTTTGTCTCGTTTTCTTTTTGTCATGGCTCATGTCTTCGCCCGGTTCATCCAGTTGTGATTTCCTTATATATAGTCCAAAGGTTAGACAAATGGGTTACAAGTGTATGACACGTATGGAGAAGTATATACTAAGGGAAGCAAGCTTATTCTTTTTTTCTATCTCAGGATGATTCCGTAGGAATCTCGATGTCTGTATGCCTTTTATAGGTGTTCTGCCCGCTGTTTCCTATGCATTTGGGTGCATGGCTGTAGTGTGCTGGGCTTTCCCATGCCTGGCCTATGGTATACACACAGTCATCTCATATTGATTCATGTTTGGCTAGCTCGAAGATTCTTGTTCTTCCGGACTTGACAGGGCCTCCACGCCAGACATGCATTCAGCAGACCGTTGGCAATCAGATCTTCGCATCACTGCTTTCAACCTGCATTTTATGGGCCTCAAGAGCGTAGAGTATGCTAAACACGAGATTGTTTTTTTTCTCTTTTTCGATCCTGTAAGACCCGACGCCAGCCCTCAATCCCCTCCTATTGCTTGCTACCCCTCACGGAAGCAATGTAGTAGTCATTTCTCTTACGGAGTGTTTAGGTATGTGTCAATCTTGGCCAGCGTGGCGTAGCAGCTCTAAGTTCTAGGCCAAATTGGCTCGTACGTTGAATAAAACATTGCTGAAGTATTCGTGTCTAACAGACTCAAAATGTCACTCGTGATATCGTGCATCATCGATACTTGAGATACATGGACTATCTCGACCGATAATCCGGGCTCCACGTTTATCACTACTATTTTTTCCAGTCCCAGGGTCTCTTATCATATCTGGGAAGAGGTCCCTCATTACCACCCTGCAGCTTCCTGTATGTTAAAAGCACGCTGAAGCAATCAGTCCTTTGATGGGAAGCGGGGGATTGGGGGATTGGGCGGGGCCGATCGGGTCAGCCAAATTGGCACCGGCTAGACCATACTTGCTGGGCCAAGTCCAGTTTGGTCGTTTTGGTCACAGACTCAGACTTAGGGCGTTTGCATTGCGTAGTTTGCGCCAGTCTTGTCTCTCCTTCGTATTCACTCCAATTATCACAGATCGAGACATATTTACCACGTAATTGCTTTTTCTCCATATCAACTCATCCGTTCTGGCATTTCTCTTCACTAGATAGCCTCTCCATATCGCCAGCTTCTCACCAAACGAAGCGTCGTGAATGGAACGCGGGATGAAGTACTGCCCGGTATACCCTGTGCGGATTTCCCTGCAGCCACGTCATAAGTGCCCCGCCATCATTTGCCTGCTCCTTCCCCCGCTACTGAGACGCGCCTAATGCCTCGAAACGGACCTGGCAGGCTTAAGACTTATGGGCCTTCTGCCTAATGTTACAGGCCCTAAATAGCAAACTGTCATGGCTCCAAGTACTCTTCCCAGTCTTATCAGCCCTGATAGTACATAATTTCTTATCTAAACCTTTTATCTCCAAAAGCTTTAGAGGGGGAGTAGGGACTAGAATAGCTGATTTCACTAGAGAAAATAGTCTAACTTGGTTGTTTCACTCCCTAACATCCAACTTTCCTCTTCTTCTCCCTTCTTACTCCTCACTTTACGATTGTAGCCCTCATCTGTCAGGAACAAAGAATTTCTCTTCGTTACTCTTTTCGAACGTGAACACTCATATTCTCTGTTGTTCTTTTACAACATCAGCCTTTCTTCTTCGTTGTCACCTTATTCATAATCTTTAATCACCACCTCTCCTTTCGTCTCGTTCATCTTCCTCCTTCCACCTCCATTCTCTCCTCCCATTATCACCACATCACCCATTTCCATACGACTTTGGCGAATGGGCTTCAACACTTTTTGAAGTTTGAAGCCCTCTTTTTCCACAGTCAGGTCTATGGATCCTCATCCATCGGACTGTCCATCTCCACTTTCTGGCGATTCCGGAGGAGTTCCTTGCCTCCGCTTCCCTCGTCCGCAAGGCAACCGCCAACTCGCCCGTTGGATCTCGTCGAGTCATCCCGACATCATGGCTTCGGATTCTGTCGAAGATTCCACTCTAGGCGAGTCCACCTATGAGCTCATCAACTCTACCGACACCGAGAGCCAGGACGGCTTTACCCCCTTCACCCCATCCGTTTGTTCCACCGACTATCAGCCACGGGATGACGTGACCAGCCTGGCTGGAACTGACCATAACGATGAATACGACGACCAAGATGATGAGAATGATGTCGATTCTGAGTCTCAGGTAGTGGTCGATCTTCGTGGTGACATGTCTCGTGACATCTCACGCATCAACTCGTCAGTTTCAGTTGCCGACTCCGGCAACGCTTCGACTGCTGCCGGTACTATTGCCACTCCCTATGGCACCCTCTCCGTTGATAATGCTGCAGAATCAACCTCCGCTCATAGCCTTCTTGCTATGACGCGAAGCCGAGCCCCTCTCCGCGACTCCCGCCGACCCTTGACTTCCACCTCCAACGGCACCATCCGCCGCCAGCGAGCTTTCTCGACATCGAGCGCCGAACCCGACGTCGAGTCTGATTCCGAGTCCGATATTGACGACAAGATCCTCGATGCCGACGAAGTTGACGCTACCCCGAAGCAGAGCGTCCTCCCCCTTTTCGATTCCCCTCACTCCGTCCTCCACTACACCGAGACAGCGTTGTCTACTCCCTCTGTCGGCACTCCGGCTGATACCCAGGTGCTTGAGCCGAAAAGTCTGTTTACCACAGTACTCGATTCAATCATGATTTATCCCCTCACAATGCTGACAGGCAAATATCCTGCTTCTGCAGTGCCAGTGCCAGACAAGACGGCTCGAGCCAAAGAGGTCAAGCAGAAGGGACACAGATCTCAGGATAAGTTCAAGGCGTTCAAGGTTAAGCAGATGAAAGCTAAGCTCGATGGCCCGCCACCAATGCACAGCCGCCGCCTGCTCAAAACCGCTGTCCCTTTTCTTTTGGGAATTCTTCCTATTATTTTCTGCTTGGTTGCCACTACGCACTTCGTCGGTCTTACCAAACGCCTGGCCGCCCAGCCAGCCATGGCCACGGCCCAGCCGGTTGTCCCGGCTGTCACCACCACCACTATTGTCAGCTACCAGACCTCTACAAAGTTCATTTACCAAGCTCGTCAAACCGATGCCCCTGTGCTGCCACCTACGCTTCAAGTCATTTCCCAGGTGCTTGAGAAGGCAGCCAAGGAGTTTGAAGAGGTGTCTAGCGCCTTCTGGGACTCGTTCTCTGGCTACAGAGAGGGTTTTGACAAGGCTGTGGTTGCGGCCGAGGAGTCTAAAGAAGAGTGGGAGGCGCAGCTGCACAAAGTGACCGACCGGGTTGCTGTTGGTATTGTGAATAACCAGATCAAGGCTAAGCTTTTCTGGCTTCGAGTCCAGGGCAAGTCCGAGGAGTACGAGCTGTACAAGAAGCGTGCTGTCAGTTACATGAAGGAGAAGATTGACACCATGGCGAAGTTCCGAGGTGACAAGAAGGCCCGGGGTGTGAAGGCTAGATAGTCTTTCTGTCCGTTGCGTCTTCTCTTTGGGGCAGGTCTCTCTCATGTACTTTATGAAAAGCTCTTTTTGGGAGGGTTCTTTTCTTCCAGTCTTTTCTCATCTTCACCTCCGTCCTTTTTTTTTTCCTTTTTTTCTTCTCTTCCATCTCCATTTCTTTTGCTATGTTATCAGGTCTACTGGTTTGGCACTGACAGATTTCGTTCCACCGGGGAGGGCTCTTATTTCTCTTGCTTTTTGATTTTGCTGCTGGTTTTCTTCAATCCCACTGTTTAACGCTCTTCTCCTCTCATGCTTTTGAATTCTCCAACTGTGAACTATGGATTCCGGTTTCCACATGGTTTTCACTTGGGAAGGATAGGCAGCTACAGGAACAGACCGCCTGAGCTGGGGTATACGGGTGTTTGGGAGTTTTCTGGTCTTTTTCGCTTTTACAGCCTGCCACCTCATGGGAATACATTCTAGGACAGACAGGTTAAGTTTTGCTCTGCTGGGTTTGGGTTCATGGATTGAGGATGTGGCGTTTGCTCAGAACTTTGATGTCTACTAGGTATTCTTGTAGATACGATACCACTGAAAATTTTAACAAAATTCCTTTATTTCAGTTCCTAAAAATCATGTCATGTGTCTATGTGATCTGCTTATCATACTTTCAAACCTCTTAACATATTCAAACTCATAAAAAGACTGTTGTTATGGCTTCTCTATCTATTAAGCTAACTTTGAGGCAGCCATGTAAGATCCCTATGCTCTGCCTAAACCAGGTGGCCAATGATTCACGGATGGCCTTATAGAGTGACTTATAGTGATAGCTCAGGCCTAACTTTTCAATAAATAACCTAAAGCTACCCCTATATCCTACCCTAATATATATCATACGGCCGGTTCTAGGCCTTAATTTCTTAACATAGAAACCATGATAACACCTAATTACTGCCTTACAAGTTACAAGCTAGCCATATAGATACTGTTTTGCTTTGCCTCTTTTTGTTACCCCGCAGTATAGCCGTGCACACCCTCTTGTGGTCAAGTTTTTGTTTTTTTTTTTTTTTTAAACTTCCCCTGATATTGAATTTCTTATGCTGTCTTCTTTTCAATTTTCTTCCCCTTTCATCTGCCTTTCACAAGTTCAACCACAAAAAATATCTCTACTATCTCCTTAAAGACCGCCAAAAATGTCTACTGCTGAGACTGACCCGAAGGTTGAGGATAAGGTGCCCGCTGAGGTATGTGGTGATCTGTTTTCACGCATGAGTTCTGAATGCTTCCTGTTGCCTGTCTGAGTCTTGCATCGCGGGGTTCCTGAAGAGTGGGGGCCCATCCCGTTTGCACATCACATAGCTATGCATCACCAAATTCCCCTCGAGGTTGGAAGAGAGGTTGGAGAAGCACTCTGAGGACATCAGTCCTTTCTAGAGAACCCCTCATTTTCCAATTTTGGACCAGGGGTCTCGCCACTCCCGGCGCTGGAATGGCCTCATTCCCACGTTTCACCGAAGTCAACAAGAGCTAACCCGTGATAATCTTTTTCCAACGATATTTAGGCTACCCCCGAGACTACCACCACCGCCGCCACGACCGAGACGGCCGCTCCCGCCACTGAGACTACGGCTCCCGTGACGGCGTCCGCCGTGTTTTCGATGTTCGGAGGCGGTGCCAAGAAGGAAAAGAAGGACGATGAGGACCGCGGCGACAACTCGGGAAGCAACAAGGCCCAGCGCGAGGCTGCTGCTGAGGCTGCTGGCGAGAAGAAGAACGACGAGGTGCGTTGGAACGAGCGATGTTTCACTTGCAGTGGATGAGAGACCTATCTCCCAC
Organism: Knoxdaviesia proteae; assembly: GCA_001510565.1. Taxonomy (NCBI): domain Eukaryota; kingdom Fungi; phylum Ascomycota; class Sordariomycetes; order Microascales; family Gondwanamycetaceae; genus Knoxdaviesia; species Knoxdaviesia proteae. The sequence continues at coordinate 849,037 of LNGL01000008.1, forward strand.
AAAACCGCTTGCGTGATTGATTCACGGGATTATAGCCATCGACATGCCTGGATGTGGATGATATGGATGATACACAGTGTACGGGCATGAAGCTAACCCCACCCCTACGTTTCTTGGTCTTCATAGGATGAGGCCCCCGAATCCGAGGATGTCCACTTCGACCCCGTCATCAAGCTGACCGAGAAGGTTGAGACTGTCACCAACGAGGAGGCCGAGGAGCAGATGTTCAAGATGCGGGCGAAGCTGTTCCGCTTTGTCAAGGAGTCGGCGGAGTGGAAGGAGCGTGGCACGGGCGATGTCCGTCTGTTGAAGCACAAGGAGACCGGGAAAGTCCGCCTTGTGATGCGTCGCGACAAGACCTTCAAGGTTTGCGCCAACCACTACGGTAAGCAGTCCCCCCTTGGTCCAACTTTAAGTGGCTGGGCCAATATATTCGTTTATCTGTACTAATCATATCTGTGTGTCCTCTCTCCAGTCGTCCCCCAGATGAAGCTCTCTCCCAACGTTGGCTCTGACCGGAGTTGGGTGTGGAACGTTGCCGCCGACGTCAGCGAGGGTGAGCCTGAGAGTCTGACTCTCGCCATCCGCTTTGCCAACTCTGACAGTAAGTCGTTTTCCAATGGACATGAAAATGTGAAACTTGAAACGCAACTTCTAACATTTTCATCTTCACAGACGCAAATCTGTTCAAGGATGCTTTCATCAAGGCTCAGGATGACAACGAGGCTCTTTTCAAGTAGAGAATTCGAACACTTGTGAAAGAAAAAAAAATCCCGTGCAAGAAGAAGAATTCAATACCAAAATGGACGCCACCCACCCTCGATGACAGTGGAAAGCACCTCAAGACAGATGAGATGTGATCACCTCTGTATATCCATCATGGATGTCACTCTCTCCTAACTCCAGTCCCATTCCCCCTCTATCCCTCCATATCCATTCCACATCATTTTCATCACACTATATCCACATTCCTCGCCCCTTTTTTGCGTCCCCTTTCCATCCCCTCCATTTCACAGCCTTCAGCACTACCTGGACAGATTAGATATGAAAATAGTCTCGCCCAATACAATACATTCATTCCCCAATATTGCATCACATATAGTACCCCTGAGCTCTTGTTTTTCTTTTGTACTGTATGGCTCTCCTCCATGTTGCCTCCAATACTATTCCCACACACCACACAATACCTAACCCTAACCCTCCTCGGTGGCCGTTTTCTGCTGTTTTGTCTTGTTTGGATCTATGGTTGGGAGAGAGCGGGTCTTGGAAGGAATCGATAAGGCAGATATTGTCGCTGTCATTAGTCTTGTTTCTCCTCTTTTTTTTCTTCAAATGAACAGAAAAAATTATTCGTGTTTCTTTCTCTCAGTTTGGAGTCAAGTTCTCTCGGATGGTGTCACGTGAAAACTCACGTTATCGCGGGACGGCAACAATCTAAACAACCTCCAGAGCAAGAACGCTTCAAGATGTTCGCGAAAAGGAAACGACATGACCAAGGCGCTTATCCGCGTGCTAATGAACACGTGAGATATTAAATATAAATAAGTCCATGATAATTTCGTGCCTCCAATCGATAAATCCGGTAAGAGAAGAGAAAAGAAAATGTCCCAACACCGATCAAGGCAGAGCAAACATTCCAGCTAACGGCAGTTTATGTCAGCCAGAACGCGTTTGTAGGAAGGAAACACGGCACGTACATGAAACGCAGGTTCCTTTTCGCGTAGCTGCATAGGCGTGTGTACCTAAGGCGTGTGTATCTTCGGGTAATTTACGCATAGAGCAGGGATCTTTTTGTGGCCAAGCAAAGAAAATGTGAAAGTCAAGCAAAATCGAATCTCAAACAGAACAAAGTGAGTGCAAGTCCTAGAATCTCTAGTTAAGTTTTTTTCCCTTTAAGTGTGTGTTAATCTGCTAGATTATCGGTGTCTTGAATCAGATTATTTTATGTCGAAGCCCGTTGTTTGTAGGCCCTCAGAACGAATAGATCCTCCTAGCGGTGAGGAGGTGCTATAGAAAACTGTGGCTAGGCCAGGCTCCCTCTCTTTCTTCTCTCTCTCCTCGTGTGTGCCAGGCGTTTTTAATTTTTTTTTCTATTTTTTCTATTTTTTTTTTTACTGTTTCTTCTCCCTCTTTTTCTCTCACTTTTTTTCTTCTCTTCTACTAGAATCTCGAGTTAACAAACCCTCTCCCATTCTATATTGTTATTTCCTTTTCCATCCCCCCTTCCTTATTTCCTACATCCTCTTTTTCTCCACGTCATCAGGAAGTCTTTCCGCTACATCACGGGGCCTTTTATCTAACTTCTATTGACTGTAGGCGTCTGTGTGTTTCCTATAGGGATCAATTGCCTTATTTTCTATCCCGCCACCTTCCCAGCCTTCCTCTAATTCAATTACATATTTCTGTATCCTTGCTTTTTTGTTGTCATATACCTATCAATCTTGCTTCTATTTCTTTTCTGACCGTTAATCACCCATCATTTCACATACTTCTTTTTTTGAACAGCCAACCTTCTCTGCTCTTGGAAAAAGCAACCACGATTTTTTGTAAGCCCTCTCCGAACCTGGACCTCTCGGCTGTCTCCCCGGTTCTGTGTATCCGCCGACTATTTGATACTGCGAGGACCTCGTCAAACAACCCGTTCTCGCTTGTCTTCCGGCGTCCGCCCCGGAGCATCTTACCTGATCCCGGCCTGTCACCGCCTTCTGCTGTTCACCGACCGGTCGCCCCTGTGACCGCTCACTCTGGTAAGACCATCTTTTCGCTCTGTGCATCTCGCAGCTCTTGTTCCCTCGTCCCAATTCGTGTCGTTCGTTTTGGGTCCCGTTCAGTTCCTGTCCACATTTTTTTTCCTCAACCCGAAAAAAGTGTTGGTGTAATCTTCTCATCAGCCGGCCCAGGGGGGGTTTTTTTCTTCTTTTTTTTTCTTTCGTGTTTCAACCAACACCTGTCGCTCCAAGTCACTCTGATCATCATCATTTCTTTACTCACCACCACCACCACCACCACTACCACCATCAATACTAAAGCATGTCAATTTCTAACTTGAACTTCATAGATCACACCCTCCTCCTTCTGCTTTGACTTACTCGCATCTTCCGCGCTTGTGTGAGCTAAGCATCGCCATAATCATCTCTGTGGCTGCATTCACTTGCCAGCTTCACTCAAAACTCCAAATCTTTTATATAAGATGTTAGTTGAGGTAAGAGATATGTTCTTCTTTTTTTTTTTTTTTTTTCAGACTGATATATCTTATTGTTCCTCTTGCTTCCTCATGCTCTCCCTTCCCTCCTATTTCTCTATATCAGCTCTGGATGATCCATCAATAGTTGGAGCAGTACTCCTCTGATGCTCTTATTCCAGTCATGCTTGGTTCAATGAGAGTTGTTCATTTCATAGTGGCTCCTTGTCCTCTGTGATATAAATGCCTTCAAGGCATGATCATAATACTTCATATACTCTGCATCTACTAGCTCTGTACATACCTCCATCTTGATTTTCTAAATACCTGGGGATCGATATCAGTATATCGAGTTCTATGTCCAAGCACCTTCACCATGCTTACATATCCCCTCCTATCCAACTTCATCGTTCCGGCTTCTTAAGCATGATGATGCTATCACGACCACGATTTTCCAGATCTAGTGAAGTCACATCTGGTCTATTTCGTTTATCTGAGATATTCTCTCTAGGTTCATTATCCATTCAACCTTGAGGTGTGTGTCACATATTTACATGCTATCACGATATCTTCTCGTGATGGATTTTCTTCTACAAGTTGGCTTTTTCACTTTCTCTCTGTCCCCGATGCTATTATCCTCAGTGCCTTTATTTTCTCTTTTGTCTCTACTCCTTTTGTTTCTTCTTTCTTCTTTCTTTTCTTTCTTCTTCTTTCTTTGCTTTCTTTGCTTTCTTCCCTTTCTTCTTCTTCCTCCTTGGTTTTCAGCAAAATTCACTATCACTTGCCCACCATGCCTGTTCGACGCAGTCATCGGTTGGGAAACCTCTCCCCTCCCCCACTACCCCCCGACCCGGCCACGGATTCCACTAAGGATAAAGAACCTCAAGCCAATTGTGTCACTCCTGCAGACTCCAAAGGCTCCGATGCCCATGTTGACCGCATTTCCAACCATGGTGACACTCATGATTTCGACCACACAGTCGTCAAGAAGATTACTTTTGATCTGCCTAGTGGCATCCCCTCTTTGGAGAACATTCCTTTCACCCCCAACCCTGTTAATCCGGAACCTCGAATCCCTCGAATCATTCTTCATCAATCTTCTGAGAAACCGGCCATAATTCCCCATTGTTCTCCTAAGATGCTGGTCATTGTCCCACGACCTCCTACTGAGAACCTCCACCCGGGCCAACATCATGCCGGAGGATATGCCACACGCAGTCGGGATGGCAGCCGAATTCCAAGAATCCTTTTTAATGAAGAAAATTCTGTCCAGCGTACGGTGCGGCTCGTTACTGAGCAGCATGTGATGTAAGTGAACCCCGAATCCCCTCTGACCCTAAGGCTCTAATCTACTCACTAATCTATGTTATGCTGTATCTTCTTATATTATAGCGACAAGGAGTCGCCTATGGAGAACTTCCCCATGAGAGAGTGGACGATTAAGTTGTACATGGTCGACGAATCCGGCAATGAGCGGCCTGCCGACTGTTTCAACAAGGTTGTCTACAACCTCCACCCCTCCTTTGCTCAGCCGATTCAAAGTCAGTACACTTCAAGCTCTCTGTCTCTATGATTAGTCTATGTACTTACTCAGTCTCGCGTGTGTAGCTTTCACTAAGCCTCCCTATGCCTGCCGGAATGAGGGCTGGGGTGAATTCGAACTCGGCATCGATTGCTATTACACGGAGAAGACCAAGCTCTCCTTCAGCCACGATCTGAACTTCAACCAGTCGCAGTGGGCTGTGGACAACACCGTCACCTTCAAGAACCCGTCGCAGGTGCTGCAGGAGAAGCTCCGGGAGCTGGGCCCGCTCCCCAACGACGATGAGGCGCGCCCTCGCAAGAAGGCCGGTACTAGCAAGAAAACCATGGCTCATAAGTTTGACTACGAGAAAATCGCCGATGCCCTGGAGAAGCTTGATGAAGATGACCTTCTGAAGGTGATTCAGATGATTCACGATAACAAGTCCAGCGACACTTATATCAAAAGTGATATTGATGGTAAGTGTTCTTTTTTTTTTCTTTTCTGCCCCTGGAGGACCTCTGCGGCTTACCTCCTTATCCCCTGAAATATACAATTGCTGACATCATATATCATATCTTAGCTGGCGAGTTTTCGATTGATCTGTACACCATGCCCGATTCCCTCACCAAGCTTCTGTCGGAGTACCTGGTATGTCATCACCCTCTTGCTCTCCAATATCTTCCTTATTCCGTTCCGAATTGTCCTGACCTTTTTTTTTTATAAATATACATAGACCAAGAAGGGCCTTGTGTCCTAAATCTCCAACTCGATTCGCCGTCTCTACCCTGACGACGCAAAATATGGGGGCTACTAATGAAATGATTTTCTTCGGCTTTTTCAGGGGAGACGATGGAATATGCGGTCGGGCTTTCGAGCTGGCAATGGCCTTCTTCCAGATACCCCCAAGTTTACGATAGCCAGTTGAAGTTCTCTTCGCTAGCATTCCCAATCCAAAAGAAAATTAGATTAGTTTCTTCAGTCACCCCTTCCTCTTTTTCTAGTGTTCTCCGTCTGTTTGCATGGCTTTCTTCTGCCTTTTAGTAGGACAGGAAGGATAATCTCACTTGTATTCAGGCTTGATTTTTTTTAATTTTTGGTTTCCGGCGTGGGCACTCTGGTGGGATGGTTGAGTTTGGTTCTTTGCTCTTTTTGGCCCCATGGCTCGTTCTTTTTGCCACGGTGTGTAATAAAAGGCATTGAAGATACATCCAGGATTACAGCACCTCTCTCTTGAGCTGGATTAAAACTATATCGGGTACGTGGTGGACTGTCAGCTTTCCAGCAAGCCCTCGTCGTTCCTCCGTAGACAACTTGGTGGCAGTCTCTCGGTCTTAGGGTTAGGGTTACTTTTTCTTTGGATGGTGTCTACCCGAGCTGTCGAATACCCAAGCTTGTACTGCAGTGGGATCTGTTGATTTGAATTGTCTCTGAGTTCTCGGAAGGTGGCCTAAGACTGCTTACTTTTTGTGACTTAAAGTCGTCGATTATATCTTGCTAGTACGTGCTGATTGATAGCCACGACATATAGAAATTCCTCACGAGCTGATGCACCTGTGACGGGGTCACATGCATTGGACACTTAGTTCATGCAACAGCTAATGATTGTATCTGCTTGTGTGAACACTATAAGCATGTATAGTAGAAAAAGAGAAATATGTGTAACTTTCAGGAGTCTATGACTGAGTGACACCGTCACCATTGTTCCCTATCTTGTTCTTTCGATTCAAACCCCGTAGTTCTTTCGTCGCGCGTGACACCACTTCCTTCTCTTCAGATTCTTCTATTTCTTTTGCTTCAAAATGTTCGGCTTCTTTTCCTTTAGATGAAGCCGCATAATTCGGTTCAGACCGCATAACCTGCGCTGCTTCAGATACCGTCGGAGTGCTTGCACTAGATCGTACGACCAGTTCAGTGTCTGAGCTTGCATCCTCCTCCTCGCCTCACAGACCTGCTTCCAATAGCTCCTTGGCCATCCTTCGCAGTGTATAAGTCTGCTCTGAGATGCGATGAACGCTTCGCTAGGAGAAATAACCTAGGAGAATGAAATATAACCACTTCTAAGAATCTGCCACACAGGAACGTAAAAGGAACTAATATGGTGCATGATAACATCGATTGGAAATCATGCTTGTCCGAAGATTGTATGAAAGAATGTATATTCGTTTGTAAACGGCACGGAGTTCAATTTGAAAACAGCCGTATAAACGGCGTGCAAGGTCACCTCTGACAACGTTTTCTGGCCAAGAATAAGCTCAAAACCTGCCCAGAATACCTGCGGAAATAATGTTATTCAAATACTGGTTGATAAGTGATGGGGCGGGTGGGTAACTAGCGTAGTTCGGCCATGAATTAGATGTACATACCTCGGACAACCCCTTATCTGAGTTTTCATCATCTAAGTACTCGGTAAGTATTTGCCAGGCCTCAGATGAAAGGTCCTCCTGTAACAGGAGTAGACGAACGGCTGGTTCTAAGTCAGAAAAAGCCATCGTCAGAGTGCCAAAGCGTCTTACGAACCCTAGAATAACAGGTCGTGGCAGGGCAGCATTACGCTTTAGGAGACGATTTGTCGCATAGAACCGTATGTCTCCATCTATCTTTAGCCCGGGCTCAGCCAAGTGGGCTATATCCCCAGAAGAGGTACTGTCGAAAGGAGGAGCAAGAAATATAACCTCACGAGTATAGAGCCGAACATTCTTTGTTACATCTAACTGAAGTGCCTTCATGAGGTGGATACCACCGAGATAGGAGGTGATAGAAAGAATAGGAGGCTTTCCATCTTGAGCCAGATTATTGGATACGGGAGGCCGACTCTTGGTGCCTTCTGGTAGGAGCCGGCCATACTCGTGGAATTCGTTCTGGACAATCTCGCATGGCGAGAAAATATCGCTAGGCCAGTCACAAGGAAAAGTTCGAGTATTTCCAACACCAGCAGGGAGCATATCGGGGTCAGAGAGCCAGTTGTTAGTCCGTGGTCCATCATTATCTTTCCAGGTCCAGGTAGCCGGCGAATTCGTGTCAGGACCATGTCTGGCGATGATATCGACAGTGGATTCTCCAGAGTTTTGGTGCTCGAAGTCCCCGAGAAGAATATCTGAGTGAGAGAGAGCCACCCCACACTGTTCTTTTGATTGATATTCATGGCAATCCTCAGGTTTCTTGAATTTTCTAATCCAGATGGTGGATATCGCTATGAGCGCAGTGGATATTATGACAAGGGCGAGTGAGCCCCAACGCCCTGATGATGGTATCCATGGTGTAACTTTTATAAGCTGAAAAGGCTAGATGAGACTAGTATCATAGGAAGGAGAAATTTCAGGGCAAGGAAACCGAGCTGTGATTGAGTGAGAATAGCAGGTTGGGGCTATGAACTTTGAAAAAGAAAACACCAAGAGCTTGAAGTGTACTGTGATTGATGCCAGAGATGATTGATTAGAATTTGGACTACAGTCAAATAGACAGCCCTATCAGGCGGAAGAGCATGATTGGACTCCACCAAAGTCTATCCGAGCGGGGTAGATAAAACAAGGCGAACCTAACGTCTTGACATGAACGTAGCAAAATCATTGATTGTTATTTGATGGACGTGCGAGAGTTGATGTATCTCTGAGTAGCTGGTGATGTGAAGGTAGTCAGGGGGTTAATAGGGTTATCTAGGAGCCCCCTAGGGTTATAAGTATTGCTTAGGGTTGGGTTTTCTGCGACGTAACCCTACAGATTTTGGCCTGGAAGAGTTCCCAGTGGCAGGTCAGGGATGATGATCCTATTCTCGTACTCGAGCAGATCACTCGTACCAAAGAGGCAGAGAGTTGACGAGGATGGTTGACTTGACCTACTCAATTCGGCGATGGTGGAGAACCCAAGCACATCAACGCGTTTCCACCTGGGGTTATAAATGTATCCGGGCTGGGACAACGGAGGATTTGTCGTATATGTGTCCAGACTTTTGAGAGAGGGGATATCAGCAAGCTGACAGGCCAAATGCTGCGGCAGAGTTGTACTCGTACCGTATGTTACTTACACAGCGTCCGGAATCGGCGAGCATTTTGCAAGAGTGCGCGGGATGAGCAGTGTCGCCAGTTTCAGCCTCGTTTGTTCTAGGGCTGTGAAAAGGCTAGAAGTCCTCCCAGGAGCAAGTCCAGACACCAGAAGTCCTCCGGTTGCCTACAGCGAACTACATAATGTGCATACATAATCAGCCAGGTACATCTTATCCCAGTGACCCAACGAATTGTAATATTCAACTCTGGTGATTGAGTGACTGAGGGCGCAGACTGAGAAAGCGGGGGGGCTGAGTAAAAAAGTCAAAGATAGCGAGATGTGGGATTATCTTGGTGCGATCTCGGACGAATATATCCCATGCCCGCCTGGCCAATGGTGGCGTTGCCTTTCCCATCCCGACTACCTACCTCGTCGTACTCCTCCGGTCTATGCGCTTTACATATCTCACTCTCAGTGAGTTGCGCTGTATGTAGCAGACACAATCAGCTGCGATTGATACAAGGCCTAGCCGGTCCTTCAATTGGGTTTCCAACACAAACGAAAAGAGCTGAGTCTAACCCGCGACAGTGCTCATGTGACCTGGTTATGACCATGAGAGCGGCAAAGTTCAAGGCCCGTGCAAAGGACACTTGATCTAGAAAAGGTCACGGACAATATATGGCGCTGGATTGGAGTCTTCAGTCAGCGATGTGAAGCAGGCAGGCAAGCGATGGGGTCCAGATCACCAATGTTTTTGATGCGAAGGCAGCAGGCAGGCACGGGACCCCACTTACAGCTGCACCGAAAATTCTGCTTCGCTTGGAGAAGCTGGAAGTGTGGCTGGGAAAGAGTCAAGAATGCCAAATCTCCAGGTGATGGATTCTGGCCTTTCCTCCATTGTACTGGGTTGATCTCCGTTCCTCGTTGACTACAAAGCAGAAAAGGCACAGCGAAACATACCAGGTTAAAAAAAAAAAA
>LNGL01000008.1:858808-872514 GCA_001510565.1 Knoxdaviesia proteae
AAAAAAAAAAAAAAACCAAAAGCAAGCCAAAGATAAGCAGGCAGGTGCGAAAGTAAAAAGAAGTGTGTGTGGGAAGGAAGGACCTGGTCCAGTTTCCTTTCCTTTGCCTGCAAAATTTGCACTCCAGTTTTGCCGTTCCAGCGCCTCTGGAAGTCACTTTCTTTTCGTCTTATGTGATTTCTGGCTTTTCCTATCTTGCTCCTCTCTTCTCATCTGCTTCTTACTTTCTTCCTCTTCTGTTTTCTCCCGACTGAATATAAAACAAAAACAAAAAAGTTCTCCATTCAACAAACCCATGATAAACTTTGGGCCGATTTTCCCAAGCCTCAGTCGGCATCTAAAGCTCGTTTTTATATTTCTTAGTGAATTTTCCTTCGTCGATATCCGCTGCTATCCTCGATCCCTTTTTCTCCTCCTTCGACACAAACCCTTTTCCGGTCTCCTTCAACTATCCCATTCATAACCTCCGCTTCCTGACTACGTAAGCCCGCTTCAAGCCGAGAATTTTTATTTTTATTTTATTTTATTCCTCTATCATTTTCCCCTGCCTTTCCCCCCATTCTCAGGCCGATCAAGCCAACACCAGCACATTGTGATACTCATCAACTACTGGTTTATTCTATTTTATCCATTTTTACCCTTCCTGATTGAAGGCGACGGCATTGACACCAATTATCGGCCTTTGTCCCGAGTCTTAGACTTCACCGCTCACTATCTCTTCCTATCTCCGCTTTCGCTATCTATCCGCCCTTGCCCGCTCCTAACCTCCACAATCCATCTAATCTTGATTTTGTCTCTTCCGTTGTCTTTGGTGTGTGTCCCTTCCGTGCTTCCAACATCCCGAAGACGCCGCGGTTTACCGTCGCTGGCCGGAGACTTGTTGCCGCCGCATAAACAACAGCCCCCAAACGTCCTCCATCGCGCCTGATTTTCCCCGTAGCCACTGTGTCCTCCGCCCTCGGCCTCACGGTCACCGAGAAATCTCCCTCGGTCGCGATCTCCAATCTAGTCATCGCTCCCTCCATCTATCCCCCGCTGTCCCCGCTTTCCCTCCTGGGCGAGGCCGCCATGGCCCAGTACGGCCACCTTGCCGCAGGCACTGATTCTCAGGCCGGCATTAAGATGAGCCCAGTTGCTGCCGCCACCATTCTCTCTGCCACTGCTCCTGTCAGTGTATCGCCCGGTCCGAGCTCGGCCCATCTGCACTCTGGTGCTCCGCACACATCGTCGGCTATTGCAGGCGCTTCATCCAGCTCGAGCTCGCAACATCAGCAGTCCCTTCCCAGCCATGCCACGTCCCAGCCGCCACAGTCGCAATACGCTCCTTCGGCCGATCAGCAGTCGCACGTCTCTGATTCGCAGTCTGTCACTGGCGCCAGCTCAGCCGCCAACCAACACAAACGTGTTTATCAGGCGTGTATTCCCTGCCGCCGCCGCAAGGTCCGATGCGATCTCGGCAGTGTAGATAACCCCCACGAGCCGCCATGCGTGCGTTGTCGTCGCGAAAGCAAAGAATGCTTCTTTAGCGCTACCCGCCGCAAGCGCAAGACCGACGACGGAGTGGATCTTGACGAGCCTGACGACTACATTGTTCGCAACGGTCGCAAGCGCCCACACTCGGTTTTCGACGATCCCCAACCCACGAATGAACGCCAAGTTTATAGCGATGTTCCCTTGACTCCCGGCGGCTCGCATGGCCGCACCCAGCCGCTTCGCCGTCCCGCATCCGACCGGGCTACCTCTGATCGCGGCTCGTCCCATCTGCCCGACGCCAGCAGTGTCGACGATGGCAATGCCCAACTGTCGAACCTAGAGGCCCAGGAAGTCATGAAGGACCGGGTATACGGACCGCACGATGCGTTGGATCTGTTGTACAAGGCTGCCACAGATAATCCGTCTACCGCTCACATCGATGGATTTCGAGTCTCCTCCGCGACCCCGCTGCCTGCCGCCGCCACCGCCTCTAACGGCCAGCCTCGCCGTCTCTCGAGAAACGATTACTCCCACGATCGCAAGTCGGTGAAGCCTCCCGAACCCATCATCGATCCCGATATTCAAGGCGAAGCTGCCGCGACCGACCCTGGATACTTGCAAGCCCACCAGGCCTGGTCCCGCTTCCGCTTTGTCCGCGCCGGGTGGTTCACAGCCAAGGAAGCAATCGAGTATATCAACTAGTACGTCAACCTTCCTACAACTCTTTTGTTACTACATCCAACACTGGACATTATGCGCTCCACTATATTCTTTTATGTTATGAACTAACCGAACTTCTTCCTTCGCTCCCTTTCCAGCTATTACGAATATCTGTCCCCGTTGACACCGATTTCCCCTCCGACTTTCCAGAACCCCAACTCCCATGTCACCCTGCTCACCGAAGAGCCCATCCTCACTGTCACACTTCTCACTATTACCTCCCGATATAAAACCCTGTCTGGGCCTGGAGGAAAATGCCGATCGAACGCCATCCACGAACAACTGTGGACATATTTGCGTGGCATGATTGAACGCTGTCTCTGGGGTCAAGAGGCTTTTGGCGGTCGTTTATTCCCTACTAACGAGATGGGCGGCGACTACCAAACCAGCAGCACGGCCCCATGGCGAGGCTTGAGAAAAGGCAGCTTGCGAACTCTTGGAACAATCGAGTCTTTGATGATCCTGACCGAGTGGCACCCGCGAGCTCTGCATTTTCCACCCGCCGAAGCCATTGACGAACTGATGCTACCCAGCTATGAGAATGTGATGTCGGCCGAGGACTTCGAATCGCGAAGAAATAACGGTGCCGTTGGCGGTAAACGTATTGAGAGCTGGCTCGAGCCTGCTTGGCGCAGCGATCGCATGTGCTGGATGCTTCTCAGCACCGCCATGGGCCTTGCCTACGAGCTTGGAGTTTTTGATAACGTGGAGGAACTCCTCCGTGATGGCGCCATAACCAGGCCCGAGTACGAAGACGAATCCTATCGCCAACGCGCGTACCGGATTCGCCGCCTTCTCCTGATCTACGTCACCCAACTCGCCGGTCGTCTTGGCTGGACGAACATGGTGCCCGAGGTGCTGCGCCAGACTGACCCGGCCGTATCCCGGCGCCCCCGCACGGCCAACGAGGGCACCACCCCGGGAACCAATGTCTCTTCGGTCTCGACTTCGTTCAACTATATCCCTGACCTGGAGCTTGATGACCAGATCATCCACTACTGGGCCGGCGTCAGCAATATCATGCACATCGGAAACGAACGTCTTTTCCGGTCCCGTAAACACACCACCGATATCATCCAGAATGAGCAATATATCACACTCCTCAAAGACTTCCAGCCTATGCTTCACGAGTGGTGGAAGTCCTTTGGCCGCTTCCGCCTCCCGCAGTATATCCGCCACGTCCTTACCATCGAATACGAGTATGTGCGAATATACATCAACTCGCTGTCGCTGCAAGCTGTTGTCGAAAGATGTACCAGTAATGCCGGTAACAACGCGAGCCACAGCACTGCCGGCTCTGCCCCCCAACTCTCGCCACAGACCCAGAACTACTACGGAAAGCTGTCGCTCGGCCAGCTGGGCGGCTTCATCACGGGTGACCAGGAGTACATCAAGGAGGTTGTCGATGGGTGCCGCAACCTTCTTCGCACGGTGGTCGACGGCCTGCTCCCCGGCGGATACCTCAAGCACGCACCGGTTCGAACGTACTTCCGCATCATCAGCGGGGCCATGTTCCTGCTCAAGACCTTTGCGCTGGGTGCCCCGCGGTCGGATGTGCGTACCAGCATTGATCTGATGGACAAGACCGTGCGTGCGCTGCGTAACTGCGTGGTGGACGACGTTCACCTGGGTATTCGGTTCGCCGACTTGCTGGAATCGCTGACGAGCCGTCTGCGCAACCGCTTCATCCAGGCCGTCCAGCAGAACGCGTCTGCCGGCGCTACCGGACCTGGTGGCCGGAGCCCGCTCCCCACAGATCAGCCCACAGATGCTCCTGCTCCGGGGACGTTGCCTCCTCCTGCATCGTCGGTTGGGGTTAATGGCCAGCATACCGTTATGGAATGGGCTGCTCACACCTCGAAGGCCCACGACGGCCGTAAGGGTCAAGGTCAGAAGAATCGATCTATCCTCTCATTCCAGAATTCTTCGCATCATGTATCTAACATTCCATGTGTCTCCATTGTAGATACAACTTCTCCCCCGACGAACATATCCGCCACTCCTTTCGAAATGAGCGGGAACTACCCGTATCCCTCCGGGGCTACCTCGGCATTCAACCCGGGGACGCCGGCCCCGGCAGACACCAGCACCAACAATAACACCAGCAGTAGCCACCATGCGAATGTCATGGAGCCATCGTCATTCTACGACGAGTGGAACATTTCGGGCGACCCAATGTGGTATCTCCCTCCCGGAGCCGCATTCTTCCAGAACATGGAGAACAACAATGTCAGCATGACTGCCGAAGGTATCAACGTTGGCGGAATGGATCTGCTGGAGTACATGGCCATGGATCCCCAGTTTGAAACACAACAGTTCTGAGTGCAGTTTCACCCAAGTTCATGAGGTCCTCTGGAGGACGGCTCTTCCTTTTTATTCTTATTCTTTTCGTATCGGGCTTTCCTTCTTTCTTTCTTTTTTTTGTCTTTTTTCTGTCTTTTTTCTTTTAGCGACTGGACCGGATAATGGGGGGGGGGGGTTTCATGATTTACTGCTTTGTTGCTATATACTAGGTCAGGTCTGGCTTTCCTTCTGTGTGGGCTTAACAATCTTGTGGATGAGTTGTTGGTGGTAATGGAGCATCTTTTGGGGTGGAATGGACTGAGGTCTTTGTGTGCTTCTATATAGCGTTGATTTGGTGTTAGTGAGGAGTGTGGGTGATTTTGTTTTGATTTTAATGTCTAGCTATTGTGCGTGAGTTTCTAGAAATTGTGAAGAAGCTAATGTACCTGTACTGAAAACCTGCAATGCCAATATGCTGATGCTCTCATACACACTCCTCAAGCCGGGGGGTCAATGTGTCTTCGCCCATTCCCGGAACCAGTCCAGCGCCTCCGGATTCGCCACACTCGCGTTGGTCTTGACCTCGTACCCCGAGATGATATGCTTGACCGCAACTTCGATTTTCTTTCCGTTGCCCGTCCGCGGGATACCCGGCGGACCACACACGTCAATAATACCCGGAACATGCCGGGGACTCAGCTCGCGCCGGATAACGCCGCCGATCCGTGCTGCCAGATCGTCCACGTCCTGGGTGGTAGGCGGGGAGGAGGCGGGAGGGTGCATGAGCACCAGGAACAGGCACACGGTCTCGTCGTAATCAGTCGCGCGCCGCCGGCCAACACACACGGCATCCTCGATCTCGGCGGCGAAGAACCGCGTGAGCAGGTTATAGATCTCGGCCGACCCGAACCGCACGCCCTGCGGCTTGAGCACGCCGTCCGACCTGCCCAGCATGACCAGGCTGCCGGTGTCCGGATCGGGGATCCGCACAAAGTCGCCGTGGTGCCACACGGGCTGCGTGTGCTCGGGGTCGTCCGGCAGCGACTCGAAGCGCTCGAAGTAAGCGCTGCGGTACTTGGCCTCGCCGCCATCTCCGAAGAATGTGAGCGGCTGGCACGGGAACGGCTCGACGCACACCAGATCGCCGGGCTCGGACGCCGGCACGGCGGCACCCGACACCGAGTCGACGGCGCGGATGGCCATGCCGAGCCCGGCGCACTGGATCTCGCCCTCGCGCACGGGGAGCAGCGGGCACGGCGCGCCGAACAGCGAGATGATGTCGGTGCCGCCGGTGATGCTGGCGAGGTTGATGTGGGCGGGAAACGCCGAGTACACGTAGCGGAAGGTTGACGGCGGCAGCGGCGAGGCTGTCGAGTAGATGGCTTCGAGCGCGGACAGGTCGATCGGCGGGAGGTCTGGCGCTGCGGTGGCGGCAAAGGACACGTTGTGCGATTCCAGTGCTGTGAGGTACGCGGCCGAGGTGCCGAAGTGGGTGACGTGCAGCTCGGACAGCAGGTGCGGGAGGGAGAGGTGGCCGTGCGGGCGGAACGGCGAGCCGGTGTACAGCACCAGCTTGGCGCCGACGGCCAGCGCCGAGATGCTCCAGTGCCACATCATCCAGGAGGTCGTGGTGTAGTACAGCATGGTGGAGGCGGGGGTCAGCGAGCAGTGCAGCACATGCTCTTTCTTGTGCTGGATGAGCGTGCCCAGCGCTGTGTGCACTATTGCTTTCGGGAGGCCGGTCGTGCCGCTTGAGTAGAGGATGTAGAGTGGGTGTGAGGGCGGCAGTTGTTCGAAGACGAGGGGAGAGTCGGGGGCGCTGTGTGCGTGTGAGACCTGGTGTTAGTGCCCGAGACCATGATACCGTGAGCCACTGGATTTGGGAGAACTCACCTAATCAGGTACGATTCATATTCGACGGCAGCTACGCCCGCCGCCGCGAACTCCAATAACGACACCTCTGTACTGTCAAGCGGGTTGATCACAACCACCTTGGCCAGGCCAGCACTCTTCAGCGCCTGCGCAATCTCCACCGTTTTAGTGGTATTCGGCCACTTCTTGCCATTGTACACCGCCGCCGTGTCCGCAAACAACACCGCCGGTCCGATCTGCGCCAGCCGGTCCAGCACCGCACTGACGCCGTTATCCGGGCTGATGCTCGTCCATACGGCGCCAACAGCCGCCGCGCCCAGCATAGCCACGAGGCCCTGCACGTGGTTCGAAACGAACCCCGCGACCACGCCACCCGGCCTGACGCCGTCGGCGCGGAGCGCGGCCGAAGTCTTGCGGACGGCTTCGCGCAGCTCGGCCCAGGTTGTATGTACATGGGGGTGGTCGGACAGCTCGGTCACGGTGAGCACGGCGGTGTCGGTGTCGGCGGGGAGGGGCGTCGGGGACCCCGCGGCGGGGGCGGGGAACAGCAGGTTCTCGGCGAAGTTCAGGCGGGCACCCGCGAAGAAGTCGGGCCGCGGGTACATGGGCGCGTGTGGCGGGAGCACAGTGTCGAAGGGCCGCGACGCGCGGATCCCCGTGAAGGCCCACACGGCAGCCCAGAAGTCGGCCACGTGCGTTACGGACCACCGGTACAGGGCCGGGTAGTCTGCGAGGGAGAGGCTGTGCTCGGTGTTGACGGTCTCGAGAAAGCGCCACATTGCGGTGGATTTCGGGGCCGGGTGGTTCCAGAGGACGGCGCCCTTCGGGGCGGGAGCTGCGTCAGTCATTTTTGTTTTCTTTTCTTCTTTTTCGGGGTGTTTGCCAGCTTTCTGTGGTTGGTGATGGTGGGTGGGGGAGGAAGAACGGCGTTTGTTGTGCAGCAGGACTCCAATGAACAACGAAACGAAAACAAACTCTCCACCGAAAGCTCGAGAACGAGCAAGACTAAAAGAAAAGAAAACCTTGGCTACGGAGAAAAACCGGAGGTGGTACGTGGGGTAAAAGTCCAAGCACTGATAGCCGTGGGATTGAGGAAAATTTAGGGTTTGAAAATTCTCAAGATGGAAGGTACAAGCTGTTAAGCAGCTTAACACAGTTCAGTAGGAATATGTACGGAGTTCTGGTAGTGCCTGCATCAATTACTCCAAATCGGACAACCGGCCCACACATGTTCTGTGCCGATTCTAGCCTCTTATCGTTATCGTGTTCCTGAGGTGCAGCTTCCATACTCCGGGCTCCTTCCGTGGACCGAGTCAAGCCGGGAAGTCGCCGTATGCGAGACGGAGGTATTGCCATAGGACTTAAATAGGTAGACGACACTGCCGGTTAACTGGCTTCTTGGCGGTAGATCGGTGCACGAGTGGTTAGGGTTTACGCGTCGCGAAACAAACGCGAACCCGCAAGCCCAATCGCCGAGGTCCCGATCACGGACATCACGAGCTTAGGCCGGCTTTAGACTCTTTCACGTTCTCGTAAGAGTCAACCGGAAATTGTATGGTTTGTTCATTTGTAGTACATGCCGTACTGTATGTATACGTACTCGTACACAAGAGAACTGACTTTCCTCCCAGGTGTCCGGTAAATCCCGTACATACAGCATGTCATCGCCAGTATACAAGCATCTGTCCTCGCTCACTTACCTGCCTAGGTAAGGCGAGATCCCCGAACGGGGAGTCAAGAACAAGGCTGGCCTGGTGGTTTACGCGATCGATTGCCCTTAAGGCGAGAAAGCTTACAGCTGTGGGCTTTGCCGAGGCTCGGAGGAGAAGCAAAAATCATGGTGAAGGTGCGCGCTTAGATTTGAGGAGGCCACCAGGGAAAGACAAACAGAGCAAGGAAATAAAGGGGTACACAAGGCAGCCGCGTTTGGAGAACCATCTTACACTCGCAAATATGGTCCTCACTTTACATGTCCATGATACCCGGCATTGGCATGTCCTTTTTCGCGTTCGGGATTCACCAAGGACGTGCTATAGGATCTGCAAATCAAGAATGTGGGGTTCTATTCTTCACACACGTGAGACCTTGCTCATCTGAGACAGCCAACATGGTGTTCCAGAGCCCAGCATTGTGCACAGTAGTACCACTTCCGGTGTCCACTGTCCAGTAACATCAACCCGATGGGCCTGTCACGCAAATGGCACGGGTTACTCCGCAGGAGCTTTCATATTCAGGAACCAATGCCGTCTTCTCCACGCAAGCCCAGGATCGGGCAATATTGAGCCCTGGAAAAGGCGCGATGGTCCAGAGCCCCTACCCGCTCGTCCTGCGGCTTGGTGATGTGCTTGACTGCTTATTATGAGTCTCCCGTTGCCTAGGTAGATGCACATGCAGCTGCCATCAGCTACCACCACGGTTACATTATGTGTGACTGCGAGCACCCACACAAGTATAGGCACTGCAGAGATTGCCGGTGTTCGTACAACGGTTGATTTCCCTAATATTTCCGAGTCCCACGAGTAACAGCTCACATAACACTTGTCCAGCGGAGGCGACGGCCGATACACGAAAATCGATCCAACCAGAACGAGGAAACCGGGTTGTGCTGACGGCAGGCAAAGTTGTCCCTCAATCCCCCGGGCTCTTGGTTTGACCTGGAACAGCCCCATGAATCAATCACTCACAATCCCTCGCAGAAAGAGGTGACAAAGGATTCAACATAGGAGAGCAGCCAGCCCCGGGGTTTCCCTCACGTTCGATTCCGAGTCCAGTCAAGGGGGACGAGCAGCGAAACCTGATATGCAGCGAGATTCATTCATGCAAAACGCATATCCCCCCAGTAAGAAAGCAAACAGTCTTCCCACTTTTCTCTGGTCTCGTTTAGCTCGCTCGGATGGTTGGAAGAATCCGTCAACTTCAACGTGGATTGCAGGGGACGTTTTTACAAGGAATTTGTATTTATATTTGTTGCTGATCGATCGCCCGCCACCAGACAGGCACATTAAGGCGTGGATCAACATGCCTGCACCAGTGAGCATGTACCTGCAGCGCACTTTTTGGTGCAGGTGGTACGGCGCTCATGCATCTGCCCGCTAAACCGGTTACCACCTTGGAAATGAAAAAAAATCAGGCACCCAAAAAGCAGCAGTGTTCGAGAGACACGGGAGGCTACAGTGCGGATATGCGCGTGGACTTACTGTGAACCTAGGCGCAAACGAGTGTGTTTGTCCGCAGATCTTATACAGTGCACCGCACTGTCACTATCATCCGATCTGCCCCTGACGAGACGGAGATTGAACGATGACAAGTCTTTTGAGGCTGCCGTGAAAGATAACGAAAAAAGGACGGGCGGCTTTCCAGTTGTTTACGGACCAGAGACGGACGGCCAAACTATCTGTTGCTGAGAGGAGGAAGAGACTCCGGTTGGATTTGCGTTCTCACATACAACTCTTCAACTTGTTGCTCAGTCCTCTGTCAATGCGAGTCAGGGAAGGTGCCAGTAGTCAGCTCCTGCTTGGTTCCTCCGTGTCTCCTATTCTCTTTGCCACACCTGTTGACAACAGCCACCAGATGCCAACTGATAGGCGTGTCTTGTCCCCCTTTCATCTTCTTCTCCGATTCATCACCAACTTCATCTCTCGACTCTCTTTCTTTCAATCTTCATGGACCTTTGATTCCACTTCTTCCACTCCTTTTTTGCTGTCCACCACCTTCCTTTCTTCCTGTAAGTACCTGTCTCTCTTCGTGTTTCTCCCCCTAGCACTTCTGGAACTCTCACCGCCTTGACCACGCTTGACTCCACGATGCATCCCCTATTCCGTGTCCTGTCTTGAAGGCTCCCCTATCTTTGCCCTCTCCAGCACTATTGCCTGTACAGTGTACTGTTGGCCCGGCTCTTCAGTTCTGTGGGATCGGCCCCTCTCTCCCTCTGAATATCGGGTCCAGGATAGGGTAGCAGTCTCTCTGTTCTGTGACAGTGCATCATCCCACCTCACGCCTCGGAGTCCCGAGAGTAAAGCGTGCAGGACTAAACTGCAAATACATGCATCCATGCTCCCACGCCGGGATGTTCAGTGCTACTATCTGTCGGTACCTGACTCTGTGTGCATCACTCTGCCATTTCAAAGTATTACGCATTAACCTACTGCTTCCCGAGAGGCCTTCGGCCGCCTCGAATATGTTCGTTTAACATAACAGTATCACCCACTCACCCCCCCCCAACGCATGACCTTCAGTCACTCCATCGCCTCAAGCCCCCTTCACAGATTGCTGCAACCCATCGTTGGCCTATTAGATGTCCTGATACCGGCTCTGTATTCTCAGTTGCGGCGCTTCTGCACAATTCTTAGTGGGACTGTGCTGTTTGCTTGTTCCTCAGACAACGAGCAATTCGTGGAATCACCGGCATCAACGGAGAAGGGCTCCAAAAACACATCGCTGTGGGGTGTGATTTCCGCTTCTGCGAATGCCGTCATAGTGCCTGGCACCGCTCTTTTTTATCACTGCGTGGGTTTTTTTGCTCTCACCTATTATCTCAGCCAATTGGCTATCGACGTTTTTTTCGCCGTGTTTTTTTTCTTCCTACACTTCTTCATTTTACCTGTTTGCTCCTTTTTTTTTCCTCTTCCTTAATTCTCCCTACACTCCCATCACCTCTTTTCCCTTTTTCTGTTCCCTGTTTCCCTATCAGGGATCTGGTGGTTCCGATTCTTCCGTCCGTTTCTCCCGTGACTCTCTCATCCCTTCCCTCTCTTCTTTTTTCATTTTTTTTAACCCTCATTCCTGTCCTTTTCCCAGATCAGATCACAGGAACTTCATAGACTGTCAAGAACACGCCTTCCGCGTGTCTTGTGTACCATTAGTTTCTTGTCTGGCATTGGTCTCGCCTGTTTCTAATTGTTCTCTTCCAAGGCTGGCTTAAGTGTTTCGGTTATTCATCGTCGGATCAAGTCGTTCCTCCCTGTCCTTTACATGTCTCGATTATCATAGACGGCTTGCTTTTAATGACTGCTTAACATTGGTGTCCGTTGGCACGAGTCTTTTTTTTCCTTCTTTCTAATTGAATCCCCCCCTCCTTTTGACTGATTACAGTCCCTCGTCAAGCTTGTTTATTCTCTTGCTCTTCACCTTCCCGGCTCCTTAACGGAAGTATATCGAGTATCGCCTGATTTTGCACTGTCCTCTTCGAATCTCGACTTTTTTTTTTCGACGCAAACTCGATCAGACCATCCTACGGCTCCCACACCTGTGACTGTTCAAGCTTCAATCTCGTCAATCTCCTGCGAAAAAGGCACTGGGACGACATGCCCTTGAAAATCTCAAATCCTTTCTCCAGCTCCAACACTATGCCCACTTCCGATAGACCCTCTCAGAAACGTCAATCCATCCTCAAAGGGAACCGTTTCTCTCAGCTGTTCAGCTCCTCTCCCAAGTCCTCGAGGGACAGCCATCCCCTCTCGGCCCAACAATCTCTCATTGCCATGCAGAAACAATCCGGCAAGCCCATGTCTCCTCCCAATATCATTATCCCGGCCACCGTGCCGGTGCCCACCGTTACTCTGAACCCGAGTGACCGGTCGGCTGACGGCCAGTCAGCTCTCTTTTCCGACGGCGAACCCCACACCAAGGTCAGCCGCCGCGATGCCCAGTTTGGTCCGCTGCTGGACAAATCCCACCTCTATGTCAGCAAGCACAACGGCGAGCCCCTTGCCCCTCCGATCATTGACGAGCCAGCATACTACTACCTCCTCACCACATACATCAGCTACCTGCTTCTGATTGTCGTCGGTCATATCCGTGATTTCTTCGGAAAGCGCTTTGGCGACATCAAGATATACCGGAGTCTCAAGGCTGGCAACGGCTACGCTGCCCTGAACGATGATTTCGACAGCTTCTACACCCGTCGTCTGAAGAACCGCATCGACGACTGCTTTGCTCGTATTACCACCGGTGTCCCCGGTCGCTACATCAACGTTCTTGACCGCTACACCAAGGATTTCAACCGGACCTTCCATTACACCGGCACCACCACCGAGACTCTAAACATGAGCTCTTACAACTATCTTGGTTTCGCTCAGAGCGAAGGCCCCTGTGCCGACGCTGTTGAGGAATATGTTCGCCGTGTTGGTCTCAGCCAGTGCAGCCCCCGCGCCGATGTCGGCACCACCGACCTCGCTCTGGAGGTTGAACGTGAAATCGCCAGCTTCGTCGGAAAGCCGGCTGCCATGATCTTCTCCATGGGTTTTGTCACCAACGCCAGCTCGTTCCCTGCGTTGGTCAGCAAGGGCAGCCTTCTGATCTCCGATGAGCTGAACCACGCCTCGATCCGTATTGGTGCCCGTTTCTCCGGAGCTGTCATCCGCTCGTTCAAGCACAACGACATGGACGACCTTGAGAAGAAGCTGCGCGAAGCCATCTCTCAGGGCCAACCGCGCACCCATCGCCCTTGGAAGAAGATCCTGGTCGCTGTCGAGGGTCTGTACTCGATGGAGGGGACCATGTGCGATCTTCCAGGTCTCATTGCCCTGAAGAAGAAGTACAAATACTACCTATTTGTCGATGAGGCTCACAGTATCGGTGCTCTGGGCCCCCGTGGCCGTGGTGTTTGCGACTACTTCAACATTGATCCGAAGGAAATTGATATTCTTATGGGAACTCTCACCAAGTCGTTCGGTGCCAACGGAGGCTATGTCGCTGCTGAGAAGCACATCATCGACAAGCTGAAGAGCACTAACGCCGCGACCCTGCTTGCCGAATCGCCCACGCCATCGGTGCTCATGCAGATTCTGTCGTCGCTGCGTGTCATCACTGGAGAGATCAATCCCGGCGAGGGCGAGGAGCGTCTGCAGCGCATTGCCTTCAACTCCCGGTACCTGCGCCTGGGTCTCAAGCGCCTGGGACTTATTGTCTATGGCCACGACGATGCCCCCATCATCCCGGTCATCCTGTACAATCCGGCCAAGATGCCGGCATTTAGCCACGAGATGCTCAAGCGCAAGATTGCGGTGGTTATTGTTGGATACCCGGCCACGCCGCTGATCAGCTCGCGTGCGCGGTTCTGCATTTCCGCGGCCCACAACAAGGAAGATTTGGACCGCGTGCTGGCGGCGTGTGACGAGATTGCCACGCTGCTGCAGGTGCGCTACGGCACCGGTATTGCCGGTGGTGCCGACCCGCTCCCGGAGGGCGTGACGGCCGAGACTGAGGAGGAGTACCTCAAGGCCAATGGCCTGGAGAAGGTCATCAAGCCCCCGCGATGGAAGCTTGAGGATGTTATCGCGGCCGGAGTTAAGGATGTCCAGCACCGTCTGCGGTAAAAATCCCCGACGATCCCTTGCTGGAGAGAAGATAGTAAACCC
>LNGL01000008.1:886339-899235 GCA_001510565.1 Knoxdaviesia proteae
GACCGTAATAGCCTATATTATCCTATACTAGTAACGATTACGTAGCTCTATCTACTATTTATACTAAATATAGGTAGCGGGCCTACTAGCGTAGAGCGCTACGAAAGTAAGCGGTAGCGGCACTATAGGAAAGGGGGGTACTACTATAATTATAGCCGCTACTACCGGTACTAATATTAGTACGAATACGGCGATAACGGCGCTAGCGGCGGGCCTAGTAGCTACTATTAGTACTACTACGGGTACCGCTACTAATACCGCGACCACTACGACTGGTATTAGCGGGGATCCTCCTTTAATATTATTAATCTTAATAGCATTAGCGGGCGTAAAGGCGGGTAATAGATAGACTATAACGGTAGCTAGGGCTAATACCGTACGCCGTAGGCGTATAATAATCGCTTAAATAGGTAAGGGGTTTTCGGTAAAGATATATACTAACGCTACTAGGTTAATAAAACATAGCGTATTATTAAAATCGCTACCGTTTAACTTCTTATTAGTAAGTATTACGTACTAATCGTATACGCGTAGGTATATTACTACCGCGAGGTCTCGTTCGGCGCGAATACGTAGGTTTAGGGTCTTAATCTAGGCGTTATCGGCTATTAAAAAGCCGTCTATTATAGTCGATAAGTAGCTAGGGATACGGTAGTTAGCCTAGCTATTATAGTAATTAGCATAAGTACTCTACTCTACGTTATTAATAACGTATCTTTAGTAACGAATACTAGGGTATTCGATACGTCTAAGTATATATCGAAGGCACGGGAGCGCTTCCTCGTCGGTAATCACGGCGGCTACGCGTAGCTAAGTAATAGCTATAGTAAGTAATAGGGTATTATTAGTAGTATTAGTATTAGTATTATTATCGTTTATAATATAGCTAATAGGCTCTATATATAGAATAGCTAGTAATAGTAGTAATAATATTAGTAATAAGAAAGATAAGTAAGAAAGAGATAGTAGTAATAATAGAGATAAAGAATTATTTATTTTTAAGTTATTTATAGCTAGAAATCGCTAGCTTTTTATACTTCTTCGTTAATCGTATAGCTATTCGTTTCTTTATCTATCGTAAATAGGAAAGAAGTTAGCTTTTATCGTAGAAGGTAAGGTCTATCGCGGCGTTTATCGTATAGGGAGGTCTTTTATTAGTTAATATAGTCTAAATAACTATTAAAATAAGTAGTTACTAGGAAAAGTAGGGCCTAGAGACTAGAAGGGATAGCCGGATAAAGGACGTTTAAGTTAGTCCCCGTATCTAGAATATCATAATATAGCGATATTATACTTTTAATATTAGATAATACTATTAGCACCTCCTTCCCCTCTCTTCCTTATATAAATATTAGAAATAGTAGTAGCTAGGAGTACCGATATAGACGGTAATCGTAAATAAAAAAAAATAGGGATAAAAAAAAAATAACGTAATAACGTAACGATAGGCCTAAAGCGGTCTAAAACGAAAAATAGAGGTAATAGAGGCTATTACGGGCGAATACGCGGGAAATAACTAGGAAAAATAGGCGAATAACGTAATTTTAATAGTAATAACGGGAATATAAAAAAGGAATAAAAAAAAAATTTCTAAAAAAGGAATCGTAGCGAGGCGTAATAGTAAGGCGTAGTAAGAATAAAAGGAACGAAAATAGTATAAAGAAAAATAGAATATAAGTAGAATTAGGATATAATTAGGGGTTAATTTAGAATAATATATAACGAATAGGAGGTAATTAATATAAAGGGAAAATAATTAATAATAAAAAGGGAAATAAAAGTAAGGAAAAAAAAAAGAATAGTATATATATAGCGGTAGTTACCTACCGATAGACGATAGGCGCTTACGGTCTAGCTCGAGAAGGCGGCGACTAGTATACTAAAGGCTACGAATAAGCTAGCTATCTTCTACGTAAGCTAGGAATAGGTTAAACCTATTATACCGTTTATCGAGTTAATAGCCGCCTAGTAACTCTAGAGTATAGGTATTACCTTAGTAAACGTCGATAATAAGCTACGGGCCGTCGTAGAATAGCTTATATTTATACTTTTACGGTCGGTATCGTAAAATCTAATCGCCTTTTCTAAAAATATAGTACGTAGCTTTATTATTTTATAATATAGCTCTAATATATATTCGGTACGCCTTTATAGAGTTAGATAATAAGCGAACGGTCTTAAATAACTATCTTTCGTAAGCTAAGTCTTATTAAGAGGCGATATCTTCGTTTATTATCGGTTCTCGTTTATATATCGTAGCGATATAAGACTTACTATAGTAAGGCTCGGTACTAAAAAGTAGGTAATACGGGGAAAAGCCGCTTATTTAAGGGCGATTTAAGTAAATACGCATAGCCTTAGGAATAATTATTAACTAATCGATATCTTCCCGTTCTTTAGTATTAACGCTAGCTAAGCGATAAGTAATATACTTAATTTAGCTATTAAAACGCTTAACTCGCCTATTCGTACGTAGATAGTATATCGTTATCTAGTACTACTAGATAAGTAGCTCTTAGCTAGTAAGAAGGGTTTTAAACTTATTAGAATTAAAAGGAATACTATTATTAGTAATAATCTCTACTAAGGGTCTAAATACGGCGTAAATACGCGTAAGTAATATCTTAATAGTAACTAAAGTACTATTATAAGGGTCTATAGCTACTATAACGTAGCCTATAACGTATTCCACAGCTATTAATAACTATATTCGCTTTCTATTAACGACGAAATATCTAGTAAAGTCTATTCCCTAACGTACTAATAGTTATATAGTTAGTATTAATCGTAGTAACTTAGTTACCTAAGGAGGCTTTTATAATAGTTAGTATTCTATATACTATTAAATAACCTTATTTATAGTTAATATTAAATCGGGGTACTATACTTATCTTACTAATAATACGTATAACGTACTAACGCGTATATATCCTTCTAGCTTATAGACTTTAATTACTTCTATTATAGCTACCTTATACGTTAGTATCTTTATTAGAGAATAGTTAATAACGGTATATACTTTATCGTAAAAGATAGCGAAATAGTCTTTAACGAACGTTGAAATAACGCGATTAGGGAGAGGGTAGCCGTTTTCGAAGTAGCTAATAATATCCTAGACGTCGTACTATCTAAGGTTATCTAACTTTTTAACGTTAGTAACTATCGGTATATTATTCGTAATATTTATAAGCTATTCGGCGTCTATAATATTATTAGACGGTAGCTATATTAGTAGCCGTATCTTAAATCGCTAGTTCAGGGGTCTAGGGTTATCGTTATTAGTAGGAAAGGTATCGGTTATTATATCTTTATCGTCTAAATCGGGCCTTTCCTCTTTATTTATTACTAGCGCTATATCTATACGCGGTTATAATAACTAATCGGCTAAGATATTAGCTTTACTGGAGCGATAGTAGATATATACGTTATAGTATACGATTATATCGAGAAATCGTAATATCTAAGCCGGTTATTCCTACTTTATAATAAAAAAGCGGAGTATTTCGTAATCGGTAATAACGGTAATCTCCGTAGCTTCTAACTAACTCCTCTAATATTATAATAATATAATAACGGTAAGTATTTCTCTCTCTTAGGTACTATATTACTATTAGGTTTTCGATAAAACGGTATTAAAGTACGTAATAAGGCGTAATATACTACGTTTATTATTAGAATCGCGTTATAGTTAGAATAATATAGCGCTAATAGTAAATATTAAGGCGTCGGTCTCTAGGACCGATAGTAACGTATAGTTATAGTTACGTAGCTCTAAAAGGGATACTATTATATTATAAATATTACGCTATACCTATAATAACTCGTTATCTAGCTATACTTATACGCCTTTTAGCTTATCTACTCTAGTATATTTATAAAATAAACGCGCTTTATATATAAAGTAAGGGATAAAGTAACGTAAATAGCTAGCGGCGTTTAAAAAGCTACGAATCTTAGTAATAATAGTAAGCGGTAATCTCTCTTATATAGTAGTAGCCTTTTTAGGGTCTAAGCGAATACCGTAAACGGAAATAATTATTCCTAGGAATTTACTTTCTTTAACGAACTATTTATACTTCTTAAGGTTTAATAATAGTCGATAGCGGCTTAATTAATAGATAATAGTAACTATCTATTCCGCTAATTCCGTTATTATCTTACCCTAAATATAAATATTATCTAAAAGGCCTATTATAAAAGCGCGGACTAGCTTAAAGACCTCGTTTATAAAACGCTAGAAAGTAGCTAGTACGTTTATAAGGCTAAATAGTATATAAAGCTACTCGTATTATCTAAATAGTATAGAAAAGGCGGTCTTTAATACGGCTTCGGGGTCTATAACGATTTACTAGAAGCTATCTTTAAGGTCGAGGAAGGTATAAAAGCGGTATCTAGCGGCTTATTATAAGGAATCCTCGATATTTAATAGTAGATAGGCGGCCTTTCGGGTAACTTCGTTTAATACGCGGTAATCGATCGTAAAGCGGTATCGTAATTAGTTATCGCCCGGGAGGGGCTTCTTCGGTAGTAGTAATACTAGTATAGACTATAGGGAGTTAATAGCGTATCGAATAACGCTAAGAGAGAGTAATTTATTAATAAATTCTCTTATAATTTCACGTTAGTAAGGGCTATAGCGGCGTAAGGGAAGAGATCTAGGCTTAGCGTCTACTATCTCGATATTATACTAAGTACGGGCCTTTACGTCTAATCTAATATTAAAGTACTAAGGAATAAAGACGAAGGTATTATCTTTAAAGGCCTTTTATATAATTATTAGGGCTTTAGTATTAGCCTTCTTCTATTAGTTTTCTATAATAACTCTAGTATTACGGATAATATCGTACTTCGTACGCTCTTTCGTAAATAATAACTACTTTTTATATTTAGGTAGTAATTCTTTATTAAATTTAATAGTAACGTAGTTAGTATTTACTATCTATAGGAACGCTTAGTATAGTAAAGGGCTATTATTATATAGCTAATTAATAAGATAAGTAACGAAAGCGAATATTTTAAAAGTAACGTAGGAGAGGGCGTAAGTATTAGGGTTAGCTAGTGAAATACCGTAAATATATATCGATAGGGGTAAAGGGGGGTCTTTAGCGTAAGGAAGATTAGGGTTATTAGTAGAAGGGGAGGTATTTATTAGAAGGTTATTAGCGTAGGTTATATAGGTAATAGCGATATTATCGCGTTATTAAGGAGGGTAGAAATAAGGAATAACGGGGGAATTACGTAAAAGTATAAGCTTTATCTCGCTATTAGCGTTAGTATACCTGAGCTTCGTAGCTCCGCTTCTATTAATAGTTAAGTTAGTAGGGTAGGTACTATCGGTAATAATACCGGCCGCTATAGAAATAACCTCTAATAAACCGTTAACGGTTATTAGTTAGAAGGAAATAACGATATCGTTAATAATAACGAAGCTACCGTTACCGCCTAGACTACTAAGGCGTAGCGGGTCTAAAGATAAGTACGGCTTTAAATAGTAACGAGTATACGATTTAGAGACGAAAACGCTTACTATTCTAGTATTAATAAATACGATGAGGGGGGTTTATTTATTATTCGTTAGTAAACCGGTATAAAGGCGATATTACTCGCGATATCCTTTATAGCGTAGCTATTTTATTAATATCTTACTAATAGTCGTAGATTCCTCCGTTAATAAGGTAAGAAAGAACGTAGAATAGTAAGTAACGTTAGTAAAATAGTTATTATTTACGTCCGAGCTAGTATCTTCGGAAATAAGTAAACCTTTGGGAAATAAATCCTCTTTCTAGGTAGCGTAAGTATTATAATTTACGGGCTTCTTATCCCTTCTCTTATCGTTTCGCTAGCCTTTATCCGTTATTTATTTATCTTTATATCTAAAGGGGTAGGGAATAAGAGAACGGTACGCCTTTCGGTCTTAAGATAGCTATTATAAATAGTCGTAGTCTTAGTCCCGAGAGGTATTACGGGAATAGTAACGAGTATCACGGTTATCGCGTAAACGGTTACGATTATTAGCTAATCGACTGCGATTTATTATAAAACGAGTCTTTTATTAGCGGTCGTTATTCTTATCGCGGGGTTCTAGGTATTCGCGTACCTAATAACCGGTCTTTCCGTAGCGGAAATACGTCGATTTATCCCTATCTTTATCCTAAGTAATATAATTAAGGGCTTCTTCGCGTATTCCGAATTATA
Source organism: Knoxdaviesia proteae (assembly GCA_001510565.1). Lineage (NCBI taxonomy): Eukaryota > Fungi > Ascomycota > Sordariomycetes > Microascales > Gondwanamycetaceae > Knoxdaviesia > Knoxdaviesia proteae. The sequence goes on from LNGL01000008.1 coordinate 892,535, forward strand.
GCGTTTCTCCTTCCTCTTTAGCTACTTTTAGTACGGTATTTAACTAAGCGGCGTACGATTATATATTCTTTAATAGGTAACGGGTAGTATTTACTATAACGCGAATACTCGAGTCCGTACTAATATCCTATCTCGTCTTATACTATAAGTCCGTAATATTATAGCGTAGAATATCCTTAACTATACGTTAAATATAGTACGTTTTAAGTAAGTTATTAATAGAATTCTATATTATTTTAACTAGAAGTTCGATAGCCTTATACTTAGACTTATATTAGTAATTAAATACGAGAGTTATAAATACGCGCGATAAGGTAGCTATTAGAGTATAACTAGAAATAAATATTAGTACTAATTCTACTAGTATTAGCTATAGTATATCGGCGTACCTACGAACGAAATACTAAAGGGGTATAAATTTACCTCTAATTACTAATAATATTCGAGATATCTAGTACGTATATAGAATTATAGATTCGTATAGGTAGATCTAAATACGTATTAATTATATTATAACTATATAGTCCGCTTTACTTAAGTAGTCGCTTTATAGCTAACTAACTACTTTTTTATTATTCTTCTTACGATCCTCTCTATCGTTAATATCTAATAGTAGTATTAGCTTTAGAAATATCGCTTAAAGATATTTATACTACTCGGTTACGCGTTTATCGTTCCTTAGGGGCTTATTATAGGCTATTAGTCCGCCTTTAGCGGCTAAATTCCTATTTACTAAGCGAGGGCCGGGGAATTAGCTATTAATAGCGAGCCTTAATAGTAGTAAAAAGCCGTTAATACTAATATCGTTAAACGGCTTCTATTCTGGTCCTAGGTAGAGTTTCGCTTAGAATATTATATTAGGTATTATTATTTACGATAAAGCGGGTTAAAATAGTATCGGGGGGTTATAGAATATACTACTATTATAGGCTCCTTATCTATATACGTAGCCTTATAATCCTTCTAATACCGTTATTCTTATACCTTTAGGTATTTATAATAATATATACGGTACTATAGGCTAAGTTCCGGATAATTAGATGTCTTTTATAGTTAGTAAGGGGTTATTAGCTATAGTTACGTTAGTAAGGGGGCTTCTTTTATTAGTATTAGTAGATAATAGTAGTATTATTATAGACGGGTTATTAGTTAGGGACGTAAGAGTAATAAAAGATAAAGAGGTAGCTATAGCTATAGCTAGTAAGTTACTACGGCTTGTGGATCCCTAATAGGTCGGAGTGCATTGCAGTACGTTGCAAACGTATGTCAATGCACATGGATACTGCCCAGCGGTGAGCATTTGGGTGTATAAGTAAATGTATATAAATGCCTTAATGAGCTGGTAAAAGACCTATAAAAGGACGATGTCCGCCGCGCTTTTATAGGAATTATCTTGAGATAGAAAAAATTTAAGCTTCCCTTTTATATATTTCTCTATACGTACCTTATAATTATAACCTATTTATTAGTCCTTTAGACTATGTACTAGGAAATTATAAAAAATTAATTTTTTATAAGCGTAATACTTATACTATTAATCTCTTATTAACCTTCCTTTAAAGCCTAACCGTCGTAATCGTTACTTTTCCTCTAGGTTCGAGTCCTAATCGATACGTAATTAACTAATATCTCGATTTCCTTTCTTTTAAATCCTATATTTATTATAATCGATAGTTTTACTACTTACCGTTTACTTTAAATAACGGATTACCTTTCTTTTATAAACCCTTTTTTATTTAACCTCTTTTTAGTAACGAAAGTACGTTAAATACTACTATTCTTTTCTTTTAATTCTACTTTTACCGAAATAATAACTAATTAACTACTTATTACCTCGGTAAGCGCCGAATTATTACCTTTACTAATTATCTACGCCTCTCGCGTGCCTTTTTCCTACTTCTAAAATCGTTAGATCCTAACGTTAGGTTCGAGTCCTAGCTACGGAATATTTAATAGCTATTTCTTATACTTTTCCTTTTATTTCTACGATTTTTCTCTTATTTCTACGATATTTCCTTTATTTCGGTAACTAATACCTCGGTATTCCCGCTATTTCGATTTCGATAATCTCCGTCTACGGTTTTCCTCTTTACCTATTTTTCTATTATTTCTAATTGCTAATCCGCTTCTTATTACGAGACTGACCCGCTTTTGAACCCCTTTACGTTTTAATCGACCCCTTTTACGTTCTAATTACCTCCCTTTACGTTCTAATAAACCTACTTTTATTTATACTAGCCCTATTTTTTATTTATACTAGCCCTATTTCTCGTTTTAATAGTTCTCTTTTTTATTGTTTCTTAGTTCCCCGAATACGCGTTACCCTGATACTAACCTATAAATCGTAACTATCTAACTCCTTTTATCGACTACTAACCCCCTATTAACTTACCTTTATTATTATTTACTCCTACTTACCGCCCTTTTGTCCCTATAATTCTATACCGATAGTAAGTCTAGACCGCTAATATCTATTTTTCGTTCCGGATGACGGATAAAGAATAACGTGTTTTACGAAAAAAGGATAAAAGCGTTATCTATAACCTTAAAGCCTTAAGTAAGGTAAGCGTTACCCCTAACTTATAAAATATAGGCGAAAGTCCGTAAACCCCTATTATTAGTAGTTAATTAACGTAACTACTACCTTTATCTTCCGAAGTTACGGTGAAAGAGACCTATACCGGTGAGTTACTAGCTAAGGAGCTATAACTACTTACGGAAGTATAGCCTATTATACGTAATCGCTTAATAATAATAGGCTGAGGGAAGGGAAAGGCGGTAGATAACGGAACGAATATTCTACTAGCTTAGCTAGCTAGTAGTCTATTACCTTAAACTACTGAGTTATCTACGATCGAGGAATTAAAGTAAATAATAAAAACGCTACTATTAGACCGCGCTAAGTCTAATATTAAGAGATAAAAGAGAGATAAAGAGTATACCGATAATATAAATACGGTTATTACTACGATAATAGAAAGACTTTTAGAAAGACTAGCTAACGTTATAAGCCGTAGTAACTTACTAGCTATAGCTATAGTTACCTCTTTATCTTTTATTATTCCTACGTCCCCGACTAATAACCCGTTTATAATAGTATTATTATTATCTACTAATACCGGTAGAAGAAGCCCCCTTACTAGCGTAACCGTAGCTAATAACCCCTTACTAATTACGAAAGATATCTAATTATCTAGAATCTAGCTTATAGTACTATATATATTATTATAAATACCTAAAGGTATAGGAATAACGGTATTAGAAGGATCGTAAGGCTATATATACGGATAAGGAGCTTATAATAGTAGTATATTCTATAACCCCCCGATACTATTCTAGCCCGCTTTATCGTAAATAATAATACTTAGTATGATATTCTAAGCGAAGCTCTACTTAGGACCGGAACGGAAGCTATTTAACGATGTTAGTATTAACGGCTTTTTACTACTATTAAGGCTCGCTATTAATAGCCGATTCCCTAGCCCTCGCTTAGTAAATAGGAATTTAGCCGTCGAAGGCGGATTAATAGCCTATAATAAGCCCTTAAGGAATAACGAACGCGTAACCGAGTAATATAAATATCTTTAGGCGATATTTCTAGAGCTAATACTACTATTAGATATTAATAATAGAGAGGATCGTAAGAAGAATAGTAAAAAAGTAGTTAGTTAGCTATAAAGCGACTATTTAAGTAAAGCGGACTATATAGTTATAGTATAATTAGTACGTATTTAGACTTACCTATACGAATCTATAATTCTATATACGTACTAGACGTCTCGAATACTACTAGTAATTAGAGGCGAATTTATACCCCTTTAGTACTTCGTTCGTAGGTACGCCGATATACTATAGCTAATACTAGTAGAATTAATACTAATATTTATNNATCGCGCGTATTTACGGCTCTCGTACTTAATTACTAATATAAGTCTAAGTATAAGGCTATCGAACTTCTAGCTAAAATAGTATAGAATTCTACTAATAACTTACTCGAAACGTATTATATTCGACGTATAGTTAAGGATATTCTACGTTATAATATTACGGACTTATAGTATAAGATAAGATAGGATATTAATACGGACTCAAGCGTTCGTACTATAGTAAATACTACTTATTACTTATTAAAGAATATATAATCGTATACCGCTTAGTTAAATACCGTACTAAAAGTAGCTAAGGAGGAAGGAGAAGCGCTATAATTTAGAATATATAAAGAAGCCCTTAATTATATTATTTAGGATAAAGATAGGGATAAATCGATATATTTCCGCTACGGAAAGACTGGTTATTAGGTACGCGAATACCTAGAACCCCGCGATAAGAATAACGACCGCCGATAAAAGACTCGTTTCACGATAAATCGCGGTCGATTAGCTAATAATCGTAACCGTTTACGTAATAACCGCGATACTCGTTACTATTCCCGTAATACCTCTTAGGATTAAGACCGCGATTATTTACGATAGCCGTCTTAAGACCGAAAGGCGTACCGTTCTCTTACTCCCTACCCCTTTAGATATAAAGATAGATAAATAATAGATAAAGGCTAGCGAAACGATAAGAGAGGGGATAAGAAGCCCGCGAATTATAATACTTACGCTACTTAGAAAGAGGATTTATCTCCTAAAGGTTTACTTATTTCCGAAGATACTAGCTTAGACGTGAATAATAACTATTTCGCTAATATTACCTACTATTCTACGTTCTTTCCTACCCTATCGACGGAGGAATCTACGATTATTAGTAAGATATTAATAAAATAGCTACGCCGCGAAGGATATCGCGAGCGATATCGTTTTTATACTAGTTTATTAACGAATAATAAATAAACCCCCCTCGTTATATTTATTAATACTAGAATAGTAAGCGTTTTCGTCTCTAAATCGTACGCTCGTCGCTATTTAAAGCCGTACCTATCTTTAGACCCGCTACGCCTTAATAGTTTAGGCGGTAATAGTAGCTTCGCTATTATTAACGATATCGTTATTTCCTTCTAACTAATAACCGTTAACGGTTTATTAGAGGTTATTTCTATAGCGGCCGGTATTATTACCGATAGTACTTACCCCGCTAACCTAACTATTAGTAGAAGCGGAGCTACGAAGCTTAGGTATACTAACGCTAATAGCGAGATAAAGCTTATACTTTTACGTAATTCCCCCGTTATTCCTTATTTCTACCCTCCCTAACGACGCGATAATATCGCTATTACCTATATAACCTACGCCGATAACCTTCCGATAAATACCTCCCTTTCTACTAATAATCCTAGTCTTCCTTACGCTAAAGACCCCCCTTTACCCCTATTAATATATATTTACGGTATTTCGCTAGCTAACCCTAATACCTACGCCCTCTCCTACGTTACTTCTAAAATATTTACCTTCATTACTTATCTTACTAATTAGCTATATAATAATAGCCCTTTACTACGCTAAGTATTCCTATAGATAGTAAATATAGACTACGTTACTATTAAATTTAATAAAGAACTATTACCTAAATATAAAAAGTAGTTATTACTTATAAAAGAGCGTACGAAATACGATACTATTCGCGGTGCTAGAGTTATTATAGAAAACTAATAGAAGAAAGCTAATACTAAAGCCCTAATAATTATACGAAAGGCCTTTAAAGATAATACCTTCGTCTTTATTCCCTAGTACTTTAATACTAGACCGGACGTAAAGGCCCGTACTTAGTATAATATTAAGATAGTAGACGCTAAACCTAGATCTCTTCCCCTACGCCGTTATAGCCCTTACTAACGTAAAATTATAAGAGAATTTATTAATAAATTACTCTCTCTCGGTATTATTCGATACGCTATTAACTCCCTATAGTCCGTATTAGTATTACTACTACTAAAGAAGCCCTTCCTAGGTAATAACTAATTACGATACTATTTTACGATTAATTACTATATATTAAACGAAGTTACTTAAAAGGCCGCTTATCTATTACTAAATATCGAGGATTCCCTATAATAAGCCGCTAGATACTACTTTTATACCTTCTTCGATTTTAAAGATAGCTTCTAGTAAATCGTTATAGACCCTAAAGCTATATTAAAGACCGCTTTTTCTATACTATTTAGATAATATAAGTAGTTTCGTATACTATTTAACCTTATAAACGTATTAGCTACTTTCTAGCGTTTTATAAACGAGGTCCTTAAGTTAGTCCGCGCTTTTATAATAGGCCTTTTAGACGATATTTATATTTAGGGCGAGATAATAGCGGAACTAGCGGAACGGATAGTTACTATTATCTATTAATTAAGCCGCTATCGATTATTATTAAACCTTAAAAAGTACGAATAGTTTATTAAAGAAGGTAAATTCCTAGGAATAATTATCTCCGTCTACGGTATTCGCCTAGACCCTAAAAAGGCTACTACTATACGAGAGAGACTACCGCTTACTATTACTACTAAGATTCGTAGCTTTTTAAACGCCGCTAGCTATTTACGCCGTTTTATCCCCTACTTTATATATAAAGCGCGCCTACTTTATAAATATACTAGAGTAGATAAGCTAAAAGGCGTATAAGTATAGCTAGACGACGAGTTATTATAGGTATAGCGTGATATTCGTAATATAATAATATCCCTTCTAGAGCTACGTAACTACGACTATACGCTACTATCGGTCCTAGAGACCGACGCCTCGATATCTACCGTTAGCGCTATATTA
>LNGL01000086.1:0-11055 GCA_001510565.1 Knoxdaviesia proteae
ACCCTAAGTAACCCTAAGTAACCCTAAGTAACCCTAAGTAACCCTAAGTAACCCTAAGTAACCCTAAGTAACCCTAAGTAACCCTAAGTTATATTTAAAGTAAGATAATAACGGAACTAGCGGAACGGATAGTTACTATTATCTATTAATTAAGCCGCTATCGACTATTATTAAATTTTAAAAAGTATAAATAATTCGTTAAAGAAAGTAAATTCCTAAGAATAATTATCTCTATCTATAGTATTCGCCTAGACCCTAAAAAGGCCGCTACTATACGAGAGAGACTACCGCTTACTACTACTACTAAGATTCGTAGCTTTTTAAATACCGCTAGCTATTTACGCTACTTTATCCCCTACTTTATATATAAAGCGCGCCTATTCTATAAATATACTAGAGTAGATAAACTAAAAGGTATATAAGTATAGCTAAACGATAAGTTATTATAGGTATAACGCGATATTCGCGATATAATAGTATCCCTCTTAGAGCTACGTAACTACGACTATATACTACTATCGGTCCTAGAGACTAACGCCTCGATATCTACTATTAGCGCTATATTATTCTAACTATAGCGCGATTCTAATAATAAACGTAATATATTACGCCCCGTTACGTACTTTAGCGTTATTTTATTAAAAACCTAATAGCGATATAGTACTTAAGAGAGAGAAATACTTACCGTTATTATATTATTATAATATTAGAGGAGCTAGTTAGAAGCTATAGAGATTACTGTTATTATTAACTACGAAATACTCCGCCTTTTTACTATAAAGTAGGAATAACCGGCTCGAATATTACGATTTCTCGATATAATCGTATACTATAATATACGTATCTACTATCGCTCTAGTAAAGCTAATATCTTAGCTAATTAGTTATTAAGACCGCGTATAGATATAGCGCTAGTAATAAATAAGGAGGAAGGGCCTAATCTAGATAATAAAAACACGATAACTAACGCCTTTCCTACTAATAACGATAACCTTAGACCCCCGAACTAGCGATTTAAGATACGGCTACTAATATAGCTACTATCTAATAATACTATAGACGTTAAATAGCCTACGAATACTACGAATAATACGCTAATAGCTACTAACGTTAAAAAGTTAGATAACCTTAGATAATACGACGTTTAGGATATTATTAACTACTTTAAAAACGGCTACCCTCTCCCTAATCGTATTACTTCGACGTTCGTTAAAGACTATTTTATTATCTTTTACGACGAAGTATATATTATTATTAACTATTCTCTAATAAAGATACTAACGTACGAGGCGGCTATAGTAGAAGTAGTTAAAGTCTATAAGCTAGAAGGATATATACGCGTTAGTACGCTATATATACTATTAGCGAAACGAGTATAGTACCCTAACTTAATATTAGCTATAAATAAGGCTATTCGACGGTATATAGAATACTAACTACTATAAAAGCCTCCCTAAGTAACTAAGTCGCTATAACCGATACTAACTATATAACTATTAATACGTTAGGGGATAAACTTTACTAGATATTTTATCGTTAATAGAAAGCGAATATAGTTATTAATAGTCATAGAATACGTTACGGGCTACGCTATAGTAGCTATAAACCCTCGTAATAGTACTTTAGCTATTACTAAGATACTACTTACGCGTATTTACGCTATATTCGGACCCCTAATAGAGATTATTACCGATAATAATACTCTTTTTAACTCTAATAAGTTTAAAACCCTTCTCGCTAGCTACGAGCTACCTATCTAGTAATACTAAATAACGACTTACTATCTACGGACGAATAAGTAAGTTAAGCGTTTTAATAGCTAAATTAAGTATATTACCTATCGCTTAGCTAGCGTTAATACTAAAGAATAGGAAGATATCGATTAGCTAATAATTATCCCTAAGGCTATACGTATTTACTTAAATCGCCTTTAAATAAGCGGCTTTTCCCCGTATTACTTACTTTTTAATACCGAGCCCTACTATAATATATCCTATATCGCTACGATATACGAACGAGAACCGACGATAAACGAAGATATCGCCTCTTAGTAGGACTTAGCCTACGAAAGGTAGTTATTTAAGACCGTTCGCCTATTATCTAACTCTATAAAGGTATACCGAATATATATTAGAGCTATATTATAAAATAATAAAGCTACGTACCGTATTTTTAGAAAAGGCGATTAGATTTTACGATATCGACCGTAAAAGTATAAATACGAGCTATTCTACGATAGCCTATAGCTTATTATTAACGTTTACTAAAGTAATACCTATACTCTAGAGTTACTAAGCGGCTATCGGCTTAATAAACGGTATAATAGGTTTAACCTATTCCTAGCTTACGTAAAAGATAGCTAGCCTATTCGTAGCCTTTAGTATACTAGTCGCTACCTTCTCGAGCTAGACCGTAAGCGCCTATCGTCTATCGGTAAGTAACTACCGCTATATATACTATTCCTTTTTTCCTTACTTTTATTTCCTTTTTTTTATTACTAATTATTTTCCCTTTATATTAATTACCCCCTATTCGTTATATATTATTTTAAATTAACCCCCTAATTATATCTTAATTCTACTTATATTCTATTTTTCTTTATACTATTTTCGTTCCTTTTATTCTTATTACGCCTTACTATTACGCCTCGCTACGATTCCTTTTTTAGAAATTTTTTTTCCTTTATTCCTTTTTTATATTCCCGCTATTACCGCTAAAATTACGCTATTCGCTTATTTTTCTCGGTTATTTCCTACGTATTCGCCCGTAATACCCTCTATTACCTCCCTTTTTTTTATTTTAGACCGCTCTAGGCCTATCGCTACGCTATTACGTTATTTTTTCTTTATCCCTATTTTTTTCTTTTTATTCGTAACTACTATCTATATTAGTACGCCTAGCTACTATTATTTCTAATATTTATATAAGGAAGAGAGGGGAAGGAGGTATTAATAGTATTATCTAATACTAAAAGCACGATATCGCTATATCGCGATATTCTAGATACGGGGACTAACCTAAACGTCCTTTATCCGGCTATCCCTTCCGGTCTCCGGGCCCTACTTTTCCTAGTAACTACCCGTTTTAATAGTTATTTAGATTATATTAACTAATAAAAGACCTCCCTATACGATAAACGCCGCGATAGACCTTACCTTATACGATAAAAGCTAACTTCTTTTTTATTTACGATAGATAAAGAAACGAATAGCTATACGACTAACGAAGAAGTATAAAAAGCTAGCGATTTCTAGTTATAAATAACTCGAAAATAGATAATTCTTTATCTCTATTATTACTACTATCTCTTTCTTACTTATCTTTCTTATTATTAATATTATTATTACTATTACTAGCTATTCTATATATAGAGCCTACTAGCTATACTATAAACGATAATAATACTAATANTTTTTTTCTTTTTATTCGTAACTACTATCTATATTAGTACGCCTAGCTACTATTATTTCTAATATTTATATAAGGAAGAGAGGGGAAGGAGGTATTAATAGTATTATCTAATACTAAAAGCACGATATCGCTATATCGCGATATTCTAGATACGGGGACTAACCTAAACGTCCTTTATCCGGCTATCCCTTCCGGTCTCCGGGCCCTACTTTTCCTAGTAACTACCCGTTTTAATAGTTATTTAGATTATATTAACTAATAAAAGACCTCCCTATACGATAAACGCCGCGATAGACCTTACCTTATACGATAAAAGCTAACTTCTTTTTTATTTACGATAGATAAAGAAACGAATAGCTATACGACTAACGAAGAAGTATAAAAAGCTAGCGATTTCTAGTTATAAATAACTCGAAAATAGATAATTCTTTATCTCTATTATTACTACTATCTCTTTCTTACTTATCTTTCTTATTATTAATATTATTATTACTATTACTAGCTATTCTATATATAGAGCCTACTAGCTATACTATAAACGATAATAATACTAATATTAATACTATTAATAATACCTTATTACCTACTATAGCCGCTACTTAGCTACGCGTAGCCGCCGTAATTACTAACGAGGAAGCGCTCCCGTACCCCCGATATATACTTAGACGTATCGAATACCTTAGTATTTATTACTAAAGATACGTTATTAATAACGTAGAGTAGAGTACGTACGCTAATTATTATAATAGCTAGGCTAATTACTATATCCCTAGCTACTTATCGACCGTAATAAATAGCTTTTTAATAGCTAATAACGCCTAAATTAAGACCCCGAACCTACGTACTTACGCCGAATAAGACCTCGCTATAGTAATATACCTATATATATATAACTAGTACGTAACGTCTATTAATAAGAAGTTAAACGGGAGCGATTTTAATAATACGCTACGTTTTATTAACCTGGTAGTATTAATATACGTCTTTATTAAAGCCCTACTACTTATTTAAGCGATTATTATACGCCTACGGCGTATAATATTAGCCCTAGCTACCGTTACGGCCTACCTATTACCCGCCTTTACGCCCGCTAATACTATTAAAATTAATAATATTAAAAGAGGACCCCCGCTAATACTAGTCGTAGTAGTCGCGGCGCTAGTAGTAGTACCCGTACCGGTACTAGTAGTAGCTACTAGGCCCGCCGCTAGCGCCGTTATCGCCGTATTCGTGCTAATACCGGTACCGGTAGTAGCGGCTATAATTATAGTAGTACCCCCCTTTCCTATAATGCCGCTACTACCTACTTTCGTAGCGCTCTACGCTAGTAGGCCCGCTACTTATATTTAGTATAAATAGTAAATAGAGCTACGTAATCGTTACTAGTATAGGATAATATAGGCTATTACGGTCCGGTTAGGTATCGCTATCTACGCGATCCCCTTAAATACCGCGTAATACTAAGGTAAATTGCCGCTAATAGTTAGATAATCGGTACCTATAGCTACCCGAAACGCTATAAAATAAGAGAAACCTCGTATCCTAAATTAGACCCCCCCCTATTTCTATATTCGTCGTTATTATTATTATTATAGTTATTATTATTAATATTACTTATTTATTATTATTCCTATTATTTAAACCTAATTTATATATTTAGAAATTAAAAAGGATAAGAAGAGAGGACCCTTAGAAAAGTATAAAAATACTTAAAAAGCTATAAAAGATATATAAAGGGAAGTCCTCCTAATATCCTTTACTAGTTAAAGGTAGATCGTAGACGATCTAGTTAAGAAAGGGGATCTTATAGATCCCTAATAGGTTAGAGTATATTATAGTACGTTATAAACGTATATTAATATATATAGATACTACCNGGTATATAAGTAAATATATATAAATACCTTAATAAGCTAGTAAAAGACCTATAAAAGGACGACGTCCGCCGCGCTTTTATAGGAATTATCTTAAGATAGAAAAAATTTAAGCTTCCCTTTTATATATTTCTCTATACGTGCCTTATAATTATAACCCATTTATCAGTCCTTTAGACTATATACTAGGAAATTACACTATCTGGTTTACTCGAATAAGCTAGCACTAGCTATTTCTACTAGCTAGTTCGCTTAAATAAGCTAGTACTAGCTATTTCTATTAGCTAGTTTACTCGAACGAGCTAGTACTAGCTATTTCTACTAGCTATTTCGCTCGAACGAGCCCGCATACGTAGCTATACTAGCTATTTCTACTAGCTAGTTTACTCGAACGAGCTAGTACTAGCTATTTCTACTAGCTATTTCGCTTGAACGAGCCCGTATGCGTAGCTATACTAGCTATTTCTACTAGCTAGTTCACTCGAATAAGCTAGTACTAGCTATTTCTACTAGCTATTTCGCTCGAACGAGCCCGCATATATAGCCACACTAGCTATTTCTACTAGCTAGTTCACTCGAATGAGCCAGTACTAGCTATTTCTACTAGCTATTTCGCTCGAACGAGCCCGCATATATAGCTACACTAGCTATTTCTACTAGCTAGTTTACTCGAACGAGCTAATACTAGCTATTTCTACTAGCTATTTCGCTCGAACGAGCCCGTATACGTAGCTATACTAGCTATTTCTATTAGCTAATTTACTCGAATAAGCTAGTACTAGCTATTTCTACTAGCTATTTCGCTTAAACGAGCCCGTATACGTAGCTATACTAGTTATTTCTACTAGCTAGTTTACTTAAATAAGCTAGTACTAGCTATTTCTACTAGCTAGTTTACTCGAATAAGCTAGTACTAGCTATTTCTACTAGCTAGTTTACTCGAATAAGCTAGCACTAGCTATTTCTACTAGCTGTTTCGCTCGAACGAGCCCGTATGCGTAGCTATATTAGCTATTTCTACTAGCTAGTTCACTTAAACGAGCTAGTACTAGCTATTTCTACTAGCTATTTTACTTAAACGAGCCCGTATACGTAGCTACACTAGCTATTTCTACTAGCTAGTTTACTCGAATAAGCTAGTACTAGCTATTTCTACTAGCTAGTTTACTTAAATAAGCTAGTACTAGCTATTTCTATTAGCTAGTTTACTCGAATAAGCTAGTATTAGCTATTTCTACTAGCTATTTCGCTCGAACGAGCCCGTATGCGTAGCCACACTAGCTATTTCTACTAGCTAGTTCACTCGAATGAGCTAGCACTAGCTATTTCTACTAGCTATTTCGCTCGAACGAGCCCGCATACGTAGCCATACTAGCTATATCTACTAGCTAGTTCACTCGAATAAGCCCTTATATACAGCTATACTAGCTGTTTCTACTAGCTAGTTTACTCGAATGAGCCCGCATATTTAGCTACACTTATATACCCTGTGGCTAGAAGGATGCTTACTATTTCGAGCGAATTAGCAGGGCCCTGGACGGGGGGCCCTGGCCCGTTCGCTCGAAACAGCTAGTTAAAATAGCCAGGCCGGGCAAATTTTTATATAGGCGGGGGGGGCCCTGGACGCTGCAGAATGGGTGCTATCCTTAGCCTTTAACCTCCTTAGCTATCTATATAACCTTCTTTTATATCTTTATAACCTAATCGATTAAGAGTCTCTATCGCTTAAGGTCCGCGATATAAGCTCTTATATAAATATTACTCTCTTTAATTTCCCTTAGGTTCTTAGTAACTAACTCGGCTACGGCTTTAACGATCTACTCCTAGGGGATAGGAGGGTAGTAAAAGTTTCGGGTATTAGGTATATATATAGGGGTCGCTTCTTCTAATTCTAGGATAGCCTTATTAGCTTTAGCTTATACGTTAGCCTCGTGCTATACCCGCTACTTAGTATCGCGCTATCTTAGGCTTAGGCTCTTAGCCGCTTTATTTTACTTCGCTACGGAAGACTGTGGATCCCCAATAGGTCGGAGTGCATTATAGTACGTTACAAACGTATGTCAATGCATATGGATACTGCCTAGCGGTGAGCATTTGGGTGCATAAGTAAATGCATATAAATGCCTTAATGAGCTAGTAAAAGACCTATAAAAGGACGACGTCCGCCGCGCTTTTATAGGAATTATCTTAAGATAGAAAAAATTTAAGCTTCCCTTTTATATATTTCTCTATATATGCCTTATAATTATAACCTATTTATTAGTCCTTTAGACTATATACTAGGAAATTATAAAAAATTAATTTTTTATAAGCGTAATACTTATATTATTAATCTCTTATTAACCTTCCTTTAAAGCCTAACTATCGTAATTATTTACCTTTCCTCTAGGTTCGAGTCCTAATCGAGACGTAATTAACTAATATCTTAACTTCCTTTCTTTTAATCCTATATTTATTATAATTAATAGTTTTACTACTTACCGTTTACTTTAAATAACGGATTACCCTTCTTTTATAAACCCCTTTTTATTTAACCTCCTTTTAATAACGAAAGCATATTAAATACTACTATTCCTTTCTTTTAATTCTACCTTTACCGAAATAATAACTAATTAACTACTTATTACTTTAGTAAACGCCGAATTACTACCTTTACTAACTATCCACGCCTCTCGCGTACCTTTTTCCTACTTCTAAAATTATTAGATCCTAACGTTAGGTTCGAGTCCTAGCTACGGAATATTTAATAGCTATTTCTTATACTTTTCCTTTTATTTCTATAACTTTTCTCCTATTTCTATAATATTTCCTTTATTTTAGTAACTAATACCTCGGTATTCCCGCTATTTCGATTTCGATAATCTCCGTTTACGGTTTTCCTCTTTACCTATTTTCTATTATTTCTAATTACTAATCCGCTTCTTATTACGAGACTAACCCGCTTTTAAACCCCTTTTACGTTCTAATCACCTCCCTTTACGTTCTAATAAACCTACTTTTATTTATACTAGCCCTATTTCTCGTTTTAATAGTTCCTTTTTTTATTATTTCTTAATTCCCTAAATACGCGTTACCCTAATACTAACCTATAAATCGTAACTATCTAACTCCTTTTATCGACTACTAACCCCCCTATTAACCTACCCTTACTACTATTTACTCCTATTTACTACCCTTTTATCCCTATAATTCTATATTAATAGTAAATCTAGACCGCTAATATCTATTTTTCGTTCCGGATAACGGATAAAGAATAACGTATTCTACGAAAAAAGGATAAAAGCGTTATCTATAACCTTAAAGCCTTAAGTAAGGTAAGCGTTACCCTTAGCCTATAAAACATAAGCGAAAGTCCGTAAACCCCTATTATTAGTAATTAATCGACGTAACCGCTACCCCTATCTTCTAAAGTTATAGTAAAAGAGACTTATACTAGTAAGTTACTAGCTAAGGAGCTATAACTACCTACGGAAGTATAGCCTATTATACGTAATCGCCTAATAATAATAGGCCAAGGGAAGGGAAAGGCGGTAGATAACGGAACGAATATTCTACTAGCTTAGCTAGCTAGTAATCTACTACCCTAAACTACCGAGTTATCCACGATCAAGGAATTAAAGTAAATAATAAAAACGCTACTATTAGACCGTACTAAGTCTAATATTAAGAGATAAAAGAGAGATAAAGAGTATACCGATAATATAAATACGGTTATTACTATAATAATAGAAAGACTTCTAGAAAGACTAGCTAACGTTATAAGCCGTAGTAACTTACTAGCTATAGCTAATAGCTACCTCTTTATCTTTTACTACTCCTATATCCCTAACTAATAACCCGTTTATAATAGTACTATTATTATCTACTAATACTAATAGAAGAAGCCCCCTTACTAGCGTAACCGTAGCTAATAACCCCTTACTAACTATAAAAGACGTCTAATTATCTAGAACCTAGCCTATAATACTATATATATTATTATAAATACCTAAAGGTATAGGAATAACGGTATTAGAAGGATCGTAAGGCTACGTATATAGATAAGGAGCTTATAATAGTAATATATTCTATAACCCCCCGATACTATTCTAGCCCGCTTTATCGTAAATAATAATACCTAGTATAATATTCTAAGCGAAGCTCTACTTAAGACTAGAACGGAAGCCGTTTAATAACGTTAGTATTAACGGCTTTTTACTACTATTAAGGCTCGCTATTAATAGCTAATTCCCTAGCCCTTACTTAGTAAATAGGAATTTAACCGTTAAAGGTAAACTAATAGCCTATAATAAGCCCCTAAGGAACGATAAACACGTAACCGAGTAATATAAATATCTTTAAGCGATATTTCTAAAGCTAATACTATTATTAGATATTAACGATAGAGAGGATCGTAAGAAAAACGGTAAAAAAGTAGTTAGTTAGCTATAAAATAATTACTTAAGTAAAGCGGACTATATAGTTATAGTATAATTAATACGTATTTAGACTTACCTATACGAATCTATAATTCTATATACGTACTAGATATCTTAAATACTACTAGTAATTAAAAGTAAATTTATACCCTTTTAGTACTTCGTTCGTAGGTACGCCGATATACTATAGCTAATATTAGTAGAATTAATATTAATATTTATCTCTAGTTATACTCTAATAGCTACCCTATCGCGCGTATTTATAGCTCTCATACTTAATTACTAATATAAGTCTAAATATAAGGCTATCGAACTTCTAGCTAAAATAATATAGAATTCTACTAATAACTTACTTAAAACATACTATATTTAACGTATAGTTAAGGATATTCTACGCTATAATATTATAGACTTATAGTATAAAACGAGATAGGATATTAGTACGGACTTAAGCGTTTATACTATAGTAAATACTACCCGTTACTTATTAAAGAATATATAATCGTACGTTACTTAACTAAATACTATACTAAAAGTAGCTAAGGAGGAAGGAGAAACGCTATAATTTAGAATACGCGAAAAAGCCCTTAATTATATTACTTAAGATAAAGATAAGGATAAATCGACGTATTTCCGCTATAGAAAGACTAGTTATTAGGTACGTAAATACCTAGAACCCTACGATAAGAATAACGACCGCTAATAAAAGACTTATTTCACGATAAATCGCGGTCGATTAGCTAATAATCGTAATTATTTACGTAATAACCGCGATACTTATTACTATTCCTATAATACCTCTTAGGATCGAGACCGCGACTATTTACGAAGGCCGTCTTAAGACCGAAAGGCGTACCGTTCTCCTACTCCCTACCCCTTTAGATATAAAGATAGATAAATAACGGATAAAGGCTAGCGAAATAATAAGAAAGGGGATAAGAAGCCCGCGAATTATAATACTTACGCTACCTAGAAAGAGGATTTATCTCCTAAAGGTTTACCTATTTCCGAAGATACTAGCTTAGACGTAAATAATAACTATTTCGCTAACGTTACTTACTATTCTACGTTCTTTCCTACCCTATCGACGGAGGAATCTACGACTATTAGTAAGATATTAATAAAATAGCTACGCCACGAAGGATATCGTAAGCGATATCGCCTTTATACCGGTTTACTAATAAATAATAAATAAACCCCCCTCGTTATATTTATTAATACTAGAATAGTAAGCGTTTTCGTCTCTAAATCGTACGCTCGTTACTATTTAAAGCCGTACCTATCTTTAGACCCGCTACGCCTTAGTAGTCTAGGTAGTAACGGTAGCTTCGCTATTATTAACGATATCGTTA
>LNGL01000009.1:1339-62994 GCA_001510565.1 Knoxdaviesia proteae
GATAATACGAGTAGCTTCGTATACTATTTAGCCTTATAAACGTACTAGCTACTTTCTAGCGTTTTATAAACGAGGTCCTTAAGCTAGTCCGCGCTTTTATAATAGGCCTTTTAGACGATATTTATATTTAGGGCGAGATAATAGCGGAACTAGCGGAGCGGATAGTTACTATTATCCGTTAATTAAGCCGCTATNNACTATTATTAAACCTTAAAAAGTACGAATAGTTCGTTAAAGAAGGTAAATTCCTAGGAATAATTATCTCTATCTACGGTATTCGCCTAGACCTTAAAAAGGCCGTTACTATACGAGAGAAACTACCGCCTACTACTACTACTAAGATTCGTAGCTTTTTAAACGCCGCTAGCTATTTACGCCGCTTTATCCCCTACTTTATATATAAAGCGCGCCTACTCTATAAATATACCGGAGTAGATAAGCTAAAAGGCGTATAAGTATAGTTAGATGACGAGTTATTATAGGTATAGCGCGATATTCGCGATATAATAGTATCCCTTCTAGAGCTACGTAACTACGATTATACGCTACTATCGGTCCTAGAAACCGACGCCTCGATATCTACCGTTAGCGCTATATTATTCTAACCGTAGCGCGATTCTAATAATAAACGTAGTATATTACGCCCTATTACGTACTTTAGCGCCGTTTTATCGAAAACCTAGTAGCGATATAGTGCCTAAGAGAGAGAAATGCTAGCCGTTATTATATTATTATAATATTAGAGGAGCTAGTTAGAAGCTACTAAGATTACCGTTATTACCGATTACGAAATACTCCGCTTTTTTACTATAAAGTAGGAATAACCGGCCTAAATATTACGATTTCTCGATATAATCGTATACTATAGCGTACGTATCTACTATCGCTCTAGTAAGGCTAATATCTTAGCCGATTAGTTATTACGACCGCGTATAGATATAGCGTTAGTAATAAATAAGGAGGAAGGGCCCGATCTAGATAATAAAGATACGATAACCAACGCCTTTCCTACTAATAACGATAACCCTAGACCCCTGAACTAGCGATTTAAGATACGGCTACTAGTATAGCTACCGTCTAATAATACTACGGATACTAAATAGCCTACGAATACTACGAATAATACGCCGATAGCTACTAACGTTAAAAAGTTAGATGACCTTAGATGGTATAACGTCTAGGATATTATTAGCTACTTCGAAAACGGCTACCTTCTCCTTAATTATATTACTTTAACGTTCGTTAAAGACTATTTCGCTATCTTTTACGACGAAGTATATACCGTTATTAACCGTTCTCTAATAAAGATACTAACGTATAAGGTAGCTATAGTAGAAGTAGTTAAAGTCTATAAGCTAGAAGGATATATACGCGTTAGTACGCTATATATACTATTAGCGAGACGAGTATAGTACCCCGACCTAATATTAGCTATAAATAAGGTTATTCGACGGTATATAGAATACTAACTACTATAAAAGCCTCCCTAAGTAACTAAGTCGTTATAACCGATACTAACCGTACGATTATTAGTACGTTAGGGGATAGACTTTACTAGACGATTTATCGTTAATAGAAAGCGAATATAGTTATTAATAGCCGTGGAATACGCTACGGGCTACGCTATAGTAGCTATAGACCCTCGTAATAGTACTTTAGCTACTATTAAGATACTACTTACGCGTATTTACGCCGTATTCAGACCCCTAGTAGAGATTATTACCGATAATAGTACTCCTTTTAACTCTAATAAGTTTAAAACCCTTCTTACTAGCTAAGAGCTACCTATCTAGTAGCACTAGATAACGATATACTATCTATAGATAAATAAGCGAGTTAAGCGTTTTAACGGCTAAATTAAGTATATTACCTATCGCTTAGCCGGCGTTAATACTAAAGAACGGGAAGATATCGATTAGCTAATAATTATTCCTAAGGCTATACGTATTTACTTAAATCGCCCTTAAATAAGCGGCTTTTCCCCGTATTACCTACTTTTCGGTACCGAGCCTTACTATAGTAAGTCCTATATCGCTACGATATACGAACGAGAACCGATAATAAACGAAGATATCGCCTCTTAATAGGACTTAACTCGCGAAAGATAGTTATTTAAGACCGTTCGCTTATTATCTAACTCCGTAAAAGCGTACCGAATATATATTAGAGCTATACTATAAAATAATAAAGCTACGTATCGTATTTTTAGAAAAGGCGATTAGATTTTACGATATCGACTATAAAAATATAAACACGAGCTATTCTACGACGGCCCGTAGCTTATTATCGACGTTTACTAGGGTAATACCTATACTCTAGAGTTACCGGGCGGCTATTAACTTAATAAACGGCATAATAGGTTTAACTTATTCCTAGCTTACGTAGAAGACGGCTAGCTTATTCGTAGCCTTTAGTATGCTAGTCGCCGCCTTCTCGAGCTAGACCGTAAGCGCCTATCGTCTATCGGTAGGTAACTACCGCTATATATATACTATTCTTTTTTTTCCTTACTTTTATTTCCCTTTTTATTACTAATTATTTTCCTTTTATATTAATTACCTCCTATTCGTTATATGTTATTTTAAATTAACCCCTAATTATATCCTAGTTCTACTTATATTCTATTTTTCTTTATACTATTTTCGTTCCTTTTATTCTTATTATGCCTTACTATTACGCCTCGCTACGATTCCTTTTTTAGAAATTTTTCCTTTATTCCTTTTTTATATTCCCGTTATTACCGCTAAAATTACGCTATTCGCCTATTTTTCCCGGTTATTTCCCGCGTATTCGCCCGTAATAGCCTCTATTACCTCTATTTTTCGTTTTAGACCGCTCTAGGCCTATCGCTACGCTATTACGCTATTTTTTTCTTTATCCCTATTTTTTTTTATTCGCGATTACCGTCTATATCGGTACTCTTAGCTACTACTATTTCTAATATTTATGCGAGGAAGAGAGGGGAAGGAGGTGCTAATAATACTATCTAATACTAAAAGCATAATATCGCTATATTACGATATTCTAGATACGGGGACCGACCTAAACGTCCTTTATCTAGCTATCCCTTCCGGTCTCCGGGCCCTACTTTTCCCAGTAATTACCCGTTTTAATAGTTATTTAGACTATATTAACTAATAAAAGACCTCCTTATATAATAAACGCCGCGATAGACCTTACCTTCTACGATAAAAGCTAACTTCTTTCCTATTTACGATAGATAAAGAAACGAATAGCTATATAACTAACGAAGAAGTATAAAAAGCTAGCGATTTCTAGCTATAAATAACTCGAAAATAGATAATTCTTCGTCTCTATCTTTACTACTATCTCTTTTTTACTTATCTTTCCTATTACTAATATTATTACTACTATTACTAGCTATTCTATATATAG
Organism: Knoxdaviesia proteae; assembly: GCA_001510565.1. Taxonomy (NCBI): domain Eukaryota; kingdom Fungi; phylum Ascomycota; class Sordariomycetes; order Microascales; family Gondwanamycetaceae; genus Knoxdaviesia; species Knoxdaviesia proteae. The sequence continues at coordinate 4,736 of LNGL01000009.1, forward strand.
AGCCTATTAGCTATACTATAAACGATAATAATACTAACACTAATACTACTAATAATACCCTATTACCTACTATAGCCGCTACTTAGCCGCGCGTAGCCGCTATAATCACCAACGAGGAAGCGCTCCCGTACCCCTAATATATACTTAGACGTATCAAATACCTTAATATTTATTACTAAAGATACGTTATTAATAACGTAGAATAGAGTACTTATACTAATTACTATAATAGCTAAGTTAACTACCGTATCCCTAGCTACCTATCGACTATAATAGACGGCTTTTTAATAGCTAATAACGCCTAGATTAAGACCCTAAACCTACGTACTCGCGCCGAATAAGACCTCGCGGTAGTAATATACCTACGCGTATACGACTAGCACGTAACGCCTACTAATAAGAAGTTAAACGGTAGCGATTTTAATAATACGCTACGTTTTATTAACTTAGTAGCGTTAGTACACGTCTTTACTAAAAACCCCCTACTTATTTAAGCGACTATTACACGCCTACGGCGTACGGTATTAGCCCCAGTTACCGTTACGGTCTATCTATTACCCGCCTTTACGCCCGCTAATACTATTAAGATTAATAATATTAAAGGAGGACCCCCGCTAGTACCGGTCGTAGTAGTCGCGGTACTAGTAGCGGTACCCGTAGTAGCATTAATAGTAGCTACTAGGCCCGCCGCTAGCGCCGTTATCGCCGTATTCGTATTAATACTAGTACTAGTAGTAGCAGCTATAATTATAGTAGCACCCCCCTTTCCTATAATACCGCCACCGCCTACTTTCGTAGCGCTCTACGCTAGTAAGCCCGTTACTTATATTTAGTATAAATAGTAGATAGAGCTACGTAATCGTTACTAGTATAGGATAATATAGGCTATTACGGTCCGGTTAGGTATCGCTATCTACGCGATTCCCTTAAATACTACGTAATACTAAGGCGAATCGCCGCTAATAGTTAGATAAATCGGTACTAATAGCTACCCGAAACGCTATAAGATAAGAGAAAACCCCGTATCCTAGATTAGACCCCCCCCCTATTTCTATATTAGTCGTTATTATTATTATTATTATTATTATTACTAATATTACNNNNTATTTATTATTATTCCTATTATTTAGACCTAATTTATATACTTAGAAGTCGAAAAGGATAAGAAAAGAGGACCCCTAGAAAAGTATAAAAACACTTAAAAAAGCTATAAAAGATATATAAAGGGAAGTCCTCGATTATAGGAAATGATCAATTTTCATCTAGCGCCTGCTAGATCAATTCTTTCCCGATCTTATAGATCCCTAATAGGTCGGAGTATATTACAGTACGTTATAAACGTATATTAATACATATAGATACTACCTAGCGGTAAGTATTTAGGTATATAAGTAAATACACATAAATGCCTTAATAAGCTAGTAAAAGACCTATAAAAGGACGACGTCCGCTACGCTTTTATAGGAATTATCTTGAGATAAAAAAAAAATTCAAGCTTCCCTTTTACATATTTCTCTATACGTGCCTTATAATTGTAACCCATTTGTCAGTCCTTTGGACTATGTACTAGGAAATCATAACTTTCGTTACTAAAAAGAAGTTAAATAAAAAAGGGTTTATAAAAGAAAGGTAATCCGTTATTTAAAGTAAATAGTAAGTAATAAAACTATCGATTATAATAAATATAGGATTAAAAGAAAGGAAATCGAGATATTAGTTAATTACGTATCGATTAGGACTCGAACCTAGAGGAAAGGTAAACGATTACGATGGTTAAGCTTTAAAGGAAAGTTAATAAGAGATTAATAATATAAGTATTACGCTTATAAAAAATTAATTTTTTATAATTTCCTAATATATAGTCTAAGGGACTAATAAATAGGTTATAATTATAAGGTATATATAGAGAAATATATAAAAGGGAAGCTTAAATTTTTTCTATCTTAAGATAATTCCTATAAAAGCGTAGCGGATATCGTCCTTTTATAGGTCTTTTATTAGCTTATTAAGGCATTTATATATATTTACTTATATACCTAAATACTTACCGCTAGGTAGTATCTATATGTATTAATATACGTTTACAACGTACTATAATGCACTCCGACCTATTAGGGATCTATACTAAGTTTTCCTCTTCCTTCTTCCGTCTACCTTAGCGTTCCTCGTTCCCTTTTTCTATATTCTTAAAACTTAAGATAATCTAAAATTTTAGCGAACTATCGCTTTACGGAATAGCGGTAGGGTTTACTAGATATAACTAGAGTCTCTATATCTTCGAAAGCTTACGGTACCTTAATACTATCCTTTCGTAAATCCTAGCGCTATAGCTTAGCTTTACGCGAGTTATCGAATTCGTACTCATCGATAGTAAGTATCTCCTTTACTACGTAGCCTAATAAGACTACCTCTCTACGCGTGGCCCCGTTATACCGTAATATCTTAATAAATAGGCGTACGAGCGGTACGATATACGATAGGCTACTTATTCGTAGTTAGTACCTCTCTCTTCCGGTCTCGCTTTCGCGCTAAGCTTCGAACTTACTAAGGCTCGTACTTCCCGCTAGCGCTATAACGATAGTACTATAAAGCTCTTACTCTAGTAGGCCTTATAAAGTAGGTACCGCTACTCTTATAAGAAATAGCGGACTCGAGGTAGCGCCTATAAAGTATAAACTCCTTAATAATATTAAAGCCTTTTAGCGCTATCTCCGTAGCGGGTAACTTATATTTAAGTATATCGTATTCTTAAGAGGGCTTTTAGCTAGTATTCTATTATCTTTTAAGAGTTTTCGCGATAGATATCTCGTTAGCTAATAGGAATAGAGGAAGAAATAGAACTTAAAGGTAGTAGGTAGGAGACTATATTTATATACTTCTACCTCCCCCCCCCCCTCTTTCTCTCTTTTCTTTTCCTTTATTAATAGCTCTAGCGGTACGTACGCTCGTTAATATATTTCCGTAGCCTAGCCTACGTTCTCTAAGTATTATTTTAGCTAGTAGTCGTACTCCTTCCTAGGTAAGTAAACTATCTAGGGACTATATAATTATATTTTTTCCTTTTTCTTTCTTTATTCTAAATAGTTATTCGTACTTTAATAAGTATAAGTTAGACGCTTTTAGTTTAGCTATATTCTTTATTTCTCTATTTAGTAGGCTTCCTAACCGTTAATATATCCGTAATATATCCTTACTTCCTATTAAGCGTTTACTTACCTATTTATTTACTTATCCCTAGTACTTCGGTACTATCTTCTTAGTTATCTACTTTCGTTACTATATATAGATAGGGGTATATAGTAATATATAGCACTCTTACGGGAGTACGGTCACGTGACATAACGTGCTCGAGTTAGGTAATAAGTATACGGTATTTATCTAGGACTCCGCCCAGCTGCTCACCGCTAGTTAGATATATAGAAGAATCAACACATAATTAGATGCCACAATAGATAAATCAATGTGAGTATTAATGGGAAACCGAGCGGGAAAGCAGGGGCTGTGTGGTAGGGTTAGGGTTGGTGATCGAGCCCAGAGACAACAACAAACGCCAGCTTCACATTCCACGAGTATAACGGCTTCTTGGCTGCCCCAGAAGATTTTGCATGGCTTCCTAGGGTCCTTAGCTCAGCTTCGCAATACGGAAACTCATCAGCCCTCAATCATTCATCACTGTTGTAAATACTGTCTAGGCTAAAGTCAAGGCATTAAGGGCATCCCGACTCATCGGAGAGGAACTCTATTGACAGAGTAATGAAGTGCACGCTTGGCAGAGCGGATTCAGGCACGACACAGTTGGTTAAATATCCCTCTCCCCATGTATTAAGGTGGAATACTCGCCAGTCTGTTCTGGAATCGGGGCCCTGTGGCCGTACTTATCACTCCGATATAGAGGTCTTAATATATTGCGGATGCAAAATACGGAGACACACAAAGATGGAATAATTCGGGATTGAGGATACATCTTCCCGGGAAGATATAACAGGATGGAGATGCTTCATGAGGGTTTGAAAAGTCAGACAGTGTTCTGTCTTGACAACTATGTGTCATATCGACAAGTGACCGTAAGACTTCATCACTCAATGTGACCATACACGCACGCATCGTACCATGGAAGCAGGACAACGATGCCCTCAGATCACTACAACGCTGAACACCAAAATATTCTACCGTCATGCCCGCTATCTTGGCGGACGGCTTCGGCTTCTTCCCGCGCACGGTAGTACCGCAAGATTTCCGCGCCGGGGGACATGGCGAGATAGCGAAAGAGTTGGTAGGTTTCGAGCGAATGAACATCTAACTGAAGAGGGAGCTGTGATTTATATTGGAGCGACTGACAACTGTTCCGTTCAAACCCTCTTAGACCCACGACACATCTCCTCCGGCGATACTAGCCGGTATCCTCGTTCCCCATGCTATCTGCACGATAATCCTCGCGGCACGAATATGGTCTCGCCTGGCCTTACTGCGAAAATGGTTCATCGACGACACACTCATCGTAGCCTCATGGGTATTCTCGACGGCGCTGTGCGTGATCTACAGCATAGCGTCTATGACGCGCGAGATCATGGCGGCATCGGACGAAAAGACGATCCAGGACACCTACGAGCACGACGCGGTGCACCCGTACATTATGCGCACATACATCGGCCTGATCTTCTACCAGACGTGTCTGTGCCTGACCAAGCTGTCGGTGCTGGCGTTCTACCTGCGCATGTTTGCGTCGCGGCCGCGTGAGCGCCGGCTGGCGTGGACGACGGTTGCCGCGGTGTTCCTGTACGGCATCCCGCTGGTGTTCATCAGCGTGTTCCAGTGCCACCCGCAGCCGGGCCAGTTCTTCGGCCGGCCGATGGTGTGTTTCGGCTTCGCGCCGCTGCTGATCGCGAGCACGAGCCTGCACGCCGCCACCGACGCCTGGCTGATCATCCTGGTGATTCCGAGCATCTCGAAGCTGGACCTCCCGCCGCGCCAGAAAGTCGCCCTGGCCATCGTGCTGAGCCTCAGCATCTTTGTGATTGCCGCCGGCTTGGTCCGGCTGCAGCTCAGCTTGCACCGCCACTACCGGCCCAGCAACGCGGGGAGTACGAACACGCTTGCGTTCTTCGTCATGACCATTCTCGAGTGCGACGTGGCGCTGATCTGCGCAAGCGCTCCAACTCTCCGGCCGCTGTTAGTGCGCATGTTCCCCCGGCTGATGGCGTCCCCAACTGCTCGGGCACGTCGCCGGCGCCAACGAGGCGCGGCGGGCGGCTCGGCGCCTGCACACAGATCTGCGAGGTTCCGGCCGTTGGCTCGGAGGGTTCGGCAGCCGGCACGGGCAACCACGGCTGAGTCGGGAAGTGTTGACCTCACGTCGTTGACGTACCACGGGTATCCGTGGATGCCACCAGATCGACCGATCGCACAAGCAGACACCAAACCACCCAGCGGAACTCAGAGCGTCATGGTGAGCCAGGTGGCCACCCCGCCGCGAACCAGGGCACCCACAGGACCGTCACTCCACCATACCCCGACCACGGCTAGCTTGCGAAGTCTGTTCACGCTACCACTGGCATCCCGCAGCCGGGCGAACACTACGGACAGTCATAACTGGAGACGGATGAGCAACAACGATGCGAACAACCCGGATTTCAGACCAATTCTGGTGGAGTCGGCGTGCGGACATACACCGGACGACCGGGCAGACTGGGAGTCGATGTACTCAGAGCCCGACAGACGCAGGCTGAGTGGAGTGTCGGCCCTTACCGATAACGGCACCGAGGGGGGCGAAGAGGGTCAGACAAGAATGGATGGAGCGGGCCGGGTCAAGGCTCGTGCGTCCAACATGACGGATGTGTCAAGGTGGGAGGCGAGCCAGGAGAGCCTGGTGCTGGGCGAGAATGACCCCATGAGCTGGCAGCACCGACTGTCGCCGACCTCGGGGTTGAGTGGCGAGACGTGCGTGAACCAGGAACGAGACGGGAATCGGGATTCTAGAAGCAGTGAACAGAGATAAGACGCAGCGATACCATGGTTAGACGCCCAGCTATACAATGATGCAATTATACGTTTCTAAAGATGCTGCTACTAGTTCCCACCTTGCTCCGATCGAAGACAGGAAAAGAGGTGGCGAGACAACACGTGAAGCCACGGTGGTGACGGTGAGGTCCAAGTCTATTACTGGACACTCTTAATATGGTTCTTTCTGAGGCAGATCGCCGTTTCGGAGTGGGTTCTGTACGGTGCCTCCAGCAGTGGTGATAGCAGCACCCAAGACCATTCTAGCGACGAGAGAGACTCCACAGTGGAGTCTCAGTATAGCTGCGACAGCGTGATCCGTGGAATACTCATCCTTGGTTTTGTTGCGGACTGTTGTGGAATCAGGCTGTGGATACGACGAGTATGAGATTGTGGTGAGCTGAGGTTAGGTTGAAGGAAGATCACCAGGAAAGAGACGAGAAGAAGATAGACCGGGAGTGGTTGGGTGGAGATTCGAGGGTGGTTCTGAGGAGGATGTGATGCAAGACGGTTTGAAAGCATGGCTGGAAGGCGACTTTGGCGAGGTACATAGCGATCGGCCCCGCGCTTTTGAAGAGAGTCTCTCGTCTTGGGACATGTCATGTTCGTGATGAGTACCAGGATCCCGGAGTGGTGGGTGTAAGTCAATGTTAGGGTTTAGCCCAAATAACCCTAACAAGCCCTAGTATTTCCATCTCATCAGATGAACCGCCCACAGGCAATGCTCAGAAAGAAAGATAACATCCGAGCCCCTCACATCTCGGAACAGGAGAGAAGTCTTGCCATTAGCAGAAGTAATTTGTTTATTTGCTCTTGACTAAGACTTGTAAACCTGCCCAAGGTGATCCGGTCTCAGGACAAGAAGGCATTGAGATCGACGGCTGGGATCAAGTTGCATCAGACGAGATGAACATGGAGAGACTGGGAGGGGGCCAAAAAAAGGAAAGTCATTCACGAGTGAGGAGTGAGCGCGAGTTCTGCAAGAGCCAAGTTTATATAACATCACGGCATGTTCCACAAGGAGTGTTTACAGAGTATGTCCGGCTTCGTCGAGAAGAGGACGATATACAGGCAAAATCCAAGGGTTTTATGCTGCCCTCTGTGATAGCTGGTGGTTTTCTGCAAGCCGGCAACTAATCCATGCATAAACCCGCCAAGAAATGCGACATCAACAGGCAGGAAACAAAAGTTTGTGGGAGCAAGAAACTGTTACAGATCGGTGTGCCAGGAGGCAGCGCCGAATGCAACCATAGCCGTCTCGGTGGGAGAGGAAAGCATGGCATATATTACCTGGCTCACAACTACTACTGGGAGGGTAACTGAGAGGAAACGGGTTCTAGTGAAGCCACCAGATATTTAAGGTTTGGGTTTTAGTTGTCCCAGGTCTTTCAGCACTGGTAGAAAGCCCGGGGCTGGGTGTCCGAGCCAGAAGTTTCATCTGCACCGACGAAAGTCGGTACGCTGTTTGTTAGGTTTCCCAGCCAAATCCTTCTTCCACTCTCTCGCCCTCCTCAGTCTCTCAGTCTCCTCTTATCTTTGGGCTACCCGGGTTTCCTACAGCGGCGTGTGTATGATGGGCCAACACAATCTGGCTTCCAAGTGCCGGACCCAGAGCCAATGTCACCTGCATCGTTCGGAAGAGATGTCTGTGTGGGTGCAGGACGGGAAATAACGCGCTTTCTTCTCATCTGCCGCGTTCCGGATTCCGAATAACGTAGGATTGTGTCCTGTGGCTACTGCAGAGCAAGTACCTGGGATCGTGGAATCTTCGGCCGGCTAACCCCCAACCCTAACGTCGTGTAAGTCTCCCCATCCCATCATGGGCATTCCTAAAAGCGTCGGCTTCGCGAAGTGAGGGTGTTCTAGCTCCTCTAGATTCCCCTCCGGATCTTACGGCACCAGTCCCACCTGACAAATTCTTCATTGCTTCCATTTTTTCTCTGGTTCTCGCTCGTCTCATCACCATATATCAGATGAATATCAGGAGAGAGCATTCATCCACATCCAGATGCACATCTTTCATGCACCACCAGCACGATGGAAGCAAAGAAGCAACACCCCCGGCTGTTATCCCGGGATTCAAAAGGAACCTGCTTCGAGAACATTTCCAAGTTTGTCCCTTCACTGCTCTGCACGTTTTCTCGTCGGCCGCGGCTTACATGGGGCTCTTCGGGTCGCGCGTGTGCAGCTATCCCGCCTGAGGCGAGAGCAGCGTCGCGAGAGATCTGCGACCACGATCGCCCCCAGCATCACCTCGCAAACCGTGTTGGTGTGGCTATTTAGAACCGGTCTCTTGCTTTCCTTGCTTGCTATTTCTGGCTATACATGTACTTCTTTCTTCTTCTGTGCACTTCCTCCGGGACCATGCCATGCCGGCTTATCCCAGGCCTTCATTGGCGGATGCCGTTGTCCTCCATGCTCGACGCCAGTGTCTGGAGACCGCCAGTGAACCTTGGATCATGGTTCGTCTCGAAACTCGCATCATTTCTTGCGGGGGCTGTACTTGTCTATACACGCCTTCCAGACACCGTGATGTACATGTGTATTCCCTCGTTCACTTACACCCCATGGGCTGATTAGATTCCCACCGTGCTTCCCGATTCGTGGTGACATGGCGTGAGCCCACGAGGAAACCTGGTTCGGGATGGATGGACTCCTGTCTACCCGGCTGGTCGTCCCTAGACTACTTTGCTGAAGGCCTGACTTCACGACTGTGCTTCTCATCCTTCCTTCTGGTCTCTCTGCAGGACGGTTCGGGACCTCCGTACCGCTGGCTGAGAACCACTATTCCTCTTGCCCTCGAACATCGGTCATGGAATCGTTGGCCATGTGTCTGTACTGGCTTCGTACACTCCTTCTCGCCCTCTGCTGGAGTTGGTTTCCGTCTGTAATCTTGGAGATTCTCCTGGCTCTCACCACCTCCCTACTAAACTCGGGCCATCATCACCACCGCGTGCTTCCCTTGCCCTCTGTCTTCTCATCCATCTCAAGGTCCGACCAACCTGTCATCGTTCACCCCTGTCCAGTCATACACCTGTCATCTTGCCTTCTCTTCTCTTTCCGATCCGAGTGTGGAGACGGGCCTTTCTCGTGGTACTGCCGTATTAACCGGGCGAGGGCCCTCGATTACTGGTACACAGGATAGTGATCGCTGTCACTAACCCGGTCGAGCTTCCTCAGAATTCTTGACCTTCCACTTTCTTCCTCCATTTCTTCCATTTGTTCCGCGAACTGTTCCATGAACTTTCCCCTTTCTGTGCTCGCTCTCTCTTCTGCTTAAAGCTGTTCCCCCCTCCTACTCACCTTCGCCGTCTCTGCTGATCTATCCCATAGAGCCTGAGGTTCTTTCTCTCTCTTCTTTCTTTTTCTTTTTCGCTTCTCAGCCTTTCTGCTCTCATCTTATCTACTACATCTCGATTAAGACGTTCGTTCGTTCGCTCATCCATTCATTCCTTCTTCTTCTGTTGAAGCACTCGACTATTCGACTCATACCGTTCTTTTCCATCCTCTCCTTGTTTCTTTCTTTCTTTCCCCCTCTCTCTTTTAACTCGCGTCCTATCTTCCTCACTTTGATAGTGTATCGACCAAATATATCCGCTCTCTTCGTATTTCCTTGTTTTTTTTTCGTCTACAACACTTCGACGACAGTTCCAAGATAATGAGAACATACAGACAAACTCTTCTTCTGTAACATGTTGTTTGCCCAAACAGCCGGCGTCCTTGTCTGGACTGCCGTTGCTATGGCCAGCAGCAGCAACTATGCCGGGCTCCCCGAGATTGAAATCGTCGATGTCCAGCCAATCACTCTCCGGCCCGCCGCTTCGACCGCGGAGTACCAGTCGACGCCCCAACAACGCCGTCGCGAGTCTACGGCGGCCCAGCAATGGCGACACCGGCTCCGCACCCGCTCTCAGAGCGCCTCGTTGTCCCTCTCAAGGTCAAGGCGGCCCTTCGCCGATGGCTCTGGCCTGTCCGGTTTCGATGGTATCTGGGTCTACCCCAGACAGGAGCCGTGTGTTCTGGACGGCACCGGCAGCTGTGTGCCGCCCGTAGAACTGGGTGAAGAGGAGACTGAAGAGCTGCTGATCGACCAGGAGCCGGCACTTCCCCCGCCAGAGGTTGAGCCGTTCGTTACCCCTTCAGAGCCTCTCCCAGAGCCAACAGACCCGGTTCTACAGGACGACCCTTTATCGGTATCCAGGTAGGTGTCTCTTCTGGTTTCCTTCATGGCGCGGCAGTCCGTTTCTAACTTCAGTAACAGCATATCTTCTGATATAGGCGCACAAGCCGTTGAGACTGTAACCCAAACAGTCACAGTCGGCGCTGTCACAGCCACCTTGGTGCTTCTGTCCACAGCAACGCAAACTCTCACATTCGTTAACCCGGCTTTGCAAACATCAACCGTGACCGTGACCGTCACATCAACATTCGCGAACAAAGTCAAGCGCGCTGCCATGTCCCAGCCGCAAACTATCATGACCGGACTTCCATACCCTTCCGGCCGCCAGGATGCCCAGACTGTGCTCGCTCCGGCTACTTCGGTGGATCGCCGGCGGCAACAGCCGACTGCGCAACCGGCCGAGCTTGTAGAAACCGTCACCGTTACCACCAGTGTCCTCGGCACGGTAACAGTCACCTCTACGGTCATTAACACCGTATTCTCTTCGCTCACTCTGGCTCCCCGGGCAACCGCCACCGTCACTTCTACCACCACCATCCGGACCCGTGCTTCTGGGTCTCAGTCGCCAACTGGTCTCCCGACCATTACGGTGATACCGCCCCCTCCGGCCTCAACTGGCGTTCCACCGCCGCCTCCTCCGCCGCCACTCTCATCTTCGACTACAGCCACTACTTCTCCTCCGAGTTCGATGGATTCAATGGGAGAGATCCCTCCGCCAACTCCTACCGAGTCTTCCCCGGTTCCACCGACCTCGACTCCTGATCAGTCTGAGACTTCGGTTTCAACGGAAACCCCGACCAACACTGAAACTACTTCGTCGACTTCCACCACCGATATCGACACTTCTACTACCATTTCAATGACTACTACTACTACCACGGGCGAGATGACTCCCCCGGCATCGATGCAGCCCGGTGAATCCACATCACCCACCACCCCCACCACCTCCAGCACCGAGTCCCCATCCCCTACCGGCCCCTCGCGGCCATTCCCGGGCTCCCCTCTCTCTTCCGATCAGATCGCAGGCATTGCCCTTGGTGTGATTTTCGGTCTATTTGCCATCATCCTCTCCATCTACCTCATCCGCCGGTGCATCAACCGTCGGAAGGCTCGTCGATTAGTCTGGGAACACCGCCAGATGGCGGCTGTTGCGGCTGCTGCGCGGGATTCCGGCAAGGCTGAGCCGTTCCCTCTTGACACTGCCAGTACACCTACTGCACCGACCAGTGGTGGCGGCGGCGGCCAGAGTGTGCGGCAGACCGTTCGCACATCGATAAGCGGCCCCATCGGCTCGTCTAGCCCGCCACCTGTCATCGGTATCGCGACCGCGATGCCCATGACTACCGTTGCCGCTGGTGCGATACCCGCCCCCATGTCGCCAGCAACTGTCGGTGATGACTCCACTGTCAAGGCGTCTGCTCCGCGCTCCAGTATCGCCCAGAGCCTGTTTGCAAGGGCGTCTAGTGCTGTCTGGCCTCGCCGGAGGCCGGCACCGCTGGCGCCCCCGCCGGCCGGCCCCGAGATGACGAGCTCCGGCAGCAGTTCCCCACCTGGGGAAGGCGAGGTGCGGATTGTGATCCGGCCGGCGCCGCGCCGACGGACCCAGAGCTCTATCCTGATGTCTCCCCCCACTGGCGGCACCACCACACCTGCTGCTGCCGGAGCAGCTGGCGGCTCAGGCCGTGGCAGCAGCGATATTGCATCGGGCACGGCCGGTGCTAGCACAATCCGAGACCCCGGTGCAGCTACGGCGAGCACTGCACCGGCCGCGGCCGGTCGCACGCTGTGGCCACGGCCGCCGAACTACAGTGGCCAGACGTATAGCTTCTTCATTGAAACCAGCGGCGGCACCACACCGCAGGACCCGAACCAGTGGAGTCTGGCCAGCGAGCAGGGCAGCGCACTTCCGTCCCGGCGCACATCGGCGGCGTTTGGCGGGAGCAGCAATAACAACAACGGGGGCAACGGGAGCGGGAACAACTCTAGAAGTGGACCGGCGACCAGCAGCAGCAGTGGGAATAACACCGGCGGCGGTGGCCAACGAGGAGGTAACGCTCGAGCTGGACCCTCCGGGAGAAGACCCTCTGAAGGCCAAAGCTCGTTCCAAGGGTTTGGACGCGCGTTATAGGCGTGGACAACTGATGGCTCTATATATGACTTCTTTTATGACAGGAAAATCAAGTGTTTTCCGTATTAATCTCTTTTTTCATTTGTTACATGTTATTTTTTTTCAGCATTCTCTAGGGCCACGGATAGGCAGGGCCTGTATTTCATGTGTATGAATATAGCATCATTCATCAATCTAGGAGAAACCATCAACTGTTATGTCTCCTTCGGGCTCATGTGTGTGTGTGTGTGTGTGTGTGTGTGTGTGTGTGTGTGTGTGTGTGCTCATTCATCTGAACTCTCCACCTGGACCAGAGCCATCAGACTAAACCCCAGGTTGCCTTTCTCTTGGCTGATGCGCTCCCTCAGGAGGCTAACCACACCTGGGCTCAGCAAGTCCTCGCCCGATCCGGTCAGAAGACCGTGGTCGATGGGGCCAGGGCTCTCTCCGTCCAGTTCGTAGATGTGGTGGTTATGCAGAGACTGGACGTAGCAGATGTAGTGGAAGTCCACTTCGTCCTCCGGGTTCTCGGGTGCGGCGGTTGCGCCGTCCATGCAGACGCTGTTGTACGCAGACTCGATCTGTTCAGAGCCCTCAATGATGGAGGCCCAGCCAGACCGCGGCGAGGCTCTGAGCTGGCTGATCAGGGTGTCCACGGTCGATCCGGACTCTAGACGTTGAGGCAGCCACATACGTCAGTTCACAACTCAGTTCAATTCAGGGTCCTGTAACAGTCTGGCCCTACAAGGAGGATCTGGTGCTAGTCCAAGCCACGTCCACGAAAAGAAATAAATAAAAAGAAGAAGAAGAAGAAGGGTCGGAATGCTTCTTGAGAGAGTGGAGTCCCGTCCACCCCCGTTACACACTACTCGACAGCAAAAACGTACCCAGGAAGGTCTGGGCCCTGCCATTCATCATAGCGTGCAGCGTCGCATACAAGCCACATGCGTTGTGGATGGTTTGCGCCAGCCAAATGACAGAGCCTCCGGCAATCGCAGCATCTGGCCGGCTGGAGCTGCTGCTGCTGCTGTCAACGGCCTCAGCATGCGTCTTGCGCTCGGCGGCCCGCTTGGCTTCGTACGTGTCGTCGGTGGGGAACACCAGAATGAGGGCCAGGGCCGGATGGGGCAGCAGATCAGGCTCGTCGAGGGTGAATACATCACACAGCTCCAGCGACGAAGGCGCACCGAGCAGGTGGATCAGGGAGGTGAAAATCTCCGGGTCGGACTCTAGAGGGACAAAGGCCTTCATGGTTGCGGGTGGCTGAGAGGTTTGGTGGTGGAGGATGTCATGGATATTAAGTTCATTACTCTTTAATCTAGATCGAGATCAACCTTCACGATGCCTTAGGAAGTCGGGAGCGGGGCTGTGGTTAGGGTTAGACCTTAGGGCAAGCTACGATATTTGGGACAGCTGGGTGAAGTGTACGGAAAGCAGCCTGAAACAGGTTGCACGAAACTTCGGCCGGTTGTCAGCAAGCACACACGATATTCAGGACAACAGTGAATCTCAATAGCCAAAGTTCCATGCCCAGACCAAAGGCAAGAAAAATGAAGAGGGCCGGCCAAGACACTGAGGAGGATCGCGAGTTCAAGGAAAAAGAGGTCAGCGAGAGCGAGATTCCGACAAATCGTCAAACCCGACGCTCCCCAAATATTCGTCAGGGCATCGGCCCATCCGTAGAGTTTTATCTCGTTGCCTGAAAAAACCAGAATCTTCATGCATTGCAACGGTGTCCATGGCGGCGAAAATCTTCATCTTAGGTAGGCAGCAGCACTCTTCCAGAAGGAGTCAGAATTTCCCGGGCTGATATCGGCCCAAAGTGTGCGAACACGCTAAAGCGGACGCTAAATTAGACGCAGAAATAGGCTTGTTCCAGCACAATTCTAGGGTCATTCGCTAGCGGCATTTGGATTCCAGCCAATCATCGGCAACCGCCAAACCCGGCTGGATCTTTTGCACGTGCCCAAAGCTTGCGTGGCAGGTTCCACTGGGAATCGCCAGATCAGGAAGGAGGAAAAAGTCCACCAAAAAAGTTCCCGCGCTGGCCACTTCGATATCCGAATTTCTTGGGATTACTTGCCTGGATGTTCTTCCTTTGGTTGTTATATGCGTCCGTCTTACGTTCAAAATTGGTCAACCACATTTCCGGATCTCCATATCAGCAACGGGTACTTCTGCTTCCCATACAGGATGTGTGTGCCGGCCAGGTATCCTTTCTGTCATCCGCTTATCCCACAGCGAATCCCGACCCCACAAAAGCTGCTGCAAGTCCGCGCGTAAACAGGATGTCGCGGGCGAAATCACCGATACCAGAACGCAGTGGTTCGTCGTGGCCAGTGGTTTCGATGTGACCAAACCGTGCTCGCCTCACCAGGGTCTATGAGTCTTCCGGAGACGGCGGGCTCGTGGCGTCGTGGCCGCCGGCGTCGCCTGCTTCTGCAGGGAACTTTGGCTGTCTCTTGTCTGGGCCGTTTCCCATTGCTTGCTTACGGCGTCAACACCGGCTTCTTGCCTATAGCGGCTTGCAACGAGAGTGTTGTGTTAGTGCGTTTGCCAGTGGCATGCTCACACACGGAAATCTACAGATATACCGCTCCCACAGCACCGTTCGCACCAATGCAAGGACATCTCGGCTATCCGGAGTCTCTTGTTGGCAGCCCCTAAACGCGCAAACCCAATAGCCCCAACGAGCTGTCTAGTCAAGTATCACAGCCGACCGATCTCGGCAAGATCTGCACGTTGCCGCCTGTGTAAATGCTGGACGCCGGCCGCGATAGCTGAACCGGAAAGACCTACTACACACGGGGCTGCGACCTCCTCCGGGACCCAGGTCGAACCGTGGCCCAACTTCTCTCCGACTTACTGTGGGGTCATCCGCCCTGGACTTGGGTTTCTGGGGCCCCCGGAATTCCGGTGCCTGCGATTCTGTGGTTGTCTATGTTGCTTGGTAAGGGCCGTCGACGACTCATGCAGTTTTCTGCGTGATTAGACTCCACTGGTCATCTCCTTGGCAATCTTCCAACAGACCTTTTGGTCGGCTCGTGTGTCTGGCTGGTCTGGGTGATTTTGGCCTCTGAAGACCGAAAAGAGACAGAAATACGGAGTCCAGGAACTAGTGCCAGAAAGAAAAGAAGAAAATGATCCAAAGTCCTCGGGCAGGGAGTAGTCATAGGCACATATTACACTTCTACACTTCTAGAGTAGTGCCTTCAAATCTAACAAATAACCCTATTGTCCAGTACCTTATGATTCCCAGGAGCAGGCCGGCATGGCCTTCCCAGACATCTGAAGAAAAGAAAAAGAGCTTAGCTAGCCAGCTAGAACAGTGTAGTACTGATAGAGCCATGTCGTAAAGCCAGATAAGGTTTCTCGCCCTTTCTACGAGTCAGAAAGAAAGAAGACAAGAAACATGGATCCCACACCTCCCAAATAAGCTGATCCCAGTCAGGAACCCAAGCGTGTAGTGTATAAAGATAAAAATTAACTACTACATTCGAAGCGTGCGTGAGTGTGTGCGAAAACGTGTGTGTCTTGATCCTCCTGCCTCCTCCTCCGTACTGTCCCCCTACAACCTTGTCTCCGACCTGTCGTAAGGCATTACGCGCCCGGGTCTTCGTTGTGTACGTATACCAAAGATCCAAAGATCTTTCTCTGGTGCGGTTCCTTTGATTTTCTTCCCACTGACCCTCCGTGCATGTATGTCGTGTTGTGCTGTCACGGCAAGCGAGACAGATCCGCCTCGGAGTTTGCCAATGCAACGATAATCCTGCACTGCATATCTGGCACACCATTCCCGGACATCTTGAGCCCTCCGTCTTCCCGGCCGCCGAGATACATATAACAACCAGGCACCGCTTTTATCTTTCATGCCGTCCAGTATCCGCATCCACTATACCATCAAGTGTTTCCTTAATATTTGAACTCACATCTCACAGTGTCTCGTTCTCTCTCCCCTCCCGCTCTCCCTTTCCCTCTCACCTGCTCTCTCCATATCGACAAACTCACACCACACACAGTCTGATGTCGTGTCCCGACTTCGACGCCGCCGACAATGTCTTCGGACCTGCGGTAGACCCGTGCGTCCGCATCTTCGACTTCACCCTGAAGTTCGAAGATGGCATGCTGAGTATCCTGCCGTCTCTCTTCTTCCTCGTGCTTGCCGGACCTAGAATATGGCAGCTCCGGTCAAGTCCGGCGCTTGTCTCCGGTCGGCTCTTGCGCATTTGCAAAGTAGTAAGTTGTCAAAGGGGGTTTTTCTGGTTTTTTCTTTTTTTTTTTGGTGTGGTCTCGTTGTTGCCGCGAGCGGCCGGTTACGCGGTCGGACATGTTCCGAATCTCCGGTGCCGGCCTGCCCGGCCGGCAGCAACCGGACAACTCGGTCCGCTTAGCCGAACGACGCCCCGATCTAACTTGCCCGCGGTATGCTCTAGGCTAGTCTTTCTGCCCTGGCCGCGGTGCAAGTCGCCATCATTGCGCTCTGGACCAAGGAAGACCGCCGCGCGTCGACCACCATCGCCGCCGCCGCCATCACCCTCGTGTCGACGCTCGTCGCCACCGTGCTCTCGTTCGTTGAGCATGCGCCGACCAAGCGCAGCTCGTACATCCTCGTGATCTTCCTGCTGTGCTCCGCCATCCTCGATCTGGCGCGCACCCGCACGCTCTGGATGCTCGGCCTGTCCGGCTCAACGCTCCCCGCGGTGTTCAGCGTCAGCCTGGGCCTCCGCGTGGCATGTGTTGTGCTGGAGGAGTGGTCGAAGCGCTCGCTTCTCGTGGTGGCGCGCGAAGATGTCCCGATTGAAGAGAGCACCAACTTCATCTCGCGCACGCTGTTCCTGTGGCTCAACCCGCTGATTCTGCACGGCTACAAGAACCTCCTCGAGGTCCCGACCATGCCCGGGATCGACCACAAGATGCTGTCCGACAGCCTGTGGGAGCGCACCGGCAGCACGTGGCAGACTGCTCCCCACACCGGCAAGGCCCCGCTGTTCTGGCACCTGTTCCGCACCCTGCGTCGCGACATTCTCCTCCCGGTCCCGGCGTTTCTCCTCCAAGTTGGTCTGCAGCTGTGCATGCCGCTGCTGATTCAAGCGTTCCTGATCTACCTGGCCCAGCCCGTCACTGACGAGCCGCGTGAAAAGGCCGTCGGATATGCTTTCATTGCCGCCTATGGAATCGTGTACATCGCCGTCGGGCTGGTTTCCACCTGGGCCCAGCATCTTGCCTGCCGGTCGGCCGTGATTGTTCGCGGCGCGCTGGTCAGTCTCATCTACGAAGCCACGCTCCGCATGCGCATTTCTGAGGCCGGAGACGCATCGGCCCTGACGCTCATGAGCGCCGATGTGCTCCGTATCGAGAGATTCTGCGAAATGGGCCATCTTATCTGGATTGCCTTCTTCCAGGCCGCCTTTGCCATGGTTCTTCTGAACAACCTGATCGGCGTGGTTTTCGTTGTCCCTCTTCTGCTGGCCATTGTTGTCGGTGTTTTCGTTGTCTACTTCGGAACGAAGATGGGCAAGTTCCAGGTTATCTGGCTGCAGGCCTCGGAGAAGCGTGTTGGTAAGCTTATCTCCATCTTCATGTCTGTCTCTACCATCCTGTTTAACCCGTTTGATTCACAGGCGTCACTTCGGCCATGTTGGGCTCTATCAAGGGAATCAAGATGAGCGGACTGACCCGCATGCTCGGTCTGAGCATTGCCGGCCTCAGAGACGCTGAGCTCAACGCCTCGAAGATGTTCCGGATTCACATCAGTCTCAACATCTCCGTGTGTAAGTGACTATCGGCTCCCTGTCCTCCTCTCCGTCCTCTTTGGCCTAACAAGTGGTTTTCTCCGTCACAGCCCAGATCACTTCGATTTTCGCCGGTCCGATCTCGCTGGCCGGTTACGCCATCATCGCCTCGCGCAACGGCGAGCGCATCGACGCCGCAGTCATCTTCACCTCGCTCTCGCTCTTGACCCTCATATCCCAGCCGCTCCAGACCCTCTTCGCCCTGCTTCCCCGTCTCATTTCCACCATCGCCTGTCTCACGCGTATCCAGACCTTCATCCTCAACGAGCAGCGTGTCGACCAGCGCAAGTCCCTCGAGGACACCGACGACTCCGCCACCATCATCGGAACCGACATCGGCGCCGACGGTGTTGCGGCTGACGAGAAGATTGGCCCGGCCGTCGTGTCCACGACTGTCGATGCCACTGACAAGACGGCGCGCTCGGAGAAGGACTCGCCGGCTCTGGTGCTCGGCGACGACAAGGCAATCGTGATCGTTGACGGAACTTTCGGCTGGAAGACCGACGAAGCCCCGATCCTCAAGAACGTGGCTCTGTCGGTGCCCAAGGGCAAACTCACCATCATCGTCGGCTCGGTGGCCTCCGGTAAGAGTACTCTGCTCAAGGCCATGCTGGGAGAGACCACCACCGCCGAGGGCATGACTTACATCTCGTCCCGCGATGTTTCCTTCTGCGACCAGACCTCGTGGCTGTCTAACGATACTCTGCGCCGGAACGTCACGGGCTTCAATAACTTCGACCCGGCTTGGTACGCCACTGTCATCCGCGCCTGTGCCATGGAAGACGACATTGCCACGTTCCCTGACGGTGATCAGTGCCTGGTTGGATCCAAGGGAATCACCCTCAGTGGAGGCCAGAAGAACCGTGTTGTAAGTCACATATCAACATCTCTTTCAAGTCTCCTTTCCGCGGCAGTTCTCCTAACCCTTTCTCTACCCGACAGGCTCTCGCTCGTGCCGTCTATGCCCGCAAGAAGATTGTGATCATGGACGATGTGTTCAGCGGTCTCGACTCCGGCTGCCAGCACCACGTCCTCCAATACGTCTTCGGGCCCACCGGTGTTCTCGCCGCTGCCAACTCGACCGTCATCCTCGCCACCCACGCCGTCTCGATTCTCCCCCGCGCCGACCACATCATCGCCCTTGAAACCGGCTCCGTCGCCGGAGAAGGATCCTTTGCCGCCATGAACGCCGACGAGGGTGTCCTCCAGCGCCTGGGCTTCCAGGTCACCCACTCCGGAACCGACTCCGACGCGTCGTCCGAAATCTCCCCGGAATCCGACGCAGAAGCTATCCGAGCCAGCGAGTTCCCCCGCCTCGCGGGTGTCAGGACCACTGAGAAGAACGTTCACTCTGACACCGAAGCCCGCCGTCTTGGAGACACCACGGTGTACCAGTTTTACATGAAGACCGTGGGATGGAAGAACGTGGTGTTCTTCTTCCTGAACTTGATTGTCCTCGTGTTCTTCATGAAGTTCTCGGAGATTTGGCTCAGCTTCTGGAGCGAGCACAGCCTGAACCACCCCGAGGACAACAAGGACGGTTACTACATTGGAATGTACTTCCTGTTTTCCATCATGTCCGTCATCCTTTTCGCGTTCATGGCCTTCCATCTCTTCCTGGTGATCATCGTTAGGTCTGGCCGCATCCTCCACCAGATGCTTCTCGACACGGCAATGCACGCTCCGATGTCGTTCTTCGCCAACACCGATGTCGGCAAGATTGTCAACCGCTTCAGCCAGGATATCTCCATGGTCGACTTCGAACTGCCGATCACCTGCCTTACCCTTGTTCTTCTACTGGCCCTGACCTTCACCCAGGCCGTCATGATTCTGCCCGCGGCCTGGTACCTCATCGCCGCGTACCCGGTGCTTTTCGGAACTCTCTGGTTTATCCAGCGCTACTATCTCCGCACCTCGCGCCAGATGCGATTCATGGATCTCGAGGCCAAGGCCCCGCTGTACACCCAGTTCCTTGAGACTCTCGGCGGTCTCCCCACCATCCGCGCGTTTGGTTGGGACGCCACGTCAACCGATCTGATGAAGGAGCGCCTCAACTTCTCGCAGAAGCCCCTGTACTACATGTACGCCATCCAGAGATGGCTGAACCTGGTGCTGGATCTGACCACGTCTGGACTCGCCATTGTGGTCGTGTCGGTGGCGGTGGCTACCCGCGGCAGCCTCAACGCCGGCCTTGCCGGCGTGGCTCTGTTCAACTTGATGGGACTTAGCACCAGCATGAAGGAAACCGTGCAGCGGTGGACGGAGATGGAAACCAGTATCGGCGCGGTGGCGCGTATCAAGTCGTTCAGCGACGAGACCGAGACCGAGCTGAAGCCGGGTGAGGAGGGAAGTCCCGACGAGTCGTGGCCGCAACACGGCCACATGAAGCTCGAGAACGTCTCGGCCTCGTATACTGACAACGGCCCGCTAGTCCTCCGGGACATCAACCTCGACATTCCCGCCGGCCAGAAGATCGGTATCTGCGGCCGCAGCGGCAGTGGAAAGTCCTCGCTCCTCCTGACCATCTTCCGCATGATCGAGCTGACGTCCGGCTCGGTGACGGTCGACGGCGTCGAGCTCCTCGAGCAGAACCGCGACACCATCCGCGAGCGCTTCAACGCCATCCCGCAGGAGCCGTCGTTCATCCACGGCAATGTGCGGCTGAACGCCGACCCGCGCGGCAAGTCCAACGACGCGGCCATCATCGACGCCCTCAAGCTCGTCAACCTGTGGGAGGGACTAGTCGCCCGCGAAGGCCTCGACACCGCCGTGACACCCGAGATCTTCTCCCACGGCCAGCGCCAGCTCTTCTCGCTTGCGCGCGCCATTCTGCACAAGAGCAAGATTGTGGTTCTGGACGAGGCCACCAGCAACGTCGACATCGAGACCGACCGTCTCATGCAGCAGATCATCCGCGACGAGTTCGCCGGCGCCACTGTTATCGTTGTTGCCCACAGACTCAACACCCTCGTGGATTTCGACCGTGTGGTCGTCGTCGATAAGGGCTCGGTCATTGAGGACGGAAACCCGCAGGAGCTGCTTAAGGACTCGGCGAGTTCCTTCAAGAAGCTATACCAGATGTACAGCATGGAGAAGCAGTCCGAGAACGGTGATGAAGAGTGAACGGAGCAAGATTCTGTCTCGCTTCTCGGTTCTCGATGTTTCCACCATCCTTTCCTTTTTTTTCTTTCTGTTTATTATACCTCTATGTCATGTTCTCTAGCTGTCGTTTTCTTTCATTTCTCTTCATTTCTCTTCATATTCTCTTCATATTCTCTTCTCGTTTCCCCTTCCTTTGCTTTCGGGAGAATACTCCCGTCGTTTTTCTCATCAAGCGTATACCGCATTATTCGTTGGTTTGGGTATTGTGCTTTCGCACACAACTTTTATATAATTCTGGCGTCCAGTGCATTTAGACCATATAGCTCCTCTCTGGGTATTCGAAATGTCACATAATACTTCGCTTTCGTCGTCAGGCACTTGTAGTGGTAAGCTCAGGTTACCTAGCGACAACGAGGTTATCTGTCCCGTGAATCCGTAGATATAAGGTCCATCCAGAGAGATCTTCATTCCTGCGTTTGACAGGTCCCAAGTCGATCTTGCTATGCCATATGTAACCAGATCGATCTGGGCAACTAACCGTGGGTTGATACACTCGGAAAACCAGAGGCGCAGCTCCCGACATTTCCGATTTCCGTGAGCCGGGTACTCTCCAGTCTCTATCGTTTCCAAATCTGGGAAGCTGTGCGGTGTGACTCTTCTACAAATTTCCCTTCGTGCACAGCCTTCTCCACGAAAAGCTTCAGATACAATGCAGCCCGGGGTTTTGTGCCTGATTGAGATCGTCTATCAACCTTGGCGGACTCCCCACGCCGAACTAGTCACAGCTAGACGACAAATCGATGTTTTGAAGCGAGAAGAGAGGCATCGGTGAGGAGAATAGAATGCAGAACTTCACCTGCCAGTTCAGGTGTGAACGGGGGTGTCCTCGAATAACAGCACTTCATCAATTCAGCCGCTGGGCAAATCATCCGGGTTACACCCTAAGTCTTCGATCCTATCTCCAACGTCGACACATCTCCCAACTGCCTTGACACATCTCTCTTTCTTTCTCTATTGCGCATCTCTTTGATTTCTCTAAAGTGTGCTTCTCCCAAACCATCTCATACCACAACACAATACAATAAATACACGACCCCACACTACTGCATACACTATCACCCACGAACCCCCAAATATGGAGGTCAGCTTGCACACAGCGCGGGGCACTGTAGGCCTCGTCGGCTCCTTCGTCGACAGATACGCCGGAGCCGCTCTGAAAGGTCTCTCAACTCCATCGCCGCTATCTCAAGCAATCCCCCCATTCCACATCACCCTCGTCACCAAAGACGAAATGCGCACCCTCTCGCCCGCCGCGCAAACCGAGCTCGAAACCATGATAGCTGCCGAGCACGCGACCACGCACATATACGCCGTCGGAACGGGTGGTCTGCCAAACTAGAACGTGTACTAGGTTGTTATCGTGTCGGCAGCCGGCCAACAACCCCGGAGGAAGCTGGGGCTCCCGCCAAAGGAGTTCCACATTACACTAACATCCGCGGATAACCACGCCATGAGAAAAGGAGTAGATTCCCTTCTCCCCGGCCAGTTCCTAGATGCACCCGAAACAGACCTACTCGACCACCTTGCCTTCTCGGCCTCCCTTTCCGGAGACTTTTCGCAGTCGGCCCGATTTGCTGCCGCTTTGGTCGCCGCGTTGCCGACGTCTCACCTGGGGGTTCCTCCGGCTTGCGGACGCGGCATTGGCTGATGGCGGGCACAGATGGCGGGCACAAGATTGCCATGCTGGCATTCGCCGGTTCGTACGAGCGGTCGAGCAGTGCCGGTGCATCTGCCAGTCGCGTGCGGACATAAGCGTTGAAAAAGTGCTTGATTGCGCCAAGGTCACCGAATAGAGACCCGTCATGATAGACACCGAGTTGCCACACATCCAGGCTCTCGATCCCGCTGTTTCCAATCTCCTGACCACGCCGTAGTCGGATGATCTGAAACGGGATAGCGTTAGAAATCTCGGTACACCATCTTTGTGTATGGAGTCGCGCCAGCAAGTGTATGTCCCCAGCATCCAGCCTTCGCCCAAAAGCGCCGCCGGCCATGGAAAGCAAGAGAAACAGCCTGCAAAGGTTGCGCCGCTCACGTTCCATCGCCTTCTGAAAAGGTTGACGGGGCGAACATGCGGTTCTCCCTGGCAGCCGATGGCGAGACCGTTCTTGTGCAGAACCGTTCACACTACGTGAATCCAGCGTCCCATGAGCAGTTCCGCAAGCTCGGTTCGTGGCTGGAGCGCCACGGTCATGAGCTGCGCTCCGTCCTCGGGATTGACAAGCTGTTTCCAGCAGCAGTCAGAGTCTTATGAGGGTCGGATCGAGGGGGTTTATGTCAAGATCGAAGCTCGAGGAATCGTCACTGTGGAAAGGTCGTTCGAGGAGACTTTCTGGCGGGAAATGAACATTGGACCCGCGGTGGGGTCAAACCCAACGGCGTGAGATTCCACGAAGAGTTGAGGGAATTCATTAGTCGCACTGGTGTACAAGACATCATCAGTGTCAGAAAGAAAACAAGTTAGATGCACTTCGAGTATGGTCAATATGCCCGTCCGTATTTCAGAAACGCTCAACAATATAAATAGTCCCCGTGTCTTTCATCTATAGTAGTTTAGGAAAGGTCCGTCCAAAGCAGTAAGAAGATACAGAGAGTTTTTGGTAACAGGAAATTGGGAGGGGGTGGGGGGGGGACATGAGGAGAAGAAGAGGGAGAGAAGAAACCAAAAAGGGGAAAGGTAAAAAAGAAAAGAAAAGAAAAACGCCACGCCATGCCCTATAGTACATTGGTTCGAGTGAAGATTGTTACACAGAACGAAACATCTGAATCTTGCTCCGTCATGTGTCAACCACAAGAAAGGTACAAGCCCCCGTCTCAGCTCCGAAATAAAGAAGAAGAAAAAAATCCTCGTCCCGATCAGTGTGTGTGTTCAACACTGCTTGTTTCTGTCGTTCGTGTGGCTGGCCCATTTGCCATATCGCATCGTAGTTCCCCCTTTCGAGAGCGATCCGTCCTAGGAGAGTCGAGAGTAAAAGTATAGCAGAGTATCCTGTCGTGTGGCCGACACAAATGATCGAGAATGGATATCGTCGAGACAACGCCACATATTGTCAAGTGGACTACCGGTCCTTGTAGATCTTGGGGTGGAATCCCTCTTTCACCTCGGCTTCTTGTTCCACGCGTTCGCGTATAGGTCCCAGTTCGGCCTCCAACCGCTCCTTTGCTCGCACAATCTTGCTCTGGAGGTAGAAGCTGCCGCCCTTTTTCGGTTCGTTGACGTCGAACAGCCTCTTGAACTGCGCAGCTGCCTCTTCGGCCGCGGCCTCGATGCTGGCAGGCGTTCCACCCTTCGTCTCCGGCATCTTGACGTTGAGAATCTTGCACGCCTCGTCTAGCGACATGCCGGCGCCGCCCGCTCGGCTTGCCGCCGCTGCCGCGCCTTGTGGGTTGAGACGCGCTTGTGCGCGCTGGTACTGGCTCGACGCTGATGCCTGTTTGTATGCCTCGATGAACGACCGGCCGAGAATGCGCGAGCCCGTTAGGACAACCTTTGTGATGATTCGGTGGGCCTATGTTCAGACAAGAGGTGTAATTCGGGGTCAGTATGACTGTAATCGTCGCCAAGAGACCTTCAATGCAGAGGTTCGGGTTTGTCGCGGTCATCCGGAAGGAAGCGAAGCGACAGCCATGGAACCATCGTCAAAGCTCGACTCACCATGATTTCCTGCTGCCAGCGGCAAATCCAAGAGAGTCGGGGTTCAGTATCTGAAGGTCTTTACACAGAGAATCCTGCCAGTGCAGAATATCAAGGTCGGAGGCAAACAGGTATCAGAGAGGGTAGATCGGCATTTGCTGTATGGAGATTTCATCGTAGGTTCTGGATTTTCGGTCGCATCATTTTTTCTTCGCTCCTACGTTGGAATGTTCCGATAGTTTACCCTGTATTCTACCGGCATCCTGTATGCATACTTATGGAGATATCTACCGCTAGGGTTAGGGTTGCATTTTCACTCCAAACTTCGAAAATCTACCAGCATTTTCCGTGATTGAACCTCCCAAAATCAGTTTGAGGCCGTTATATTAAATGTCCTTTTAACTACCATGTCAAATGAAACTTTCTGCTAGATGCTATCCTGCTCTAAGAACAAACCAGATGGGGCTGGACTTCAAACAAACCCCGGAATAACGTGATGGTTGCTTGTGATTTACTTCACACGCGGTCCCTATCCATGTTTTTACGTAGCTGCTTCAAGAGCGGCTGCGAACGAACTTGGTGTGGCGGCCGAGAACAACGACCTTGCCTCTCTGGCCGTCCGGGTTGACTTTGTAGATGCTCACACTGGTGAAAGCGAGATTCCCACCCACACGGTCAACACGGCCTTCAATCTCAACCAGATCACCTAGCCGGGCACTGGAGAGGTAGCTGACGTTGATGTCAACGCTGACGCCGGTGGCACCACGGAGATCCCACGCGGCAATGGCGAGGCCGCCGGCCCAATCGACAAAGGTAGCCGACACGCCGCCGTGGATGCCCCCGGCCGTGTTCAGGTGCACGGCCGTTAGGTGCAAACGGGCAATGACCAGGCCCTTGGAGGCATGGGTCAACGTCATGTCGGGGGTGAGAAGGAATCCGTAGATCGGGGCAGCGGCGCTGCGGGTTTCGATGTACTTGGTGATGTGAGCCATGATCAGAGGGTCGATGGGAGGGAGCGGCAGGGATGTCTCGATCGGGGCCGGGGTGGTCATAGGGCTGGTCGGAGTCTCCACGGACTGCCCCGCGTTGGAGGTGTTGGAAGCCATGGTTGTATGATTTGGAGAGAGGCTACAATGTGGGAGTGACCGCAAGAGTTCGGGGTTGACTTGAAAAGGGGACACAAATGAGTCGAGATGGTTTCTCGCTCAAGACTGTAATGCTTCGGCAGCTGGAGGGGATGTAAAGGAGAAGTTTTCCAGAAATCTGTAAGGTGGAAGACCAAGCACAGATACCAATAGAAGCAGAATCAGCCGAAAATGTCCCGGTGTAAGATCCCGTCATATCGGAGGCCATATCGGAGGCCATATCGGAGGAAGAGCGCATTTGGAGGCAGCTGTTGATGATATGGCTGGAGTTTTGCACAACCCCACGCCATTCTTTCCTAGGCCAGTCTATCTTGTTATCAATCTCATCTCGCCCGCCAAATCCGGCAACAACAACAAATTGCTTTTGTTTACACTTTATAAGGGCCTGTAGTGCCCCAATTCTCCAACCAGCCAACACCTCAATTGGCATACGGAGTCTGCGTTACTTTGGCCCAGTGGGACTGAGCACCGCAGTCGACGTTTGAGGGTGATTTGAACGACGCGTTCGTTCGAATCACAGCAGACTCCGATTCGGCCAGGGACCGTGAGTTAAAAAGTATCCCGTTCCCGGTAAGGGAGGAGAGGTCCTGGCATCTGAGCAATCAGATGTTCAAATCTCCTAGGGACGCGCAGCTCCAAGTCATTGCGGTGCGATGACACCGTCTAGATTCTAGTAAATCCCCTAGGGTAGGAATCAGACGGGGGGTAGGGCGGGGAAGCAGGGGGCTTGAGGGTGATTTCCTTTTGCAACTTCTGCCCATCCATTTTTTCTGCTTAGCCAATTGTCAAGTGAGGGCGGGACGGCATTGACCTGTGATTCTGGCCATCATATATATTTTTTCTATGTGCGGCTGTTGTGGTGGGCGGAACTGAAGTTTACAGACGTCGCCCGTGTCGATGAAGCTCGAATGAAGCTGGTGATGTTGGACGGTTCTTAGGGTTGTGGGTGGGTTTAACCCGAACCATAAAATCTCTGCCTTGAAATCCAGGCCAAAGCCACCGCCACACAATAAGCTTCACCTCATTTTGGCCCTATCGACAACAGCTGTCCTCATCACCGCGCATTTTCTGGCATTTTTTGCACATCTCGAACCTCCCAACTATCCGATTTCTCTCTTCTTTTGGCGTCATTCATTTCAATCTCGTTCTCTACTCGTTAAAAAAAAAAGTCTCTCCTGCATTCTCTCCCAGCTATTTCATTTGTCCCTCGCCCAGCACCGCACCTCTCCTCCTTTCATCGTTGATCCGCTCCAAGACATCATTTTCCCTCCCCTCCTATTTCCCCTGCCCCCCCCCTGCTTGCGTCAGTGCCGATCTGCACAAACAGCGTGGGCCTCCTTTCAACCACCGCGGTGTTCACTTCGCCTTCCCTCTCGCGACCGACGATATCTCGATAGATCCCTCCCTATATTCCTCGGCCTCACTGATACGCACTCACTCACACACACACACACACACACACACACAATGTCGGGCTACTATAACCAGGCGCCGTACGCGCCATCATCCGCCCAAAACCTGCAGTTCTACCCGTCGTCCTACTCTCCCGCGCAAGTATCCGGCCACGCTACACCACACCAGGCCTCGTATGGATACGGTCCCAGTGCTGGCGGAGCGTCGTCGTCGGCCTATGGCGGCGGCGCTGGCTTCACTGGCTCGGCAGCCGGTGTGTCGGGCCGGATGGGCGAGCAAGGCGGTCTGCGCACCGGGTGGATTGCTGCGTTTTCGACCGAGGGATACGACGGCGAGCCGCCCTTGCTGGAAGAACTGGGCGTCAATTTTGCTCATATTCAATTCAAGGTAGGTTTGAAGTCTCGCGGGAGCGGGAGGAAGGAGAATAAAGCAGCCTGACGCAATGCTCCATGATGTCGATTCTCTAACATGATGCTTGTCTCCACCTTTCTCCACATAGACTCTCACTGTTCTGAACCCGTTCGCTCGAATCGATCAACACCTAATGGACGACTCCGATCTCGCCGGCCCCGTCCTCTTCTTCTTCCTCTTCGGCACATTCCTGCTCTTCAGCGGCAAGGTGCATTTCGGCTATATCTACGGCCTTGCCCTCCTGGGCAGCACATCGCTACACGCCATTCTCTCGCTGATGACCCCGTCCGATCCCGCTGCTGGAGGCCCGCTCTCTGCCCAACAATATCCCGGCACTGCCTACACCGACCAACCGCCGAGCGGGCCCGGAGGCGCCGGGGTCGACCCGAACCAGCTCTCATCCACCCTCACCTTCGCTCGCAGCGCTAGCATCCTGGGGTACTGCCTACTGCCGCTTGTGGTTACTAGTCTCTTCGGTATTGTCATGCCCATGGACACGCCGCTAGGAATCGTCATGACCACCGCCGCGATCGTCTGGTGCACTGTTAGCTCGAGCGGTATGTTCTGTGCCATCGGTCGCATGCGCGGCATGCGCGGCCTGGTGGCTTATCCGCTTGCTCTCTTCTACGTCGGCTTTGGAATTATGGGCATCTTTAGCAGCCGTGGTAGTGGCTCGTTCGGCCAGATCAAGGGCTGAAATCCTGCAGCCCGAAGGCGATACATTCGACAGCAGGCAGCAGGAATGCAGCTTCAAATGCGTGTGTGCTGGCATGTTTCTTCTCTCTTGGCTTTTTTATATCTGCCGTGGCTGGCTGGACTGTGAACCACTGTGGTACAGTTTCCATGCGGGGTTTCCACTTAGGCTTAACCAAAGCAGCCGGGCGTGCTTAAACGGGATGATGCAGGTTCGGTGGTGTTGCTTGTTTGTCCATGAATTCTAGGATGGCGTCTGTTGGTTGCATTCTTTTTCTTTTTATATAAACGGAGTCCGGAACGGTTATTTCATGCAGCAAAAAATTGTTCCTGGAGGGGGTTAGGAATCCTCTGGGAACCATGATATTAATTCAACGCAACATCATAAGCCCTGCCCTATGTTGTTGATTATCGTGCCCATTTGCCTTGAACAAACATTCACAGACTGGTGTGAGGTATGTATCAGTGAACTTGAAGAACAGTAAAATTAAGTACTTACCAGCTGAGGCAATAATGCAATCTATGCCGTATCAGCCAAATTCGAAAATGAAGTGAAAAGAAAAACCCAAAGACAAGCACCCTCCTTTTATACCCAACCCAAGAGCAATAGCCGTGCTCGCTTCAGCAACTTGGTATCTGAGCGTCTATCTTAACAGATAGTGAACATAGCTGTTAGAAACGAGTGAGAAAAATAAAAATACAAAAACGGCCAACCCATGCACACATGCAAGTCTAAAGCAGACCCCTCGAATCTCGTCTAACCAATATTAAAGAGCCTTCCGCATCGTCGAACGTCGTAAGGCTAGTGACTACACAACAGAAAGAAAAACAAAGAATAGAACAGGTGATGAGTGGTGAGGATGAGAAAAGACCAGACAAGGTAATTAGAGGTTCTTAGAGAAAACTAGCGGCAAGGGAACAGAAGAAATGAGCATAACGGAATTGCGTAGCAAGAGCTGACCACAGGCAGCCAGAGACAGAGTCAAGGGCTGAACTGATGAAGAAACTAAAAACAAGCTGGAGAAAGACAAGACCAAGGAGCCCCGAACAAAATCGATCCTATGGGGCACAAGAAAGGAGGGGCCCAGGAGAGAAGAAAAGAGAACACGGACGCCGAAGACGCCGAAAAAAAAGGGCAGGAGAAACACGGAAAACGGGACGGAACAGAAGACAGGAGAGAAAAACACGAAACGAAACGAGACAGAGCAAAACAAAAAAAAACCCACACAATCAGGAATGGTTCCTGATGTGGCGCCTAAGCAGCCGACTTGGTCGGCTGCTCGTTCTCCTTATCGGCGTCCACCGACTGGTGGACGCCGTTGGTCTTGGCGGGCGCCGAGGGGGTGGCGGCCTCCGGGAGGCCGAAAAGAACAGAGAACTGGCCGCCAGCGCCAGCGCCGACAATCTTCTTGCCACGAATGGCAGTGTTGTCGATCAGGGTGGGGGTGACGATGTCGTCGGTGGTGCCCTGGCCGGTCTGGTAGTTTCCGGAGAAACCCCAGGAGAACACCTTGCCATCACCAGTGATGGCAAAGGTGTTGTCCGTGCCAACGGACACCGCCGAGACACCGTCCACCCCCGGGACGACGGTCGGAACAAACAGAATGCGGGGAGCGCCCCGCTCGTCGTAGACCGTGTTGGCCTCGCTGAAGGTGTCTTCAGCGAGGCCAACCTGGTGGCCGTCGATGCGACCCCAGACCAGGAGCTTTCCATCGGTGGAGCAGGCCACCGAGTGGTGCTCTCCACCCGCGATTTGTGCGATGGGGTAGTCGATGAGGCTGGTGACCGGCTGAGGGCCGATCACCGAGGCCTCATCGGCACCCGCACCGCCCGAGACGCCTGTCTCGGCGAAGTTGTTGAGGCCCCATCCCCAAACACGTCCGGTATCCTCAAGAGCAAAGCTGTGGTATGAACCACAGGCCACCTGCACAAACGATCGTTTGCCGCGCGGAAAACCCACCACCTGAGGGGTCAGCGCTTTAAGCTTGGATCGTTCAATGACCTTGCGGCCGAGCTGGGCCTGCTGGCCAGAGCCCCAGGAGAAAATTTCACCCTTGTGGTTGAGAGCAAGAACGTGGTGAGAGCCAGTGGCAATCTGCTTGATGTTCTTCAAGCCAGCGATGAGAGTCGGGACCATCTGAATTCTGGTCGTCTCGCTGAATCCGAGGATGCCGTCGCTGGACTATAGGAGAGAAGAGACAAGTTAGTTGAAATCAAGAAGACGTAGCTAAATACAGCGTGTGACAAATCACAACAAGAAAAAGACTTACGCGGAAGGTTCCCCAACCGTAAACAACTCCGTCCTCAGTGAGAGCGAAGCTGGCGCTGTCAGAAGCAGCAACCTGCACGAAGCGCGTTCCGGGAATGAAATGCTCAGCAGAAAGAGCAGTAGGAGTAGACTCGAGAGGGTTGATACCAGAGTCGTCGTCATCATCGGAATCGCTGTCGCTATCAGCCTCCTGGTCAGCGTCACGAAGACCACCCTCCCAGTTGGTGTTGCGGCCAAGAGCGCCTTCATCGTTGACACCCCAGGTCAGAATCTTGTTGTCGGCAGTAAGAGCGACCACATGCATGCCACCGCAGGCAATCTGAACGACACCAACATCCTTGGGAGAAAGAAGATCGTTGAAACGAGGGCGCTTCACGTCGATGGGCTTCTTTCCAGCGCGCTTCTTGGAACCAAGGCCAAGCTCTCCAGAGCTGCCCTCGCCAAACACGAAGATATCAAGCTTGGTAGTCGGAGCAAAGTTGATCTGGGTACCGATAGTGGGCACAGCGATACGCTAGATAGGGAGAGGAAAACTGTTAGTATGATAAGGAAAACAACAGAAACAACAAACTGAAGAACACAGGTGTTGCTTGTTTATTTACCTTCACGGCCTTGGGCTTAGGCTCAGCCTTGGGCTTGACGACCTTGGGAGCCGACTTCTTCACAGCAGGAGCGGCCTCCACACGAGCCTTCTTGGCCTTCGGAGAAGCAGGGCTAGCGGGAACATCATAGTGATCCTCCTCAGCCTTGCGCTTCTTGGAGATATTCTTCTTGACGGGCTCCTCAGTGGCAGTAGCCTTCACGGCAGCCTTAACAGCAGTGGTCTTGGTGGCAGTCTTGGTGACAGTCTTGGTGGTGGTCTTGGGGACAGCCTTGGGAGCAGGCTTGGCCTTGGGAGCAGGCTTAGGAGCGGCCTTCGAAGCGGCCTTGGTGGCAGCAACCTTCTTCACAGTTTCAGTCTTAGCAGGAGCCTATGATGAGATGGAGTTGGCCGGTGTTAGAGCAATCTTTGCGAGACGCGATTTGAACTGCGTGGTTATCAAGGAAACATTACCTTGGTGGTGGCAGTCTTCTTCGAGGGCTTAGTCGCAGTAGCCTTGGTGACCTTAGCAGGAGCCGGCTTCGAGACCTTGGTAGCAGCAGGCTTGGTCGCCGGAGCGGCAACAGCAGCAGGCGCTTTAGTGCGAGCAGACTTGCGAGGAGCCATTTCGTTGATGATAAGAGAAGTTGGTGGTTAAAGGTGGGATGAATGAAAGAAGTTCGGGGTTGCGATCAGGTCGCAAGAAGTCGAGGTTGAATGAGGTACTCCGAATAGAATCGAAGTAGGATTGCGAAATGCGCAAAGGAGACGGATCGCAAACACTGGAGGATAGGGATTGTCGCGAAAGAAAAGCCGTGAAGAATAAACACGGACAAGAGACAGAAGCGAACGTGGATCGTCTATCGGTGTGTGGTGATGACACAGAAAGCGTTTGATGCGAAAAGAAGGAAGAGGAAGGACGAAATGTAAACAAAGCGTCGCAAGGGAGAGTGTGTGTGGAAGTTGAGTTTGAGAAGGCGACAAACTTAAAAAAGAAAAAGTAGTCGCGGAAGTGGACGAAACCGAGTTGGTCCAAACAAAGGAAGGGAGAAAGTTGTTGAGAGAAGGAAGATTAAAAGATCTTGTGAGTTGTCAACAAGGTCGGGATGCGCCAAAGTGTGAATAACGCGAAGAAAGTTTATGGCGTGTTGATGACGCGATAAACAAGTTGCTGGGGTTTATTGACGAACAAGCTGTAAACGAAGCTTGTTATGAAGTCGCGAGTTCGAAGAAACAAATCA
The DNA here is from genome assembly GCA_001510565.1 of Knoxdaviesia proteae. Classification (NCBI taxonomy): domain Eukaryota; kingdom Fungi; phylum Ascomycota; class Sordariomycetes; order Microascales; family Gondwanamycetaceae; genus Knoxdaviesia; species Knoxdaviesia proteae. The sequence continues at coordinate 37,360 of LNGL01000009.1, forward strand.
GGAAAGTGAGGAGAATGTGAATTTCTGGGTCGCGGTTGAAAATCGGGAGTCGAAATCGAAGAATTCAGGACTGTCGCGCAGTCTGAATAGGACAAAGGCAAAAGGCTCGAACTTTAACAAATTCGAAAGGTCGCGGTGGATGAGAAAGTTAGTTCCGGGAATCACAAATTCGACTCAGAAATTGTCGATGATCGGTGATGAGTAAAAGTGACTTTCGACAGAGACGGTCGATTGAGAGAACGTCGCAATGAAGGTAAGAATGAGAAGCGGGTTTCAATGCGTGATTGAAAGAAAGACAGGACACTGAGGAGAAACCAAAGTTCGATGTCTTTGGAACAAGAACGCGAAAGAAAAGGGAGTGAAGAGAGTGATTGATCAATGAGTGAGAAACTGAAACGAATGATGAAGTGATGAAGGCGGAAAAGTGTAAAGTTGGAACGAACTGAAGATGGAAACCGAATGGTGAAGAAAAGAAGAAGAAAAAAAAAAGAGGAAAAGGTTTGGGGCAGAGGGGGGGTCCGGGTTTATTTATTTGATTTGGGAAATGCACAATCAGTAAATTTACTTACCACCTAAAAATCAGTGATCGCGATAAGATTGTGTCCGTACCTGCCGTTCTAATGGTGACGGAGGAAAAAACACGGCGTCGTATGTGTGTATCTCTTGATGTACCGAAGCCAGAAAAAAAAACATCACGAAGTTGCACATTGAAAATCAGGCACAAAAAGAAAACTACTACATCGGAACACATTTAGCGCGCGGGTTCTGAAAATTTCGTCTCACCGCCTTCTGTATTGGGCAATTGACGCGCTAAAAGTCTGGCAGAATTAGGGCCCTTGATGGACCATTTTTACAACCAATCACCAAGCTCGGGCGGTCAGAGATACACGCGCGGTGAAGAACACGACCTTGTTCTGCCACCTTTCGGCCCTGGTCCGTTTCGTTTGCACGGTTCGGTTCATGCCAAACGTCGCAAAAGGAACTGAACTTCAGGTAGACTTCTTCGTTACATTCTACAGTCCAAGTCCAAGTCCAAAGCTGGACTGAAGGAGGGTGAGCTGGGGTTAAGTTTCCTTGTATTTTAGGGTTAGGGTTTTCGCTTCTGCTTTCTTGTTACGCATTTGTCCTTTGCTCCTCATCCGAGTGTGATCCTCTATCACTACCTATCAGTTATGGCGAAGCTGTGCTTCATTTCTTGTGTCCCTCTTTGCGAACAATTTAAGCCATGTATCACGTGAAACTCAACAGCTTCCTAATCCCCTTCTAGTCGTAAATCCCACCTCAGATCGATGACGACAGATCAACCTGGCCTTTCTTGTTGGCCATACAGTCGGCAGTGACTCTGGTAAATTGATCCTAGCCGCCGATTGCCTAAAACAGGCTGAACAGCCAAATGGAAAGGCATATACCATGCCAAGAACAATCCGTGTTAAGGGAAAATGTCAGCTTTCTATATTCCCCGCTTCAATGTCGAGTGTCACCATCGGCACCAGATTTAGGAAGTCCCCTCGGCGCTGATGTAGGTATAGACAGACCAGCTCTGTGCATCGAATCGTTTCAGAACATCACTCTCTCGAACGAGCGCCGGAATCGGCGGGATGATCATCCATAATCGCCGATGCCTCTGTGCCGAGACACTCTGACCTTTCGTCCTGTTCCTCTTGTCCGATTTCCCCCCAGCGTTGCCCCCGGTGATCGCCTAGTCTGCTGCCCGATACCTCGTGTCACCTGCGGATCTGACCGTTTCTCACGGCGGTGTGCTAGAATCTTGGATCCCCGATGCTGTACTACACTCCACGACCGTATCCGGATGGCTGCTCTGGCTTATTTCCCCGGATCTGTGCTACCCATTCAAGCACATCTCGGTATGTATTCCATACTCTCTCGAAGAATGATATTCTCCGTCCGAACCTACTTCAGAAACGGCGTAACATAATGGCTCGGCTCCATCCGGGGGTTTGACTTCATCTCCCGATCCGATGTCTTTGCCTTCGGCTTTGCTTTCTTATCCTTGATCAGATTATAAATGCGATTCCGTGGAATGTTCAGGTAGCGTGGATCTGGTCTCCTCAATGTCCTTGCCCCTTATGTGGCATTCCTGCAGGTAATTAATGGGCGATAGGAGTCCATTCGTCTCTCTTGTTCTCAAAATGAACGATAACGCCTATGCGTCTGTGTGAGCCAATTTCTTCATATAGTGCTTTTTTCTTTTTGGACTGCCTTCGAACCAGACAGAATCGGCCATCGACTACCGATGCTGGCCTCATTACGGAAACCCGATTCCCCGACGGAACGACATTTCACATAGACAGCAAAATATGGGGAGATTTTCTTGGCTGCTCCTTGGTGAGTCGGCGATTTACACTCTCCATGCTGAGGTTTCCCCCGATCTCCTATCGCCACTTCGCTCTAGTTCGCTTGACTTGGCTTGTATCTTGCTCGCGGCCTTGTTGCCCGGTCACGAAAAGATCAACATGAGCCACATTCCAGGACAAGAGCCTTTCTGTTTCCGGAGATTTTCGTTCTCCTGGGTTTTCAGAACCGTCCAGATGACTTGATGGTCGAGTCGTCCATTCTCATGCAGTCCCCTCCATGTAATATGGGCTCGGGCGGTTCGAGAAGTGCATTCGGGCCATTCTTGGATCATTTGAATCGTCATTATGATATAGAAATATGACCTCAAGGTGGCCAAAGCCAGAGTGAGGGAGCCACAGCTGTCCTGGAGATTTCGTGTTCTGATCTTCTTTCCCCGGCCCGAAATCCCTGAGAAAGAGGGGGGCGATGATCGTTTTCCATCCCACGCTTTCCATCTACTCTAATCACTACGGAAGAAAAAACTGCCTGCATCAACGGGATAAGGAAATTTTCTCTCCCCACTGTCCCACTGACAGTAATTGTGTGAATCAAGAGATTACTGCAGGCTGTTCCTTCGCAAGGGGGTATACGAGTTCTAATTCCTCTCTTTTCCCCTCACAGTGCAGTGTACGCGCTTTCCCAAGCAAGCACAAATGCATATCACGATCGAACGCCCATTGCCCAGAGAAGCCGGCATCACGACGGAACATAATATCGAGACATCCAATGAGAACCCCCCGTGTTGATTGCCTGGGTAAATAGCCAGACACCAGGAGGCGTCATTTCGCCCATTAATAACTTGGGTGATATATCTGCCGACCTTCAGCCAATCGCATGTGCTACTGTCCGGTTTATATTGCAGATTGTCCATGTACTCTAGGCTTCCTTCTCGCCATACACCTGTTCGATCGCACACCCGAAGAGCAAATACAATCAGATCTATCCCATACAACCTGCAGGTCGCGTATATTACGGTCTTCGCCAGTGATATCTGGCTTGGGCGCACAGCTTCGGCAATTGTGGTGTCCTCACCACATGTGGTCCCCCTCCTGGCTGGTGGTATCTCTCGATATTTCTCTCTCAGGCATCTTCGCCCTCGTCCCCATCTGTTGCCATTAAAAAAGCGGCCACGGGGCACACGATAGAATGGAGACGACCCAGTCATATCATTTATTACTCCGGGTCAGAGCCGTCTCCTCCACTGGCCAAGCACGAGATGACGGCGGGGAAAATATATACTCTACGGAGGCTCAGAAGTGTATGGCTCGAACGTGAGAGGTCTCTCGTGAGGACTGTCGAATGGAGACTGGAAACACCTAAGGTGTTCTCTTGCCCACTTACACTGTAGTGGCCACCCCAGTAAATTTTAGCCGAGAGATTTTCTTTTCGTCGATATTATTCCTTTATCCGTTATCCAGTTTTTATTTCTTGTTCTGCTCCCGTCCCCAGAAATGACCCCATCTCCAGAGTGCTTCCAGATATCTGTCTTGTCTGGCTCTGGCATTCTCCGTTCTGCCGACAGAACCCCATATGGGGTGCGGCCATATTGATAATGAGGGGAGCGGAGGGGGAAGCCGATGGAAGAACGAGGGAAAGTAGTGGTCACGGAGCAAGACTATCGAGCAGGCGCAGGCTTGAAAGATCTCATATTGCCCAGAAGGTTAACTCCATTCAACGTTTATATAAAGACCATCTGATATCCTCTGTCGAAACGGGGGGGGACTCCATGTCCGGGTTTTTCTTCTCTTCTCTTTTCCCTCCTTTCTTGTCTGGTCTCTCCTTTCTCCAGTCGTCGCCCTCTGTTACTCCTTTCTTATAGAGTCTAGCTCAAGCTTCCTCTTCCTCAGAGCCTCACCAAGTCGAGAGACACTCACTCTTCTTTTTTTATCTTTCTCGTTCGACCCTCGTCGTCCACAATGCAGCTGACGTGGAAGTCCGTCGCCGCTTCGGCGATCCTGGCCCAGGGCGCCGTGGCCCAGCAGATGCTTCGGTTCGGTTGCAACCAGTTGGTGGTTGAGCGTCTCGACCCTCTGGTGACTCCCGGCATGGTGCCGTCGCCCCATCTGCACCAGATCGTCGGAGGTAACTCGTTCAACGCCACCATGGCCGAGGACCACGACCTGGCTGCCATGTCGACCTGCACGTCCTGCACCTTCACCGAAGATTTCTCCAACTACTGGACGGCCGTGCTGTTCTTCAAGGCCCGCAACGGCACTCTGCACCGTGTCAAGCAGGTCGGCAACGGTGGTCCGCAGGGATACCTCGACCAGAACGGTGGTATCACCATGTACTACATCCCGCCCTATGATGGCCGGACACGTGTCACCGCCTTCAAGAAGGGCTTCCGCATGCTGGCTGGAGACCCGACCCTGCGCTCTGCCCAGGGCACCAGCCCCGGCATCTGCCACCGTTGCTTCCCCCGCGACCAGAACCCCTTCGGAGGTGCTCCTTGCTCGGGAACTGACTCCAGCTCGCTCCCTCTCACTCCTTGCGCGGGTGGTATCCGCACTACCGTCTCTTTCCCTACGTAAGTTCCCAGCCGTTCTCGCGATCCTTTGGCCACATGCATCTAACCGCTCATCTTTTGTATCCAGTTGCTGGGACGGTGTCAACGTTGACAGCCCCGACCACAAGTCGCACGTCGCCTACCCCAGCGGCACCTTCGGCTTCGGTGCCAGCTGCCCGTCGACCCACCCCGTCCAGCTTCCTCAGCTCATGTACGAGATTCTGTGGGACACCGAGGAGTTCAACGACCCCTCGGCCTGGCCCGAGGATGGCAGCCAGCCCTTCCTGTGGTCGATGAACGATGCGTAAGTTACTCTTCCAGTGCACTTTCCCAGCCGCCTTCATTTTACTAACACCAACTCTTCGAAAACAGCACCGGATACGGCCAGCACGCCGATTACATGTTCGGCTGGAAGGATGACTCGCTCCAGAAGGCTCTTGACGCCCGCTGCAACCTCGACCGCTGCTCGGAGCTCGGCTCGCAGACTCCTGCTGAGGCCAAGCAGTGCGTCAAGACCCAGCAGGCCATCGAGCCTGTTGATGGCTGGCTGAGCTCCCTCCCCGGTGACTGGACCATGTAAGCTTGGAGAAAATGACAAATTCCAAGCTTATCGACCTGTCGTCCTCTTCAATGGTTTTTTTTTAACTAACGTCCAGTGTTGACTGGGGAGAGGTGGTAATTGAGAGGAAAGAGTATAGGCCTGGTGGGGGAGAATAGAGTACACAGTTTGGTGTTGGTTGCTTTAGGAATAATTCTGCCTTGTTCTTTCTTTTGTTCAAAATTATACATGAAAATTAGCATTATTCCTATGGTGGCTCAGCATCTGATTGTCTCTATGTTTACGTGGGATCATCAAGGTTCCTGATTCTGGGGGCATACATTGAGGGGATGAATTTGGTGTTGTTTGTTTTCAGTACCTTTCTTATTCTTTTATTTTTGTTGCATACTGTCTTTTTCAAGGCCAACTAGTTCTCTTACTCTAAAATGTCTTTTCTTTCCTGGTCTTGCTCCCGTAAAACTGATGATCACAGATCATGTGTAGTTGTGCAGTTGGTTTTGATGTTTTGGATCCTGGACAGGTCAAAATTTTTAGTTTTCTTGGTGACACACAGCATTCCGTGTCACAACTCGTTCCCCGGATTGCATGGTAGGACACGTAGAGAAAGTCGGGGTGAATGGTGTGGGAGAAGATCACCCAAACCGACCAAGAGTTGGGAGTGAAGATTTCTGGGGGGAAACAAAAGGACGGGGAGACGAAAGATGGTGGGAAACACGAAATCATTCTCCAAATTGGGCCCCGGGTGAGTGTTGAGTCAGGTCGAGGGGCGTGTGTGGGCATTTTAACCGGCAGTAAACACCATAATCTATTTGTGCAGTCTGGGATAGACAACTCTCCGGTGCTGCTTGTTTCGAGCCGTCTTGGCACCGGGGTTTTCATCCGAGAGATGCGGTATGTAATGCGTGTAGTCCTTATTGTGCATGTGCAATAGGGACCGCAATGAACCGATTGTTTTGCAGACCCTAACCCCAATACGTGTTGTCATCATAATCTGTACGGTTGCGATCATGTTTTGCTTTGATGGGGTTAATGGCTGTGTCTGAGTTGTACTACAAGACATCTGGGTGAGAGGATACGGGGTAAATACCAGGCAGATGAGGGCTGATCTAGGTTACGAGAAGACCCAGATTCTGCGCAAGAGAGGTCTGAAGAGATTCTCAGGGACAGGTTGGTGCAGATGAATACTGGAAGACATTGGTGTTTGAAGAGAAAATCCCGTTTATTGAGAGAAGAAGAAGGATAAAAGCATGCCCATACGCTTCCTGCTATGCGATATTCCGAACCCGATATCGCTGGCGAGTCCTCCCAAGTTCGCGACGCAACCAACGCCAAAAGACGCCCATATCATCCAACCCGGAAAGACAAGTGCAGAAAAAGAACAAGAACTCCAAAGCCCAGAGAATTGTCAAAAGACTGGATGAACAAGGAAAGCAAGGCCGGACGGTTTAGTTGGCCTTGGTGGTGAAGTCCGTCTCATTGGGGTTCGAGTCGGCAGCAGCAGACTTCTCGCAGTTGCAGCCCTCTAAAAAAGAAGGAAATAAAAGGGTTCGTTAGATATCAGAAAAAATAGAGTTTTGAATAAGGCCCAGACTAGTCCCAGTGGGAAGATCCGGAGCGGGACTACGGAGTGGAGCCACCGGATCGGGGGTAGCAGTGCCAAGACGGAGGAGGTCCAGGGGGAAAAAAAAGAAGAAAAAAAGAAAGGAATCACTTACCAGCAGGGCGGGAACCACAGGCGCAAGTGGCGCCAGCGACGGGAGCATTCTCAGCAACGCTGCGGTCGCAGGTGCACTGGCCGGCAGGACGGGAGCCGCAAGAGCAGCGGGCACCGGCAACGGTGTTCTCCTCGGCGGCACGGTCGCACGAGCACTTCAGAGCGGAAGCCTTGCCGCACGAGCAAGTCGCCTGCTGGGCTATATTTGAGATAAAAGGGTGAGAATCAGTTAGAGAGAGGGGGGAGAGAAGAGAAATGAGCTCGGAGTTTGGGTAACATACCGCAGACGCAAGCATCTCCGCCCTTCTTGCAGCAAGTAGTAGCAGCCATTTTGTGAATGAGTTCGTGTAAATAGATGGAAATGTGGTGGTGAAGGGATATGTGAATCGTGGGGGAAGAATGATGGATTTGTTGGTTGGTGGTTTAGAAGATGAAGGAGGAAGAAAGTGAAAGGGAGGAAGAAGAAAAAAGAAACAGGATATACGTCGAGATTTATGCTCTGTGTTTGTCAAGTCTGTTTATCTCGGAAGGAGCTATCATCAGCAGTTCCTTCCCTCCCTTATGGTGGACTTGGACCATATCGCCACTAACACCGAACAAACAACGGCAGGTGCCGGATCAGAAAGGTCAGCATTTGCATCTGGCAATGCACGACCTCTGATTGGCAGGGAGAGGAAAATACAACCGCTTCTGTGATTGGCCAGATTATGAACACCAAAAGCTCATCCCTTATTGGTCAAAATGCTGGGTGACTCAGCAGTTTCTGGCGATTCAATCCAGGTTTAAGCGGCTATTAAGCATCCAATAGTAACGGCGCGATAAGAGCACGTATTTTGCTGATTAAGGCTCGCTATCTCCGTATCAACTGACCACGAAAATCGCCTCAGTGGCAGCGCAGCGTTTTCGACCTTCCGCGGATTTCTACGAGATTTCGGTGTCGTTTGGTTCGCCATTTATAAGCCATCCGGACCTCGTCGTGTTTGACGGATTTTTCTCTCTCCTTTTCCCTGCGTTCCTTCCTTCTTGCCAAACGTCTAAAACATTCTGCTTGCTTCCATTTCTTCGAGTCCCCCGAGTTCCTTCCAGATTCCCTTGCAATTGCTAAAATTAGAAACTTAGGGGACTTGATTAATAAGGAATTTCGTCAACGAATGCAAACCCCCACTATCCTCCAACATCATCACGTCTTGACCCTGATATCCTGATTCTGCTTTCGGTGCATGGTATCTCGTTTCGCTTGTCTGCAAATCCACCTTGTAGCTGAGCTCTTGTAACTATCTTGAATTCATTCTTGTTCAGCTTCACGCTGTTGAAGATAAGCTACTACCCTACGCCTGCTTTTCCCGCTCTTGGCTGGAGCTCACCGAGCGCGGTCATGCTCACTTCCCCCCCCACTGGTTATCACGATACCTTCATTGCCACATCTGTGATGTTCCAGAAGCTGTGGAATTGATTCTCATCTTAGTTCCTTCCCTTTTCCCTGCATTTCTTATCGGCCCTTGGTTTGTTGTCTCACGTACTCTTCCTCTTATCTCACTCGGAAACTGCCTATATATGCATCCTTCAAGCTCAGGCTGGTAATATTTCCTTGTTTGCTTTCGTTAAAGGTTGCTTTCGTCTTGTTCTTTCTTTATTCCGGCACCTAATTAGATTGTCTTTCTTCCCTTGACGACCCCGTCAACCCCTTCTCTATCACCGGGTATATCAAGTCCACCCAGCATTTCTCATCCGTCTCATTTTCCGCACCGCGCCATGGTGTTATCTCCTGAACCGGCCAGCTCGCGGCTTGAGCACCTGCCGATTGAGCTAATCATGCGCGTGATCACCGAGCTTGACAGCATCCCCGATGTTCTTGTCTTGAGTCAGACATGCCGGCTGCTCCATAAGATTGTTGTAGACAGCGAGAACTGGATTGCCGCGCAGATATTGCCGGCCCGGCTTTCGGCCATTTCGCCCGAACTGCTCCGGGAGGCCGTGCTTGTCTGCGATGCCCGGCAAGTGGAGATCACCAACGATCTGGAGTGTGCTTCCATCCGGGACTTTGTGTTTGCCAATGTGGCCCAGCGCGCACCACTGCCGACCAGCTGGACTTTCCGGCGCGTGCATGACATGATTGCCCTCCATAAGGTCGTTGTCTCATTTGCCGACCGGTTTGTTGAGCATGCCTCTCAACCCACAAACCGCGATTGGTATTTCACCCGCTGGCCGGTGGAACACCTGTTTTCAGCTGAGGATCCCCCCTCGCAAACTGAGCTGTGCCGGATATATATTGCCTTCTACCGCTACGAGGCCTTCTGCATCCTGTTTGGCCATGATCCCGCCTCAGAACTTACAGGACGGGCTCGGGAACAGTACAACTTCCGGAGCTTCCTGACTCCGATTGAACTGGAGCAGATGGCTTGTGTCTTTGACTTTCTTCGCTTGGACGTCTACAGAGGTATGCACAGCCCATTGCCTTTCGTTTGCTGATGGCCCAAGCAACTGACCGTGTATGTTTCTTTTGTTTTTGCAGCTTTCCGGGAGGTAGCACGCCATGACGTCACATATGGCTTCAACTGCGTTGAGTACGACAAACGCCACTCGCCGTGGACACGATACATTCTTGAGAGCGGGCTGCTGTTCATGCACGACCTATGCACAGCAGACTCGTATGATGACCGCCACGCGGTGCTAAGCCGCCAGCACCAGGGTGACAACATCCCAACCAGCGTGTCGTTCTGGCCGCTCTCGTTCGAGTACGACGGTGACTTCATCCCCGGCCACGACTTCGCCCCGTTTTGCTACTACGGCATGCGGTCTAGCTTACCGCGGAGCGCCGAAGACTTCGCGGCAGATGATGGCCCGGCAACCGTGTGGTCGTGGGTGTCGTCAGCCTTCCCGCGGGAGAAGCCGCTCAGCCCGTTCAAGCGCTGGGTGTTGCGCCATGCCGGCTACGTGTTCTGGGATGCCCGCCGCGTGGCCGCGCTGGATCTGCTGTCCCGGCCGTTCCAGCGGCCGCGGTTCGAAGAAAGTTACTTCCACATCCAGGAGCAGCTCAAGATCGAAGACCTGCCAACCAACGAGTCGTACCTGGCGCGCATGAACAGCTCGTTTACTGTCCGCGATATCATCTTCAACCAGGGGGGTCGTGGATGGTGGGATTTCACCGATTCGAGCCGTATCACCTGGGGACATCGCCGGTCTTCGCGCCTGGAGTCGGTCCCGGCCAGCAGCGCCCGTGCCCCAGGCTTCATCGGCCCCATGCCTCCACCCTGACCTTTTACCCATTAGCCCTCTCGCCTGTCGGTCTGCCTCCATTAGCTTGTTATGTTCGTTTATCAGTTTGCCTGAGATATCTTCTGAGTCTTTTGTGTGTTTTTCTCATTTTTCTTTTTCTTTTTGGTGTCCACGGCGTCATGGTGTTTCTCTGCTTCCCACACCTCGTTTGGCGATATGTTTTCAAGCTTTACATGATTCACGATCAGTCATACTTCGATACGTGTAATTCTCATTGGATCCGGTCACAGACCCTATTTCCACGACCTTTGGTGCTTTCTTGCTTCAACCCCCTTGATTCTCTCTTCTGCTAATTTGTGCACCGCCTATCATACAAGAGTGTTGGATAGACCGGAAGATAGTTAGTGCTTTGCTCTCTTAGATACTAGATTCGAGAAGTTCAGAGTATATTAATGATGTCGGATTTCGAGCTACAGTTGTGACTGATGTATTTCATTCATCCACGGCGGGTCTGATCTCAAAATCATCCCTCCTCAACTCTCCAAATACTGCTGATATCTCCATTCTACCCAAGCAACTCTTCAGTAATGCATGTTGCACGTAAAGAAAGGTTATCAGTTTAAGACGCTTTGCTCTCGCGCGTGTAAATATATATACATCCTTTGGTCTCATTATGGTTCACAAAAGGAAAAGTCCGCTCCGCTCATTTCCTCATTAACCCGACCATCGGTCAGAGTGCAATGAAAAGTATTAAAGGAGAAATGCATGCTGTATTACCCAAGCCGTATCCTCGAACAAGAAAATCGATCCGACTCCAACCGGAGCCCCCCCCCCCCCCCCCCCCCCCCCCCCCCCNAATTGCCACATCCGGTCCGCCTATTCCAACGTTTTAGTTTTCCGTGGCCCCGTTTATAAAGCGCGTATTTGTATTGATGTCAAGCGTAATGAGATCGTGTCGTGGACCCTGTCGGGAAGGGTTTGTATAGGGCATTATCAGTCGTAAAAGTTTTGTATACCGCTCGCCAGTCCGATAGAAAAAAAAGAAAAGCACGAGAAGGAAAGTCTAATAGAGTATGAGAGAAAATAGGAAAACCAGGACGAAAATGAAACGCCCTTACTCCTGGGGTTCAGGTTCCTTCGGTTCGGGTATGTCCTGCTTTGGTTTCTGTGCATAGATCGAGTGGAATGGAAGATATGAGTGGAACTTGTTGTCCAGCACAGCCTTGCGCACCTCGACAAGAAACATTTCGATCTGGAGGGGGGTCCATCCAAGTCCAAGCATGAATGACTTGCGGGACAGTCCCACCAGACCATCCTGTACAGCGGAGCGGAGGAGGTTGCCACAGTATGACAGTCTCTTATCTGACGGCCATGTGCCCATCGGGGCTTTAAAGCTCTCCCGATGCGTACCAATGAAGCCTGCGGCTCTCAGATCATCTTCGACAGTATCGACAGCGTACAGATCGCTACCCATGTTTCTGAGAGCAGTATTGAGCAGCTCCAGGAAATCGCGGAATCGGTAGGTCGTGCCCTCTTCGAACGAGGAATCTTCAGGATACACGCGGTATTCAAACTCTTGTAGCTCAACGAAGCCACCTGGTTTAAGATGTCTATAGGGTTCAAGGTATACACGATTAGACTTAAGAGCCAACAGTGACTTAACAAATTCAAATAAACCAACACAGGAAATGGCGCTGGGTTTGATTAAAAAAAGGAGGGCTCTTCCGAAAATCGGAAAATCGCCTAGACAATCAAACCCAGTCACATCCTTTGAGCCACCAAGATGCTTAGGAAACGAATCCATAATGGCAAGATGCTGCTGATTTCAATCAAGTTGGGGCGTGTTCTTTGACTTACTTGAAGATTTGTTCAAACAGCACTTTGCGGTCTTTTATGGTATGAAGCGTACGCCGGATGTGGATGTAATCAAAGGTGTCCTCGGGGTCGTCCCAGCCGTCTTCATGTTCTATATCGTCGATAACGAACTGGACATTTGGAGGAACAGATTCGGGTTGAATTGGAGACAAGTCCATTCCGAGAAAGCTAGACTCCGAGAACGCATCGGCCACTGTTTGAAGTTGTTAGTGAAAAGACATCAAGCATGGTTTATCAAGGCACAGCTCTTCACACCGGCCATTTCTCATTTCGGTTTTTCAGCCATCGATCTTCTTCGGTGCAAATATGAAGTTGCACCCGTGGAAGGTTTGCGAGCAACTCCTTTTGAAATGAGATTGCCCCCTTTTACACACAATTGAAACAACAGCTAAACGTGATTCAACTTACATTCTGTACACCAGACTCCGGTACCAGTTCCTAATTGACAGAATGTCTTGTTAGTGATTGACCATTTCATCACATTCGAGAACAGAGACCCCCCCAGAACAACAAGAGGCAAGAAGACAACTCAACAATGGTTCCTCCTAAATTCTCAGTGTCCAGTCCCGGCCGGTATAACTCGCCGGGACAGTCACAATAGAAACTCCAAACGAAAAGGGGTGGGAAAAGGGGGAAATGGGCAGCATTCTTACCAAGATCAAGGACAGTCGCTCCCCTCTCCAGCATCTCCTTGACAGGAGCGAAAAACAGTTTACCCTCGCACAGCTCGAGGATCATATGATGGAGCATGTCATCCCGGTCCTGTTCAACATCATCATTCGGGAAAGGGTAGCGTCCGGCGTGGAAGGCATGGTAACGGAGCCCTCCCTCTTGGACGTGGCCCCTGATGCTCTCGGTCAGACTGCTAGTTTCGATTCCAAAGTCGATACTACGACTAGTGGTCGACTGTGGAGGTGCCGAAGTTCGGGGAGTCTCCCTATCGTCGCCGCCCCGGTTGGCACCGGCATGTTGGTGTTCCGCAGAGAGTCGAACGCTCTTGTGAGGCGGTGGAACCATGATGAATGGGTATCAACGAGATGGGTATCTAGCAAAGAAAGAAAAGAGAACGAAACAAAAAGGACGAGGCCCGCCAGTACATATAGCAAAGGAGAAATAAATAACCGAATCTAAGTTGCGGAAACGTTCAAATAGGGGAAATCAATGGAATAGTCACGAGGCCGTGTCGAAAAAGTTGAAGTCGTGCTGTGTATGTTATATAGAGAGATCTAAATGTGTGTGTGAAGGACTCAAGAAAATTGGTAGAGAAGAAGAAGATATAACTGAGCGGGATTGAATGGTGATGTATAGATGAGGAGTGAGAATCTGAAGATTGAGGAGGGGAACTCTGGCCTTTTCAAGCAGGAGTTATATCAAGACAAGTTTATGTATGGTCAGGTGCACAAAAGAGATGGAGTCGATAGTAAACTTGAGCCGGTTGATGGGACAAAAGATGAAGAAATAGCGGAGTTGCAACACTGGAGGTTGTGGGCCATTTAGAGAAAAAACCGGAGAGTAAAGCCCAGGGGGGGGTTCGGGTCTTTGTATATATCAACAGGCTCGATGGAGACTCCCTCGGGATCCTCGCTGAGTTGTGCTGCCGAGGTGGCTGAGAAAAGGACGGGAAGGAGAAAAGAAGTCGACGGGTGTTCCAGAGTTGTGCAATGCCTCGGGGATTGCCAAGTTCGTGAATCAAAGGACAGAGCCTAGCGGTCTGAGTATGTTTGGTCCTTTCTTTCGGGTTTCGAGTGTCAGGCTCGGTCCTGTAGACGAACCGCAGCGCCTCCCCGTGCTCTCCCGCACACAAACACACACACACACACACCGACTCCTGGCACAACAACCCGCCCTGGGGGTCCTGTCGGAAGTATTGAAGAGGGGGTATGTTTTGTTTCCAGTATGATACTCTGACGTGGTTCTCAGGAGTTTGTTAATACGGAACGTAGAATGTTGACGGTCCACAACACCCCTACTGTGCATAGGATGTATGTCGTGGTGGTTGCTGTCTTTTTCGAACGCTCCCACGTACCAGATCCGGTGTGGCTGTCGGTAATTGGTGTAGAACGGCAAGAAGACGTGGATATCCTGCCTCGAAGCCTGGTCAACTTAAGCTAGATAGGATCTTTTATCGAGATCCCAAGCAAGCCGTATAGAGAGGTATCATATACAGTAGAACGAGATAGCAACTATCAAGCTAGCCGAAAGAGATGGGAATTTCAGGCGAGGACAACTCGAGACTGGGTACAATATGATTGAGATAGATGTCGGAGACATAAGAAGGTGGGTTGAACAATAACGAGAGAGAAAAAGAAGAAGAGACCCAGAGAGATCAGGAGAAGGAAGGGCGGGAATGCCAGGTATACAAGGATCCGACGAAGTTCGAGAAGGTTGAATGCCAGCAGGGAACCAAGGGATACTCAAGCAGACGAGGAAAGGTCAGGCGTCGATATTGCTATACAGAGATCCGCTCCGGAAATGATATAACACTGGTAGGTTATGGATAAAGAGTTGGACCCAGCACTCAGGACCCAAAGTAGGTAGGTGGGGATATCTGTAAGGAGAGGCAACGGAGAACCCACGCATGCAATAAAGCCGTGGAGGCATGCAATACAGGTGTTGAAGAATGGCAACTGTTTTTTGTTTGGAGAAAATAGATAAATAAAATGGAATGAATCCCCTGTACAGCACCATTCCCAGATCCAAAGGGCAGCAGTGCTGTGGGAATTATGAATGAGCCGGCCGGGACCAGCAAATAGGAGGAGAGGAATGATGAAGATAAAGATTTCTGCCAGAAAAAGATTGAAACAAGAAAAAGAAGAAGAAATAACTAAAAGAAAATAGTGGAAGGGTGGGAGGGTGGGAGGGTGGAACGCGGTTGGTGAGGAGGGGTGTGGTGATAGTGAAGAGGCTCCAATAGGCTAGAATGGTTCGATGGTCAAGTCAAGGTGGAGGTGAAGGTAGAAAGGAAACACGAAGACATCGACGTGGAGTCGAGGAGTGAGCCGAATGATTGAGCGAAGGGCGGGTTCCGAGGCCGTTGTATGGACCCTAGACCCTCAAACAGATTAGCCAGTCAAACTTATAAGTATAAGACAAGGGACAGGAGAGCACAAGAGCGAATGGTGAATATGAGTAAGTATCCGTAATGCAGAAATGGAAGCCCTAGCAAGCATGGGAGGGACCCAGTAGCAAACGAATACCTACAGTACAGTACTATACTGTACTTGCCAGGTGTGGGCGGGTATGGACTGAGAGATGTGGAGCAGAGCAAGACAACTGGTCCAGTAAACGGCCAAGGCCAGAACAGTGGCACAGAGTCGAGTTGTACCAACAGAGTTGACATAGCACAATCCAGCATGTATGTACTGAGAAGAAGAGAGTGCAGTGTTGCAGAGCGACCAGTCCACTTACATGAAAAGAACAACCCCGAGGGAATCTCGACTCTGAATTCTGGGCAATATATCAGAGTTGAGAATGGCGGATGAGATGAAAGAGGACAACAAGAGATACCAAGGAGGAGGGGTAATAAGTGGAAGCCAGCCCGGTAGTCAAATTCCAGGTATGGAGCACTCTGGGAGTTGAGATACTTACTCCAGTAAATCCAGTATTCCAAGAAGCTGGCGGTGTACATAACCCCATAATCATTCTTGCATGGTAGTATCCGTTAGTCTGAGTGTCCTCGTACTGTCTAATCAGGGCGAGGAATGCAGAAACTGGTCATCGAAGATGAAGAACCAGGAGAGAAACGATATTATAGAATGCAAGAGGAAGGGAAAGGAGAGGTTGACTGAAATAGTATGCATACAGGAACATGTCCGGACTCAGGTTAGGCCACCCAAACGGTCGGGAAAGCAACAAGGAAAGGAGAAATGGACTCGAGGCACACTCAGGGTCAATTTCCCGTATTAACGGGAGGCCCAAGCCTGACGGACAGAATGGGGGGAGACTAGGAGGGGAGAAGTGGGAGGGGGGTTTATGTTCTTTTCTTGTCACAGGGTTATGCAAAAGGCTGGCAGTCTACTAGCATTGTATCTGTACATGACGAAGTGGGAACACAACTCGTTGAGGGGGAAGGGCAAGCAAGTGTGTGCAGTATCTGCATGGATTGGCATGCATATGAGCGGAATCTATCTGCATAATTCACATTGTATGGGTCCGAACCGGGAGGACAAGGCGAGGAGGTGGGAATTTCACCTATAAGTCGGTGCTTCTCCTTCTCATGGACGTACCTACTGTACTGTACTGTAAGGTGATTTTACCGTGTTACTTGGTGTGTAAGTATTTATGGTATAGATTACCTAAGGCCGGGTATCGTGGAATTAGGTGGCTAGAGGCTGGGAGAATAGCTTGGTGTGGGCGCGTTTCACAAGGGTGGTGGGATGGATGATGGCATGGCATGTCGAGAGAACAGGTGGCAAAAGAAACAGACTGTCGGGACCAAAGAACCGGCTTCTTGGGACGGGCTTGGGAAGGGGAGGGAGGAAAAGATGAAGCCAAATCGTAAGGAGGCCGGAGATTGCCAATTTGGCCAGCATTAACAAGAGCAGTGTAACGAGCCAACAAGTCTAGGAAGGAGATTCGAGACAAGGAGAGATGGTCGGAAAAAGGAAGCAGATGTTCGTACGAGGAAACACCACGCCCTGCATTTTCTCTCTCTCATCTTATCATGAGTCTTTAGTCTTTAGTACGCCGGTACCAGGCAGATGGGAAGAGGGGGGCGTCTGAAATGTCGAGTTTGGGGGAGTGTAGAAACCAGTGTGCTCGTAGACTCGACGGACCCGACAGAAAGGAACGCCTTCAAGGGGGGCCCAGGGCGGCTGATGGGCGTATCGTCCGGAACTGGGGGCTGGAACCGGCGTGGTGGGACAAAGCGTTAATGGGGGGGGGGGAGAGGGTTTAAGCAAGAATAGTATGACTCTATACAGTACAGTATGTTCTAGGGGGACCCAAACCACCGAGACTGAAACAAGTGCAGAAGGCCGAACAGAAAACAAGAGAAACCGGACGTTACCAGAGTGTCGGGATTTTCTGCGTACTGTAGAGAAAGGATTTGCGGGAAAGGATGGAAACCAGGTAAATGGATTCTTGGGGATTCTCGCTGCTGGATTTAATGGAGGTGAAATTGTTAAGGTTTTTCGAGGCCAGAATTCCCTCTCCTCGTAAAATCGCGTTGCTTCTTGAAAGAAAAAGTGCACCGAGTTTCCTCCTGCCTGCTTTCCGATGTCTGATTACTGCACAGCGAAGAAAAGCCCTGCCCTAACACACAACTGATAAATTGAGACATAATCTTCTTAGCGAAAGTATGTAATTGCCGGCCCTCACCTGATGTGCCTGCTTATGCAATTAAGCGACGAAAGACGGTGATGGAAGGTGCCATCGACGGAGAGGGCGTGAGAAGGTGGTGGGCTCCTGCCTTGATCTTAGTTCTCGCCAGGTGTGCTCTAGAATCGGAGGGCCAAAGTATCCATACTATCTCGTCTCTCCCCGATTTCTCCAGGCACATCCAGCTCGATTGCCTGGAGTGTCCTTTTTTTTCTTTCTTTCTCTTCGTACGAGTCCATCGGTGCGAGACCTTCCGAAGGCGAACGTAATGCCAGATAGATAGCTTGTCTTCTCTTGTCTTCCCTTGCCCTGCTCATCTGTCAAAATCACTGAGGTTGCCGTCCTGCCAGCTTCTCGCCCTTCCCCCCACGAGATCGAGTTTTCCACTCCCGCCTCCGCCTCCGATACTAGCTTAAGGGCTCTCCCTCGCTCCCCCTTTTTGTTTTTATCTTTTCACGGGAGGCGTTGTCTCAAAAAGACGATGTCCGGTGCTTTCTTGTACTAACTCTACCAGCAGTAACCTGGTTGCTGGATGGAGTACTCCTCCAACCACACTAAATAACACTTTCGCTTATATTTCGATGCGTTCTCCACTCAAACCAAAAACCTGCTCAGCAGCAAAGTTCCTTTTGATTCATCGGTCACACCCAAGGTCTTGACTTGATGAAGACAATACCTGCGGGAAATGCGGTTACGCATTATTTATTTCTCATCCTTCTCGTGTGTAGGATACCTGGCGCTGACCGTTGTCTGACCTGGTCACGACTGATGTGGGTACATGATTAACTCCAGCAAGGCAAGGTGGCAGGCAGGTGAAAAGAGGAGGTTAAAACCAGGTGAGGGGAAGAATTCTCGGGATCCATTTTGTTGGATTCGTCTGCGTTGCAAATGGGGCTAACCTCTCGCTTCCAGACAATGTGTGCAGAAAAACTGTTGGACAGGATGGCCAAACAATGGATGTCGTGGCTTGCTATGATGAATGAGTACTCACTCCCTATGCACCATCGACACCATACCCTCACAGTGTGTCCGAATCCTGATTCAGCAGGCCTTTGAAGTTTAGTCGTCCTGCAAGTCTCTCGGATGACCCAGACATATATCAGCACAATCTCGCTAATGTATAGTTAAAGTCGGTTCCAAAAAGGACAAAGCTTGAGGAAGATAGACCTTACACATGAATCTATGCAGGAATTCCAATGGCTTTGTTGGAACAAAAGGTCAGGAGAACTTCACAGGAATGTGATTTCTCTATCCCAGACTTAGTTCAGGCCCCGGAAATAAATATCATGAGGGGCCGGCCACATTCACTCCCCCAAGTCTTGGACCCCAACTTGTGGTGACCAAAACACTACTTAACTAGGTAATTTTCTCCGAGGTCAACATCAGCCGGACCGGCCATTACGACTTCCGCCCGTTGTCACATTGATGAAAGGTGAGTTGTCTCCTGCATGCCTACGGCCCTCCCGCCACTTTTTTCTTTTTTCTTTCAAGCATTGCACAGTCCGTCAAGCAAGAGCTTCTTTCAGTTGTGCTCTCACGGGCCTCTCCAATGGTATGCAGCGGAGTAAATATAGCAGGCCGTTGAGCGTGTATTCATTCAAGTTGGCAAGCTTTCAATGGATGGTTCCCGGTTCCTGAATTCGCCGCCCTGAGTGCGTGGTCTGACCTGGTCGGATACCGGAATCCAGTTCACAAGCTAAGCTTTACGGCATCCAAGAGCTGACTGCTATTTATCCTTCTAGACTACGGTATAGTCGACTAAACGAACGTTCTTTATACAGCTAAGTCCCGAGCTCCCTTAACATTTTTTCAATGTAAGTAAGACGAGGGACCAACAAAGTTTGGTAGCTCGTACCAGGCCAGTCAGAGCAGTTCGCCTCCCAAAAAATCAAGAAAGCAATGTGTTGGTTTTTTTTGGTCTCACTTTTCTTAGCCTGGCTCCATGAATCCTTCAAACTCGGGCCCCCAACAGGTGCCCAGCAAGAAGCAAAAAAAAGAAAACCCTCCCACCGGCGGCGAGCCAACGGTGCCCGCACAACGGGACTTCTTTCGGTTTTTGGTAAGGCGTACGTTCCAGACAAGTCCTTGTTGTACCGAACTTTTGGTTCTCTCCACCACGCTAATCCGAACCAACCCCGGTGGGCCGCAAAGCCGTCGTTGGGACTTAGGACACAAGAGAGACACGAGAGACAAAAACGCAAATCCGCCGGCACGGTTCGATGCGGGGGTTTCCCACAAAAGAAAGAAGCCACTGGTCAGGAGAGCGCCGTCCAAGTCTGGGTTGGTAGGACGTATCACAGATCACAGTCTCGCAAACACTTTTCAACAGAAAACGATGATGAGTTGTCGTGCATGAGGGTGTGCGCATAAACGAGATGGAAGGAAATGCAAGCACCACTCTTAAAAATGCACGAGAAAGGGAGACGAGAATGCACAGCACTTGCATGTTCTCGGCTGGCTGGACTGCCCTCGCACTTTTGCGAAGCTTGAGGAACAAAGTGCCCTCACTCACTCACCACATTCAGCCGCATGGAACCTCTCACCGGCCTTTCCAATTCGGGCTTCGCACCACCACCATTTCCACGAAGGTGTCGGCTGTACGCCGTAGGGAATAGTCTTCCTGGAAACCCGAGAAAGAGGGACAGCTGCGTACTGACCGCTCCCAAACTGCCGGGTCAGGACGAAAACCCGCCACTGGTTCTGGGACTAAAAATAATGTTCAGTGGGGTGACAAATGGAGCGGACAGGGAAAACAGCACTGAGGAAATAGGGTTTTGGAACTACATTTATTTTATTTTTTTCTCAAAAGATATATGTGTCAGTTCCTTGTCGTTCAGGAAGCAGAGAAGAAAAGAAGGCGACCCGAAAACCCAAACTCGTAAGAAATGAGAAGATGCGATGCCGTAACACCCGCCAGGCTCCTTCCTTGCAAGGCCTCGACATTACGACATGCGGCATGCGAAAAACTCGCTAGAAAGCAAGTGATTAACGGGAGGCTGGAACTTGTATTCTGTAGTGGTCCAGTATCTCTTACCACGACAAAAGATATCTTCGACTGCCATATGCTGTTCACGGCATGTCAGCCTGTCTCGGAACAGACGCCCAAAGATCGTCGCCAGCTGATCTTTTAGTGAGACGCGACGAGTCGATCCATGAAATTGAGACTGGGAATGGCTGAACCCGCGGGGACGCTGGGCCCTATATCAGACGGCTGTTATGCAGATTATGAAGTGCGTATACCCAACAGGCTAGGCTGGTGACTTTTGTTTACACTGTTATGAAGTCTGGGAGCCCGTGCGATGGCGCAAAGGTGTGGCGCACATAAGTTCTTGCTGTAATTCCGCAAAGGATTCTCGAGGGATTTTCCCAGGTAAGGGATTCGCCGTTGACGAATGGGACGGGGGGGAAACACCGGCTGGGCGTATATGGTTCCGGGAATCTGGTTATGTCTGTCCATCCAGTTCATTCTTGTGTGTGCTTGTCTTTGATTTTGTTTTCTCTCCCAGACCCAGCTTTCTGGGGCGCTTCCCCCCCAACCACACTCATGTATCGGGTTTTACCCCCGAACCACACATACATCGGGTGCACCGCCGTGCTGGTCTGCCAACAGGAAGCCGTTGTGGGACACAGCTGCATTTAGAAAAGAATCTACAACAGATGCATGGTGCATGCAGCGTTCATGCCGTGTGGACAGCAGAAATTCCAACTATCGCCTATCACCGCCATGCGGGAAGCCTATTGGAAAAGAAAGGACATGTCGCCGATCATTGGTGAAGAATGAAGGTTACAACGGAGGCATTCCTGAATTTGTGCCACAATCCCACGCAGCCATACGAGGGTTGACACCCGCCACGTAGTAAATGTTAGAAAATGAGATGGTACCGATCACTCGACTCAAACCCCCTTTTAAGGATCATTGGCGTTAAAAGGTGGGAAGGAAAAGAGAAACGGCGAAGTTCAGAGTCGGCTCAATCTTTTACGGAGTAGCTAACAGGTCTTGATATCTTACATCGCAGGCCAATTTTACATATATCTGGCAGGATGGAACTCTAGAGCCGGGATCCCCCAGTCCCAGAAGCCTACAAATTAGGGGGGCCACTATATACAGTATGCAGTACATACTGTACTCATTTCTCATCACATTTAAAAAATGGCCTGAATGTCTCGGTAGACATTTTTGGTAATGGACCGTTTAATTTTCGTAAAGTCACTTCTAGTATGAATAGCTAGCTAAAAGAAACTTTCTTTTCCGTAACACTTGGAACCTCTAATGAAAGAGCTAGCCTAGAAGCTAGAAATCTAGGAAGATAAGATTTTAAATAAGATACTCCTAACCCCAACCCTAATAGTTTATCCTATCTTTAAGCTTTCTAGCTACTGAGCTTCTGGCTTTCTGGTTAGGCTTTTTAGAATTTCTGGGTTTTGCTTTAGAATTTCTGGATTCTGGGGTTTTGGCCTTTGTTGAAGGTGCTAAGTGCTCAGGTATAGAAAGTTTGTGAGTTAGCTATGAGTTGGCTATGAGTGACTTTGCGGAAATAAGGAAATATAGGCCAAGTTTTTGTGTGTAAGAGTTTGAATGTGCACATAAAGGAACTCTCAATCAAATCAGTACTGGAGTTCCTTGCTCTCGAAACATGTATCCAAAACAGGTGCTCGTAAACACCGCAAATCCTCCTGTAGTGGATGCTTAGGAAATTACGCAGGCAACACCAGTCTGACGTGGGCTTCAGGCCAAGTGAAGCCGGCCAGGACTTGCATCTATGCACTGTACCATCATAGGGGAAAGCTTCCTTTTCCGTCCAGTGAACGGACACATGAGAGCATTAGGTGGGCTGAAATTGATCATGTTTGCTTAGCTATGTATGTGATAAAAAGATTTTCGGCCATACCACAATTGTCCAAGCTGTCTCGCTTGAATGATATCATATCTACAGTAGCAAGACTCGGTTATGCACCGGCTTGTGAAATATTACGAGTAAGAACTGTCTATGTCGAGTCCGCGGCGGATGGACTGGATGGGGACGAAGTTTAGGAGGGAGGTTTTCTGCCGGAATTTTTGTTTCCATTCTTTCGAAGTTTCAGTCTGTTTGACGCCATTCTGCGAGCGAGAGACGGGGAGGGGAGGGGTCTGCACCAATGCTTTTCTTAGCACCGCACGAAACCTTGTTTGCCGAGTTTAGAGCGTATCCAAACCCTCGGGTCCTGTGGTCTTTTCCCACCACGTTGATTCTTCCAGGACGACTTTGTCTTCGGTATGGACTCTGACCAAATAGCCAACGAGATTCTTTTGGGTTCCCACCAGACCGTTGGGAAAGCCGGCGGCTTTCAGTTTGGCTCCCCGGCGCTTTTACTTCACTATATCGTCGGGATCAGCTTCACTCGTCCCAAGTAGTACGTGGTCTATCCCACGGGCAAAGAAATGGTCTCGAGAGGCAGTCGACTCAACCCCGTGGGAAAAGAGCGGACATAGCACAATCACAAGAGGACCTTGGTTTATGCACTAAAAGTTCGTTACATGCCAGTCGACCCTTAGCACACACATCACGCACAGAAAGACCAGAAAAGAAAAGAGGAGACTTTCTACTATCCCGACTGTGCATCCCAGTAAGTCAGAGAGGAGGAAAAAGGACAGAAAATATCAATCAAACTTGCAGATGGCTGCTTTTCCGAGCCGGTATCCCCAGCTCATGAACCGTTGTCATTTTCCAGTTTTTGGTAGAGATTACAGCCCGTCGCCGTTTCACTGCGCCGGCCGAAATACTTTACACGGGCCCATGAAAAAGGGGTGGCTTGACTTGATGGGAGAAAACGAAAATCCCAGAAAATTGGTACTCGTCATAAACGTATATGTGATAGCTGATAGATCAGTTTGGACACTACCCACATTACAAAACCGGAATCCATATGCGACAGGCCCATGCATATGCACCGAAAGCAGACGTGGCTCCGAGTCCTGGGAACCTATCTTTCTTGGGCGGGAGAAGCAATCAACATGTCTTGCGGAGTATGATAAGAAACGAAAATTCTTTTCTCCTACCTAGGTTGTCTGGTTTGTGTCTCTGCTATGATGGGGTTGGTAGAGGTAGGGAAAGCCGCATCGTCAGTGGTGAATGCCCGCCCTTCACGCAGTTCATCCATCCTAGACCAGGTAATCCAGTCTTCAAACTCTTCACAAATCAGGTTTTGGAGGTCCCGATAATTCCCCAAGAATCACGCAAATACCCGTAATGGTCGGCTTCCCCATAAAGTTTGAATAACGGATACATTGCATTACATACAGCCATCATTTGTCCTGCTTCTCGTTGCAAAAATCCCAGCAGCTTGGATCACTGTTTCTTGGTGTGCTTATGGCCATGCCAGGATTGACCCAGGCCTTGAGTTTGGAGAGAAGACCACACCATGGGTGGTGGTGCGGCCCATCATCCACACCAACGAAAGGGACGCGACGGGGGGGATCCCAGCTCATATTTCAAAATTATCTCAAGCTCTATATAGCCCACTCACTGAAAAGCCACCCAAGCAGGCACATAATGATTGTTTACACCCGCTAAAATGAGCAGGGGAACTTTTGGTTCCGGCTCTTTCAGAGCAACCTGGCCGCAGTGGCTGGTGTTGCTCCTGCGTACCGCCGGCGGTCTCTTTGTCTTATGTCCCTCCCACTCTCCTTCGGCCCGAGGCAGAGAGCACGATTAATCACGAGTATACTGTACAGTACTGTACAGTTCAGACTGTTAAGCGTAATCCAGTCTGAATGGTAATCTTCATGGTGGATTTTTTGTTTTCTTCCTTGTTTTCTTTTTTTTGCTGTCCCTGGACCAGGCAAGGAGGTGTCCTGTCCAGGGTAGCGAAGATTGTACAGTAGGGTCTCTCGCACGCCCCGGTCCCCGCTAAGATGTTCGTTCCCCTTTCCTTTTAGACTCGTCAGGATAGGTTCGTTTGAAAATGGGGCCGTGAGTTCGAAATTGGGTGCTTTGTCGTCTTCTCAGTCCTGACCCGACAATCTGGTTCACAACTTCACCTCACCTCAGGTCTGTTTTCTACTGAGTCACAGTTGAAAAGTTGTAGCAGTCGTACAATCTTTCATGTGGAATATGCCGGTACATATGTTTAGGAGAAGGCAATGGGCCGAGATGCTATCAAATTTCTCAAAAAGCACTCTGTGTGTGTGGAGTTGGCAGGTTGGGAAGAAAGACTGACAGAGTCAGGAGGAGAGAAGAAATCAAACGCCAGGCCAGACATAAGGGCTCTTTTGATTGAAAGAGTCCTTATATACCAGCCCTCGCTTTTATATCGGTCTTGAAGTGCAAACCCAAGTATCCCCGGCTTTCCGTGACGGATGTGTATCCTCTAGGTGGAGTGGCCGGTTTCATAGTCCTATTCCATGCATTATCTATCTCTCTCCTCCAAGAGAGTCCGACTCGGCATGCACCCCTTCCATGGTCACCGCGTCTGTTCTGTTTTTCCCTTCACAGTATCGATCATGAGCATATTTGAACCTCCTGCGAGTTTGAGGCGGCAAAGGACTCTGTCCGTCTTTGAGACTCACTAGACTATGTGTATATACAGACGTTTAGTCTGACTGCACAAATATATGCACGCTCACTCCGTGTTTTTTAGGTACAGCATAGAAGGGTCTCGATTTTCGAACTCCGGGATTCCGGTACTTTGCTCTTCGGGTAATCCCAGACGGGTAACGATACTAACCTCTCGCCCAAACCGGGGCTGTAACAGCGTTTTCTCGCAAGGTTGCGCCCGTGGCTGGCATTCAAGATTCAAATACCCACGAGATGGTCACTATTATTCACCGTTCTACCGACACTTAGACCTCCCAGACCCTGTATTCACGCATAGCCCAGTCATAGAGAGTACGTGTGCTGGGTCGATCTTTGGGTCCGCAGCAATTGTGCACGCATAAGCGTCGGTGTGCGCACAAACTGTGAATACAGTGTTTCTTCCGGCAAGTTTTGAATCTCACCAACGCACCACACCGCCAGAAGTGTCCGTTGGCCAGGTTCGAAACTCTTCAGGCTTTCTGTCGGTCGTGGTGTTTTCTCAGGCATTCTGGTGTTGTTCTCGCACGCTCAAAGTGCC
>LNGL01000009.1:63007-171709 GCA_001510565.1 Knoxdaviesia proteae
CCCCGGCCCGGCCGGCAATTCCCGCCCTGAAAGTCGCATGGCGTAGAGACTTTCCAGGACCGGCGGTTTCACTCCGGTCTTGGGATGCCCTCTGCTTCTTCAGAATACCCACTGTCTGCCTGTCTGTTTGGCTTCTGGTTTTTCCTCTGTTGGGCGATTACTGGAATCGCATGCATACACGAATGCATGAACCGACATTAGCCTCCCTCGGCCCTGTGTGCTCAGATGCCAGAACGATGTGTTTGGTGGTCGAGTTTTGCCGAGAAACTGTGAAAGGGCCCCGTCTCAGACTTTGCGCGCGTGCACAGTCTGTATGGTGAGATTCATTGGATCGTATGCCAATGGCGGTTGTGGGATCTGAATACTGGCGGCCTCTCACCGCCACGGCTTGCAGCATACAAACGTCATTATCGTCCCTTTTCCGGGAGTCCTTTCACCTCCCCAGTCCCCACTACGGCCAATCTTCAATGGCAAATGACTGTCATGATGACTGCCCAAACTGTTACTCCATCACAAAGTTCACGGCATGGCTTTTCCGTGTACGCCTCACCGTCTCTTCCCCGAGCTTCCTCTGTGTGCGGGTATGAACAGCTCAAGATGCCCTCAGTCTGATTCCATTTCATGGATTACCGCCTTATTCCCAGTCGTAATACTGTCATGTCTGTGCGATGATGTCTAGAAGATACCGGGCATTCTGTTCTTCACAGGCTTTCCTAGCATTCAATAGCCGGCTGGCCCCATTGTCGAAGGCCATATATCCTACCAAGCATCGGCCGACGTGTTAACTTCGTACTGCTGTTGGAACTTTCTGTCCTTTCCGTCCACTTTTCACTGGCGCGTCTCCTTTCAGCTGTTGTCTTCGGCCCCACATGAAGAACAGCGGGAGAGGCAAACCTTTACATGTTGTGGCAGTCAGAGTCATAGGAATGTGAGATCACGAGCGTCGTCAGAAGAATACTGATTCATCGTCCATCCACCTTGGATCAGAATTGGCTTGAATGCGACTAGATATACCAAGCAGTGTAAATGTCAGATATGTACCTCCGTGTGAAAGCCAAGTGCGGTGCCAGCCAATATATCTCTCCAGATGTGCAGTAAGACACCTGTTCTCTGCATGTACTAAGTGTTGCCGTAGCTTGCGTGTATAGCACACCAAACAGGAAGACGCGACATCCATGTCCACTGATGCAGCACCCTCAGTTTATAGTCCATCTGTCGTGCGTTTGCACGTAGACTAGGACGAGAATCTCATCTTCAGTCTCTCCTCCGTGATCCTGAACACATCCGGAAACCACGCCGGCTGGTCGTCGTCATTTCCCATCATCTTGACCAGTGCTTCGGCGCATTTCAGGGCAAACACCATGCCGTGGCCCTGAAACGCCGCACACAGGTACAGATTTTCGGCGTGCGGCCACTGGCCCACGAGCGGAAACCCGTCAGGAGTAAAGGCCATGATTCCCGTCCACTCCATCTGCACTGTCTCGTCCTGACTGTTCTCCGGCGTGTTGTCGTCCGTCCAGTTCCGCCCGAAGTACCCGCGCAGCGCCGAGCGCAGACTCTGTGAGATCTCCGTGTTCAACGCCGAATCGTCCGTCACGCCGAACTCCTCCAGCCCCCGGTTCTTCAGTCGATACACTCCGCCTCCGAGAATCAACTCCCCTCCCGATTCACCGCGGCCGCCGATGTTTGGGCCCGCGCCATTGCCCAAGGGGTCCTTTACGGGCGCCTGGGTGAGGTAGTCGAAGCCACCATCTGCATACATGAAGCTATACGTTGTTGGGAGCTGGGTTTTTGGCATCAGATTCCCTGGACGGTGGGCGGCTATTTGTCCGCGAAGGGGCAAGATGACGCCAGCTGTTTGGGGCAGGAGAAAAGGCGTGTAGCCGTTGGTTGCCACCACCACTCTTGCCGCGTGAACGACGGCGTTCGGCGTAGTTATCACCCATTGGCACGGCCTGGAGTCGGCGGTACCCGGATCCCCTGAACAGCCATCTGCTTCGGCACGCGCCACGTTGATCGCTGGTGTGTTCTCGAAAAGCTGAAACCGGCCGGTGTCGATACAGCGCTGCAGGATCCCCACCACCAGGTCGTACGCGGAGATGCTCCCCGCCGCATACTCGACGCCCCCGACGATGTCCCCGTCACAGAGGAAGCGGTCGCGAACCTCCTGCGGCGCATGCAGCGTGTATTCGGAGATGGCCGAGCCGGGCGCCGCAGTCCGCATAGCAGTGACGGCGGCCTGGGCCGCAGCCCACTCGGCGGCGTCGTAGTACACGTCGACGGTGTTGCAGGGGAGGCTCGCACAGGGAATCTCGCAAGACTGCGCCAGCGCGTGGGTGGCGTTGATGGTGGCCAGCTCGAGTTGGGCAATTTGCACCGCTGTCTCGACGCCATGCTTGGCGGCGTGCTCGGGAAATGACCGATATGACGCGGCCTTTGTGTGGCCGCCTGCGTGCACACGGTCGTCGTCAGTATAGGGGAAAGCAGAGGAAGAAGGCAAGATCCGATGTTGCGGTCGACGAGAGGCACCCATCCACCACGGCAGGAGGACAGCGGGCGATGTGAACAGGGACGGTGAAGACAACGGGAGTGCTGTCGATCCTTGGGAGACTTTCTTACCATTTCTTCCAGTTGCACCTGAACACGCAGTTCGGGCTTCGAGCATGATAATATTAACCTCAGTGCCCCCGGGTTCCTTGAGCAAATTCCAGGCCACACATGCGCCGGCGATGCCGCTGCCGATGATGACGATATCAGTCGACGGAGGCAGACTGTCCGGGGCCGGAAACTGGGCCGGCCGTTTCTGCCAAAAGCTGGGGAGCGGGTTGCCGGATGGCAGCCCAACCGGTAAAGAAGCCCGGATGTCCATGACTGGCAGTGGGTTCGGGCTGTTACGGCCAGGTCCTCGGGTCGCTGCGAGTTTGTTGCCACTCACGACTAGTATCTTCGGTCTCGCTATCCGTCAGTATCTGTGTTGTCAAGGCAAGGAGCCTCTAGAGCGCCATGGACGTCACAGCGAACGGTGAAGTGCATGCAGATACTTGGAGTCCGGCGAGAGTGGGATGTATCTGAACTACGGGCGTTCAGGCGAGTGGACTCGGTGCAACCAGGCTTGGCGAGGTGGCTCGAACAATTCGGTGAAATTTCCAAGCGAAAAACGTGGGAAGTGAGTATGTACGACAGCAGCAGCCATCTTAGGCCGCAAGATTACACTGCCAAACCGAAGGGTTGCACAGTTACAGAGGTTGTGATGGCCCAATGATCCCAATTGAAAGGTGTCAAGCGGTTCCGGTCCAGCGAATAGTAGTTGCAGATTATGTTGGCCAGATGAGTGGCTCCTCTAGTTGGGTGATATGTCCCAATACGGCTGTTTACCGAACATGAGGAGGACGAAGGGAAGCCGAGTCTGACTCTCGGTCTGGGAGGAAGAGACATATCAAACTACAAGAAGTTTCGGTCAAGGTCTACAGTATACATACCAGTTTTGCAACCCCTTTCGCCGGCTTCACAGCCTGACGCGCCGGGGATAAAATCTCCACCGCTTCGGTCACTCCCGGAGCTCCGATACCCCGGTCGGTGGACCGCCAGCACCGAGTTTGTCTCGCACACGCATGAAGACAGTGCAGTCTGGGCCACCGAGAAGTCCCCAGCTAAAATGTGTCCGTCACCGAAAGTTCTCAGAAAGACGGTTTTGGGCCCCTCGCATCCAACCCCGCCCGGTGTTACCCCGCCCGCAACCCCCCGGGGTGAGAAGAAAGCGGAGTCGGTCCCACGGGGCTTTTTGCAGATATAACGCCCAAACCCCACGGGCGTGAACAATCTCTTTCGGTGAAACGATCAATGGGAAGAATGCCTTGTTCTCCTCGCATCATGATTATGTTCACTGGCTCAGCGAGGACCCTCGTCCAATTCTCCCGTTTCGACAGCGAGCAATGAACAGTGCACGGTTCTCGGCAGCTCCCTAATCATGTCTCGGTGGGCTTCATGTTCTTCGGTGGCAGAGTGGGGGTTGTTCGCTAAACAGGATCTCACTCCGGCCCTCACACGGTGTTCCTTGTCAATACACCCCAGCTTCATGCGTCAGCGTTAGAATTCGGTCAAGAAAATGATCAGGATGTGATAATATCTACGTCTCCCAGAATGCCTTTCCTCGCTTCGGTGTCTTCGGTATCTTCGTGCACCTCCTACTCGCCGCCCACCCTTTATGCTCGCTCAATGCGCTATCTGTTTTCACTCGTTGTTGTTCGCTCAGAGGTTGGTAGCAAGAAAGCCTACCACACGGCGATAAGTCCATAAAAAGAGTCGGTTGTGGTTTCGGTGAGTTCGATAGATGTCCCAACTTACCGACAAACGAAGACAGCACTGGAACCAACTTGAGAATCCAGGCTGACTTCCAGCCCAACTGTTTCAAGACACCAGTGAGGCTTTCCGAGTCCTCGAGGACAGGCCAGCAGTGACATACCAGAACTTTGAGAGGGAGAGCTGTGACTGCCTGAGGTATATAACCCAGGCCCCCGTGGTCACTGCTGCCTGGAGAATCCCAACGCCATCAAGTTCGAAGTTCTGGTTAACCCTGTACGCCGTACAGATAGCCCAGTTCCATTCGACAGTCTCGCACACCCTGTCTCAAAAAGGATGTCCACGATATGAGCCACTTTCTGGCTAGTACCAGGAATCGACATATCACAACGCCAGGACGCGGCACAAGCAGCACGAGAACGTGGTGTCGATTTGCGTGTTGCCCGGGAGAGGTGAGGTATATTCCCGATGACAGGCAAGGGTGGGGGGAAACGTCTATTGTAGATGCCTTATGAGTGTGATGAGGCGAAGGTGATGAGAACGTACCGTTCTCGCGGTTCTCGAGCCCATCTGTCTCTTATTCGACAATACTTGACGTCATGGTCCGAGTGGATAAGCCCATTGGGCGTTCTGGGTACAATCAGGAAAGACGCAGAGTGAGAGAGGCGCAGAATGACTCATTGGCAAGTCGTCTATGGGCCAGAAGACGAGGTGCCTGAAGGAAGGGGCAAAAGCTGGACGGAACAAGTTCACAGAAACAGGGTCCCGGCTTCAACAGAGCACTGGCATCTCGAGCACGGCGGTCCAGGAGGTCGCCGAGGAGGGCCAGGGTCGGGTCAGGACTTCAGAAGTGATTGACGAGAGGGCGGAAGGTCTACCACAATTGATATCGAGAAGGATGGTGCGCAAACGGCGGTGGAAGCAGCGATAGAGATGCCTGGTGAAGATGGGCAAATGGAGCTTGATAGACAAGGGACCACGGGACCAATTCAGGTCGTCTGGGGAAGACCTAGCACAGCAAAGTCCGCCTCCTCAACGTCCATTTGGCCATGGTAGTCACATGGGATGTATCAAAGTGTATCCGGCAGCATTGAGGAAGAAAAGCCCCCGAGTTGAGATGCATGCCATATCTGGAAACAAGGACAGAAAGATCGTGAGTAACAAGTGCGTAGAAGGACACAAAAAGACAAAAGGAAAAGATAATATTAAAAAGGACGGAGCAAAGCTGCCCATGAGCGTGTGATCATGTACCGATGTACAGAACAAGCCCTCGGGTGTCTCCCCCCCTTTTTTTTGTTTTCCTGTTCACGTCTGACAGCTAGCAATCGACAGAAGTTCGACGAGTCACAAGACGGCCATGGTGATCGGTTGACAGCCCGAAAGAAAGGGCGTAAAGCATGGGCGAGAGGCCAGGGCCAGCCGGAAGAGGCAGACTGTGCTTGCTAGACTAGGACCGCCAATGTCTCTGTCCAATGGCTTTCTCGAGAGACCGGTGTCCGGAAAAATAAGTCAGACTCGTGGAGCAAGCCATCCTGGCCCTGCAGGTTGTGATTCGAGGGTCGTGGTGATTCACGCCATGTTCGTGTTGGCATGCGGCTGCTGCCTTGGTGGACTGCAAAGATGACACTGACTGTGGCATCTTTGCCTCACAGCAAGACCTCGGCCAGTACAGACTCCCCGTAAAGCCGTGTTCGGGAAGACGGAGAAGAGAAGTTTTGAAGGGCATGAATTGGAAGAGGGAAGAAGACGTGCGGTCGAAAACGCAACAGAAGAAGAATGGCAAAGTCGAGAAAAGTGTGGCTTTGCCACCTAAGGCAAATCGGTCCCCAGCCAATTGGGAACTGTGGCGCAGCACACTTGCGTGGCGCAGAAACTGAGGTCGTTCAAACTACAGGCCCGAATTCAGGAACCCGCTCGAAGATCCAACGCCGGCGAAGTGTCCCGGATTTAGTATTGCTTGCTTTGGCTTTTCGAGCCATTTCCATTGTTCAAAACAGGAACTCGCAATGTTCACATTGTGCACATTGTGCACATCTACGGAGTGAAAAACTGACATGTGTGGGGAGACACTCGAAAGACAACAGAAAACGAGTCACGCCTCAACTCAAGGCAGCACTGCTCGCAGGGTCTGAAGGTTGGTTTTATTTTTATCTTCTTGTCCTTCTCCTTCTTTCTGAATTCCCCTCTCAGCGCGACCATCCCGTTATTTCCCCCATGACGCTGGGTCGGGATCGTGACTCACGCGCCGGACATGAAGCCTCGCAGGCCCGGAACAGTGTGCGGCACTGTATGCTTCGTCGGTATTAGTGGCTCCGGCAAGGTCCGGAGCATCTCGGCCGCTCCCTAAAAAGGGTACCGAGATGTTCCGTGGGGTGTGATTTTACACTGATATAATGAGAAGGGGGCAAAGACATGGGTGAAAGGGGGTTTTTCTTCTTCTTTTCAGGTTTCTTTCCTTTCCAGGATATCGAGAGATCGTCCAAGTGAAGGAACATAAAATAAGGTGGGAGGGAATTAGTTGTTCGCTTGATTCCGGTTTGCTTCTAGAAGCGAAGCACCGACACACCTCATTTGTTCACGTCGGGCACAGCGACACCTTCACTTTGCACTGTCTTGCAAATTTTTCCGTGTGTTTCTTGTGCGTATGTACCTCGGATGTACACAGTTCCACCACCTCTTCTTATCTTCACTCCCCTCAGTCTCTCTCGAGAGAGAGTCCTGGCCATCAGTATACGTCACCGGTTGGCAAGAAGAGGAAAGTAATACACGGAAAAGTCCCATCCACGTATACGCCGCACTGAAATCCGAAAGGACGTGGAGAGAGAGAGGCCTTTAGGGGAAATGGACCACGCGTGTCGTGCGTGTGTGTTGCTCCTAACGACGCCGCCTTTGGCTCTGATGGGCGGCCTCAAGAGACCGGCAAAGAGGAGGAAAGACTGACGGATGGCAAAAGTCAGGCTGTCAGAGCGGGGGATTAAATAAACGGGAATGAAAGTTCCAAGAAAGTTCCAAAAAAATAACTATCATCTGGGGACGAAAAGAAAAGAAAGGAAAAGAATCCCACAAACTCCCGGGAATGCAGAGCTACGGTGCCAGCGTCGTTTCTTTACACATGCACCTAAATTGACCCAGCCACCATTATGGGGAGAGGTGCTGTTATCTTTCCCTCTCTACCGTGCCTGTGTACCTACTCGCATGTCTCCTCTCGGCGAATTCGTCTCCTGCTCCTGGTGGATTTGCTAGGAATGGCCACGTCGCCAGCATTGCGGGACGGGAGTGTGGTAGTGTAGTGTTGGATTAAATACTACTACAGCCATGTCATACTCCTGATAGAGAAGCCTCCAAGAGTACCATACCCTTTATTAAAGAAAAATCTATTTATATGTTCTATTTTCTCGCTTTCACGGTTTCCCCTACGCCAACTCCAAAGAATCTTCGGGTTATAACGCGGCGAGGCTCTCGGTGTACCGGATTTTGGGGTATCACCAGCTCCGGGTCCTCGCACAATCAACCCACCAGGACAACTCTCAACACTTCAGTTTCTACTGAATAGTCCAAGTTCACTCAAGGTACCCCAGTATCTCATACGCATAACTAACCTACCCCTTCCAGCTCAATAGGAGCGACCCCAGAGACAGCCCATTATGCCACACAACATGAATTTCAGCATTTTTGCCTTCAGAGGCGAAATCTGTGTAAGCTGGGAAAGAAGTGGCAATCCCTGTCAGATACTGTTCGTGTTCCATCTCCAATCTCACATCCCCAAGGATCCGTCCAGCTCCTGGATCTCAGGAGTCAGTTCCTGTGGTTTTTGGAATACCGCAGGACGGGGGGTCTGCATCAACGAATCCTCAACAAGACGTCTGACTTACACGGCCACGGCCTTCGTTCACCCGGGAGGTGCACGTACAGACAGTGCCTAACATGACTTCCACATGCACATTTCATGCACCAGCTGCGATCTTCGGAGGTTCGTTCCAGACTTGGGAATCGATTCACGATAAGAGCCGTCTGGCGGTATACTTATCTCTGCTCCTTCGGGTCCTGCCAGCACGACTATCTCAACGAAACTCACCTACAAACATGACAACACACACATACATACTGTACATACACTACAAACTTGATTGCTGCCCCTGACCCTAACGGGTGTTGATAGCACCCACCCTCCAAGCCGGAAGTTGTAGTGGCACACCTTGGACATACACCGTTTCCTTCCCACCAACCACACCTCGGGAGAAATCATCAACAAAACACGCACACACACACACACCTAGCGCGTGGTGGCTAGGGAAAGCGGCCGGCCAAAACGGTCGCCGTGGGGCTGTTCGTCCTTCCAGGCTGGACCACCGGCCGCATCCTCTGGTTAACATTGGGCTAGCAGGTTTGGTTCGTTTCTTTTGTTTTGCGCGTTGGGCTCCAACTCGGGCAAATAACAACAAACAACGGCGGGGCGAACAAAAAGAGCCACGTAGGAGAGAATAAAAAGGTCCCGTCTGATCCAGGGTCGCTCACGGTTAGTTGGTGATTTTCTCGGTGAGGGCTGATGCTCTTTAGACTCGGCCAGAAATCCTCAGTTGGTGGTGGCCTGTAAAGGACGGGTTTACCAGGGGGTGATGAAACTAAGACAGCGCAGGAATACGATGTGGTTCAGCTTTATCATGAACGTTAATCGTGTCTTGTGTCTTCTCCGTCATGAAGATCGTCTCGCGAAAACACTCGTCCGATATCTGCTCCGGTCACCAAGCGTAGTGCATAAATCCCATTATGTATGAACAACGCATCGGTATAGTTCTGGCTGCTTCTCTGCAAGCTCACACGGCGTATATCGAACGTATCAACATGCACGGATGTAGCTAAGACCAGGCAGGACCGTCGGTGTCTTCTGGACGAACCGTCAGACTGTTGGACGTTCTCCGTACCCTTTTACAGCGCTTTGATGGTGTTGATATGCAGGCTTTATCAACGGCCTTATCTCTTACGCTCCTAGGTGCCTGCACCTTGAGGCCGGGTGTCTGTACCGGGGTTTAGGAGGGCCGTAATCGGGATACAGGGGTACAACATTCAAGTGTTCTAGGCGGTACTGCACTGTCGTCCTTGGAGTGTGAGTCGGACTCCCGGGCCTACGTCGTTGATAAGAGAGCACAACAGGAAGGAAAAGTCCACCGCTTACCGGCGGTAAACTTGGTCGGAGAGCACAGCATATGTTGTGTGACTTGTGTCGTGTTAAACTTGACACTGGGTAGACGATGGCGCTCGGCGATGGGTAATTCTTTCTACGCAGAGTCGTTGCGCCTGTGACGACGGCAGTTGAGAGACAGCGTGTAAGATGCATGCATATAGTGCGCAAGAAGACGCAAGTATTGTATATGTTTGTCCCTCCGGCCTCCGGCAACGGCGGTGGCTTTGATGCACAATGCAAGGTGATACCAGAGTGATGGCTTCCACAGGGGCTAGAACAGGCACTTTGACTTCCGAATACCAGATGTGTCAGTTGTTTGGTTCTCTTGAACGCTGGCATGTCTTATCTCCCACACCTTTTACACCTTTTACACCCTGATAACGAGAAGTCTGTACAGCATGTGCATCACCAGCGTTCACCTTGGCTTCCTCGCATTGCATACTCACATCACCGTTCTCGCTTCTTCGATCTCCCACTCATTTACTTGTCTCTTAACCCTTGACAATCTTAATTCTTGTTTACAAATTCTATATACCCTGTTGTCCAGGGACTTTTTGCGAATCCAGAGTCTTCGTCTAAAAAGAAAATAGATATGTATGCAGATACAATACAGTACTTCTGTGCGAGTTGACATAGCCTGCATGCAGCTGGCTATCGGGGTTTTAAGACAGTAAACCTGCAGCCGAGAGCCAAGTTGCCTGGTCAGATGTACACCACCACAGATATGTCGGTGAGTGAGAAGTGCAGAAGGGTGTTCGTGTTTGTTTATTTTTTTTTCTTTTTTCTGGTCAAATGCAGTTGATCGTGTGTCTGGTGCAGGGTTTCACGACTAAAAGTTGAAGGGAATCCGGTAGCTGGGAGGCTACAGAAACAAGGTTTCAAAGGCTGGAGTCTGGTTTAAGTCGCTGGACTAAGTACAAGGGCGGTCAACTTACCGCCCCAGAGTGGAACGCGTGAGGGCTTAGACCTGTTTGACTGTTTGTGTTTGCTCACTCAGATTTCTTGTATGTGCCAATATCACGTCCCAGAGTGCTGGGAGCGACCTAGCTTGCGTCTAACTAAGCCCTCGTGAGCATCTAGTTCACGTTACTCAGGAAGTGGGAGTCTTAGAAGGATGCCAGAAGCCCCAATCCACCCGCTGAAGTCTTGAAGCTCTCCTTTTCTCAGGACACAAGCGCCTGGCATGTATCCAAGCTAGACGACTAACCGCCAACACTGTTGAGCAGGCACGCTACGGAACAGATACATCTCATACAGTCTTGGATGAGCAAGCCACGGAGGATTTTGTGCGCGGATACGTCATTTCTCGGCAGCTTTCCCAGGTGTATGTGTGGACACAGAAGCTGTGTGCCCTAAGGTACGAATTTTCTTTTTTTAATATTATTATCTAAATAATGGAAAAGTCTACCTCCAGCCGCAGTTAAAAAGAAAGGTCACGGTGAGTGGGTAACTTGGGGGGAGTGTGTGTAAGGTGCGTTTGACGGAAGCCAAATGGGCATTCTGGAGCGACATGAAAGGTACTACAAGGCCGACAGTGGCGTTGATACATATACTGTACATACTTACTTCCAAATCATGCGTGGCGCCGGTATGCTAGCTGCAGCTGCTGCAGCTTTAGGGTACTGAGCATGCACGTTCGGCGGCACAGAGGAGGATGTCCGGCCCACTGGAGCCGGAGAGGTGCGTGCAAGGTGTGAGACGGTGTGTGCATGGGAAATGGCCTAGGTAACGATCAGTGGATGTAAATCTCAGCTGCCAGGTGGAGCGAACGAGTATATGAAGCAGTATGTACGTTCGCTCTACTCATCCTAAGATGCCCTCAACATGTAGTCTACGGTCCTGTAACTGTCGTCAGTTTTGAGGGAACGGGTCTCATTCCTCTAGATATCGAGTATAAGGGTCACAACCCTATTCAGGGGGTACCAAGCCGAACTGCCATCTTTGCACACCCACACCTGAGTTTGTTCCAATCAGAACAGAAACCAAAAGCAGTACCGGACTATGACGGTGTACGGAAGAGCTAGAACAGACGGGGAGAGTCCTAGGTGAAGAGGAAGCTTGGTGGGGTCATGGCGGGACTAACGGTCTGTCTCATGCACACCGTATAAGAATGAATACAACTCCCCGGCCATCCGCGTTAGGCTTACAATTACAAGACTTATCTTCAGTTCAGGAGAAGCCAGCAGTCACTGGAAACGTTGACAGTTGTTATTTTTGATGCTCATCGCGGTCCGGACGACTTTAAGGATCTTCTATCTCTGAGACAATGTTGACGGCGATGCTCGCCCAGACAGAGTGAGTGTCTGATGTGTATCTCTATCATCACCCACATTTTTTGGCATTGGGCATCGATACTGGTGTTGTTTCCCAATATTTAGGCTTATAGGATGCCAAGGTTGCATTAGCAACATGCAGAATCCACTCGGTGGGTGGATCGATATGTATATAAGCCAGTGTGTGGCCGTTTTGGAAACATCGAGGTGTGTGGGTGGAAGGATTTCTTCTATCTGGGCGGAAGAAAGGTGAAC
Source organism: Knoxdaviesia proteae (assembly GCA_001510565.1). Taxonomy (NCBI): domain Eukaryota; kingdom Fungi; phylum Ascomycota; class Sordariomycetes; order Microascales; family Gondwanamycetaceae; genus Knoxdaviesia; species Knoxdaviesia proteae. The sequence continues at coordinate 75,017 of LNGL01000009.1, forward strand.
ATGAAAAATAGAAATATTTCCTTTTTACCCCTCTCGGGCAAAGCCTGAAGACTGGGCTCCCAGGAAGAGAGGAATACATGGCCCGTGGGAAGGAATTCCTCGCTCGGCGTGATTGCGATATTATTTTCATTGCCTCACGTAGCCAGTAGGGCATCCAGGGAAGAAAAAGGGCCTCTCCGAGGTGTAGACTTAGACGATCTCTCAGACACCCCCAGCCCCAACGTGGAAGAGCAAGATGAAGGCAGACATGCAGCAACGATGGTTGCACAACGAATACAAGCACAAAAGAAATGCAAGACGGCCCACCAGTGTTTCAAAAAGACACCAGGGACAACGAAACTCCTTCAAGAATCACGAACTGGAAAGTCGGTCAGATGAAAATAAACGCCGTATGTGAGGACGATGGTGTGTACAGTATATAGTAACCGTGCTCTATTATTATTTCTGGGTGGATGCCGTCCCGGCCCTTGCCCGGACAGGGGGTTGATTTTTCTTTCTGGTGCGCTGGCATCGCACTAAAAAAGAAATCGGTACACTACCACCACGGCTGGCTGCAGGTTTTCCGTCTCAGAAACTGTATGAGTGTAGTTGCGGTGAGAGAAACGGGAGATGAAAGGAACAACAAGGTGAACACAGAGAGACAGAGACCCTGGCGTACGTCGAGAAGAACCCAGGGTACGAGAGAGAGAGCAGAGAAAAGGTGAACTGAGAGAGAGAAAGCAAGAGAGAGAGAGACCTTCAAGCCCTCGCCGGCTTCGGCGGTCGGACCGCGTTCTGACTCTCACACTCCCTCAAAATGCATTCCGATATAGCTGTCCACCTGCAGGATGCATGGCAAGTACCCTGACCTGCAGATAGTACCAACGCAGAATATACTAGAGAAAGGCTGAACAGCGCCACTGATGCCCAAACCCGAAGGCTTAGTCTCAGGCAGACTGCATCTCGAGTCTCGTATCACGCCGTTATTCTGCTTCTCCAAACTTGCCTTCACGCTGCTCTCTGGCCTTCGGCGTAGCCAGCACCCGGTCTTCGACTTGCGCACTTGCCTCACCCAAGCATATCCGCATGCCCAACATGGACTCGCTGAGCACCTTTTCATGCCGTCTTGTCAAGTCCGACAACCACGAAATACCGATAAGACGTGGGGGTTTGCAGCAGTGCGGTCATTGTGCATCGTGATGCGCTGTACTGTTTACCATGGGTGCCTTCTGGGTTCCTCACTCTCTTGATATCAGAGATCTGGGAGAAGCAGTCTTCGCTGTGCTCGCCTCCCATGTCATCCTACTATCGGGTGACCGTCAACGCCTAACGACAACGAAGGAAGCAGGTTCGGTTGGTTGGCTAGGGTTGGCTAGGGTTTCCACTTACACGCATTCCATCGTCGTTCGAACTGATGGGTATATCCAGCCAAGCCAGCATAAATCTGAAAGGATAGTCTGCGCTCTGCACGCTCTGCAAAGACGTACGCAGGTAAAAATCATGCGTGGTGTGTTTAGCGACTGCCCAATCGGTGAAGGCTACCCAGAAGGCTTTAGGTTTGGGTCTGCATTGCATCCCGCTTGGGCCAGGACGTTGAGAAGCACATGCATCCTGTCGAGGGTGTGTGCTGTCAATGAACATAACCGTATATGGACAGTATTTAAAGGATCCGGATGCACTACTCCTGCAGCGGCCATTGGGAGTTTCCGTGGTTTGGGCAAAGTGACAGAATTTACCCTCTTTTTTGTTCTCAACTTACCTTGTCGTGCAGCTCCTCCCATCGCTTCGTGAGTATCTCGTTTTTATGCTGTTTCTTTTCTCGCGTTCAATACCGATTCCCCTTCCATATAGTCATTCGTGCACGGATAGGAATATAGGGATATTATGTAGGTACGCGGATTCGCAGACTGTCGACACGCTCAGCCTGAAATGCCGGCCTTCCTCAATGCGAAGTGCTGAGCAGCCAGGTGTGTTGCACACACACACCCACTGAGAACGTTGTGGTACCATTTCTGTAGGAATACTCGTATAACCAGTTGCGAGGCAATAAGAGGGTATGTATTTTAATAAAACATAGACAGCAAGCAAGAGTAAGGCTGACTGACTGGTTGGCTGCAAAATCCTGGCCGCGGAAGGGCCTTTGTGTTCCAGTGCAGCTCATCCCAGTCAACACGGCCGGATCTGGCCTCCCCGGGGATGGTCAGTGCTCCAGCATTTCCGGCTGCCGGGCCGTGGAAATGGTCTGAGCTGGAAGAAGCTTTTCTTGAACAACGACGGCTATCAAGAACCCTCGAGCAAAACGCGCAAAAAGGAATTCTTGAAAGAGCACGTACGGACAACTCGTGACGACGTCCAGAACAGCGAAGACAGAAAGTTCAAGAACACGGAGCCAAAGACTGTCCGGCTCCCTCTCACACCTCCCGCCAGACAAATCACCACAGATCAGCGACGGCGCTTGACCTGCAGATGCCCCCTCCACTCACTTCCGGGAGCTTATCACAAGTCCAGGCTTAGCCATAGCCAGAAAAGAGTGGTTCTGGGCATCGAAAAGCATCCGTCGGGCATCAAGAGAACAAAAAAATGCGGCAGCCCAGGGTGGGGGTGTTTCGTTAACGTCCATATTTCCTCGTGCTTGTTTCCTTTCCGGAGTTGGCGATTGGTAAGTCCAGATTTCAAAAACCAGCGCAGTCATTTTGCGACCTTTTTTTTGTATATTCGAGCGGGGTTTTATTTCCTTCTTCGTTTTTGTGGTTGCTTTAAATATGATAATCTGACTCACATGGACATGAGGATGAGTAGAAACGAAGCTTATGTCGAATCTGATATTGGGGCGTGTCTTGCTGGATGCGCAATGTAAGTCAATATCGTCGGATTCTATAATCTTTCGGGCACCACCCAACCGACCACACCGAACATCGAAAGCCCATTGAAAGAAATAGGATGAAAAAAACCTGTAGAGGGGTATACTCGGGCTTTCTTGAGAAATCGATGAGAAGCCAGCAAGGACCCAGATGAAATGCCTCCCCGTCACCTCGGCACATTATTTCCTGCCAGCACCATATATCACTTACACGGGGCCGCCATGGGATATCCGTTCTCCTACGAACAGCCAACTCAGTTAGGAGGCTTGGTAGCAGTCTAAAGGCCCGGCCAGCCAGCCCCATACCCGTTCGATGAGCTGGCAGTTCAGAATGTGGGTGATTAAACCACTACAACCGATGTAGTGCCCGAGCCAGCCGTCATACATGGGTGGATGGATGTAAGACCACCCCCCTCCAAGAGGATACTGGACAGTAACTAACACCGGCCCTCGGTGAGTTGAGGATGCCCAGTGGGTCCACCAAGAAGGTGAACTCCACTCCAGGTGAACGAGACAACTTTCCTGTTGGAATTCACGCACACAACTACGTTGGGACACAAGCACCATACAGTCTCCATGTAGTGGGTGGCAGACTGTAAAGATCAGCTGTGATGTGCTTGCTCATGCCCCCGTGCAGCAAGCCACGGTTGTACGTGTGATAGGAATTGCATAATTTGACCCAGAAACATCATATATGGACCGTCGGTGTATGTAATTCTCGTGAAACACAACCGCGGTTTTTCAAACTGCACGGAAAGTGAGGATGTGAAGTCAGAATCCCGGATAAAGGTTAGGCCATCGATTGTAGGGGGTGGGTGGCGTTATCTTGCTCAGGATGTCTAATATGCAGCGTTACCTCCCTCTGCCGATGGTTCCAGCTCCACATTCACAGATTTGCAAATGGGCCTCATGGTTGAGCCCCTCCTGAGAGCAAGAGTATGGTTGCTGGCAACAAAGAGAAAAAGAAGAAAATTTTTCGCCAATGCGTTGTCCCCAGCACCGAGAGTGTGTGTGACATCGGAACCGAACCCTAGGCTCCACTTTCCGATATCTAAGTCGCCGTCGGCAAAGCGAAATCTCCGGTGACCTCCGGTTCTTTTCTTCTTGCTCTCAATTTTGCCTCTGAGAATCTCGCAACCTCTGTGTAGCGTAGCCCTAACCTAATGGCTGGCTCTCTCGGATAAGCCACCAGGGCATTCGCCCTAGTGCTGGGTGCTTGCATGCATGCTACATATACCTGTAGGTCTGCTTCGTCCAGCTGCATGCAGGTCTCCGGCAGACATGGCATGGCGTCCTTCTAGCACTGCAAAGTGCATACAGCATACACCTCCTACGCACGCTGTTCCAAGGATCGGACCTATATGCGTGTCTTGCTTGCACAGGCCCATCACACGTAGGTGTGTTCTCTCTCTCCCTCTCTCTCTCCCTCTCTCTCTCCCTCTCTCTCTCTCTCTCAGCAGCCTGCCATGGAACGGAGGTACGAGAACACTCGTGCATTGGCGCCTTCGTGAACACGAAAGCCCTGCATGAACTTCATACATGTCAACATGCAGCCGTGCATGATTTTCCTTCGCACAAATGCAAATGAAATATGCCGTCGTTGGCAATCTTCTGGCTTCTTGTTGCACGGCTTTAGCGTCCAGCTCCGATGTCGGTGATGCCAGACCCGGGTGTGCTATCCGTCTCACCGACAACACAGCACCCAGCATCTTGTCTGTGAGGCTTCGTGTGTCGCCATATGTTCTGGAAACATGGCGATATCTCGTGCTCACTTTCTTCCTTCGGTCTTAGCCACCGGGACTGGGAGACACTAAGTGGAGGGCCAAGGGCTGTACACGTCAAGCCGGATAACCCAAAGAGCCCAGTTGACCTGCCAGACGATCTTGTCTCCGTTCTTTCGTGACACGGAGCAATGTCAACGGCCACCAGTCAGCCAACCTTCATATGCGCTATTTGCAGGCTACAGGAATGGGATTGACTGTGCCTCATCAGGCATCAAGAGCCCGGCCAGCCTAACACACAAAGTTATGTCTCTACAATAGAGACTGACTTCTTTTTTTTCGATCTTCTCTCTCTTTCGTTTATTTCATACAAGAAAAGAAACAGGACTTTGTCCACCTCGGCTGCTCATGAACTCGAATGAGGCGTGTGAGGCGTGTGAGGCGTGTGAGACGTCCGGAGGTCGTTGTCTACTGCCCGCCCTGGTCGGGACGGATACGAGGAGAAAACGTCGGGAGATCTAGGGTACGGAGGACAGGCTACATACTACGGCGCTGAACATCAAGATCCTGTTCCTCAAACAGTAGCTTTACAGGCAGGATTAGCCACCGTCAACCACGTCCACGCGAGTACAGTATGTCACTCGTAGGTACCTACAGCATTGTATATCAGTTTACTAAAGTGCGAGTAGACTATCCAGCTTCCAGAATGGTACCGACCATGCTGGAAACCCACAAGGTTCGTTGGGGAGATTGGGAAATTGCATCTGTTCGTTCTGTTCGTTTTGTTCGTTTGGTGTCCTGGTCTTGCAGGGATTGGATATTACAGTGGTCTAGGTTCGCCCACCACATTGTTGGGACCCAAATTTCGGGAATTTAGGTGTGTATTGTGGAATATTTCCAGGCACACGGTAAAAGTTGGATGGATCATCCTTGATCCTCACGTTGGTTTGATCTGTGCTTCATGGTGAACTGTGTCCAGCCATCGGTGCTGAAGTTAATATCATGACCTCCAGATGCCATCGTCTTCATCACTAGCTGCGGTACGAGTAAAGATCAGGAGAGCTCCGGAGGACATCTTGCTGCCTTACTCGCTGATTTTGTTCAGTCCAAACATATAGGACGCCTATCCTGTCTTTGGAGGTATTCTGCGTGGAGCAGTCAGCGGAGTGCGTGGCTGGAAGTAGATCACTACTGGTAACTCAGTATTTTCTTGTTGATCCCAAGACCACAGAAAAACATGTTAATGTGCACACGAACCTGTGAAAATACAGACCCTAACCCTAATGCTTATATACTGGGCGGCAAGGGCCGCGCTCGTGGATTCTGGTGGATTTCTACTCCCGCGCTAAAAACACGAATCGGGACGGCGCATTTGCTAGCTCATGCGCTAACTGCTTCTAGAATCTGCGGATACTGGAATGCGTTTATGGCATTGTCTTCCAAATCAAGGCACCGAAGGTTTGTGGGCAAAGTTTGATAGCCAACATGGGATGGCAGATTGCGATCGGTGAAGTCATTGTACAAGCAAATCGCAGAAACCCCGACATTGCCATTTCGATGCATGACCCAACTTCCACATGCAAGGCTCGAAGCCCACCGTAGCCTTCTTTTTCCTTCTTTATTTCTTATTCTCCAAGTTTAGCGAGACTGCGAGACTGCGAGGATGAAGATAGATATCAGGTGAGGAACTACGTCAGAGACCTGTAACGCCTTATGCATCCATATATTTACTGTATATATACCCTGGCCAGCCTTGTGCCTGGCAACCTGATATCTGCCCTCTAGCTGATTTGAAAGTTGAGCGCGTTTTATATTGACAACATTCGGTGTATTTGACATTGAGGTAACCTGGAACTGTCGCACACCTATTCTGCTGGTTTTATCCTGGACTCATGTCCTGTGCGGTTCGAGAAGCGTTCCATGATTGGCTTCTATCTACCATTTTCCTCTTCCGTTCCGACTGGCTGAAAACCCAGAAGCCGCAGTTTCGCTGTGATTGGCGATATAACTGCCCTATGGCTTGCAAGAACCATCGATTTCCACAACCAGGATAAATGCACCGAAAAGCGTCTCGTGATCTGGGTGATCTCATTCGTTTGAAGCGATCGAATCTTGCGACTGTGAATGGTGATTGTGTAAAATGCCCTTATCCGTACCTGGCTGGGCTTTCGCCATATCTTTCTGGAGGCCCACCTATCGCCCATGCAGACGAAGTTCTCGAAAAAATAAAGGACAAAGGATTCTTGGAAACTTCCGTCTCTGTTCGGTCGTGTTGGCATATTGGAGATGTACTCCGCCGACCCATCCACAATTGGCCCACTACAGTACTCCCATTTTCTCGTGTCTCCTCACTCATCAGCCTGCTCTGCCACGCCGAGAATATCTCGTGGTAGGGTTGGAAGTCAGCTTGTACCGGATCGGGAGAGAGAGGGTTGCATGAACTATATACGCAACAGACAAAGCAGCATCTGTTCAAGAGCATACGAATTCGGCGCAACTCTGTATCATGATGCTAAGTTGCTAACCCAGGATGTGAAGTGGATGCATTCTTCCGCTCTACCCGTGGTTAGATGACGGCGTGATTAGGACACCCGAGCTCTCCATCCCAGATTTGGCGACCTGGGGTTTACAGTGAGTGTGGGGACGATATGCGTTACGCAGTACGCACTCCCACTTGAGCATCACACTCTGACCCATACCAAAAAAAGCAGAGGAGGAATAAGGCGAGTGGTGTAACGACGTCACCGATTCATCCCCTTCGGAAAAGTCTGGATACTACCGTCATGTCCAGTTGCGTGGTTTGCGCCTTTCTTCTGCAACCCATGAGGAGATTCAGCAACTCGGTGAGTGAGCGATGGTGTGTGTTTGTATCCGTGCTAGCCTGTTTTAACAGTTTTCTCTTTTGGCAACATGGCTGAAGCCCACGGCTGAAGTTGAAGTCAAACTTTGGCGATAAGAAACTGGTCCTGGCTTACATTCCGCCTTTTCAGCCTCAAGGTGACGGTGCCGCTGCCACATTCTCTTTGTTTAAAGCAAGTCGGCGGGCGGAGGAAGGAAGAATGCCAAGTTTAGAAACCTTTTTCTTTTTTTCCCCCGATGAAGTCCCGACTTTTGCGGCAAACAATAAACTTAAGAATAGAAAAGAAGCAAACAGTATCATGAATTTGGCTCTGTGCGCGCGATCCCTCCAGAGAACAATAACAATAACTGGTGGGGGTGGTGTGCAGCAGCTGCGTGAGAGACCAAGTTTGCCCTTCGATGAATGAAACCAGACAGAGAGCAGAGCAGGGCCGCCGGGTGCGCCAAACTTTCTGAGTAGAAACAACACATGAAACTCTCACCTACATACACCTACAGGTGAACATGCAAATCCGATTGTCCATAGAGATGGCGGTGGTGTAACAAGAGAGACTGACGGCGTTGACTTGGAATTGAGGCCACAAACGTGACGAGTTCGGAATCCGGAGGTCCCGAACAATCCTGTCGTTCCACGCCCCCCCCAACAGCATCCCTGGACGTCGGTGTTCGGGGAGGAATAGGATAAGCAGTGGTTAATTTGTACGGGACCATAAAGGACCTCACCACCAACTTTCTGGTGGTGTGCCGCCGCCGTCGCAAATCATTGAGTTCCCTGAAGGGGTAGGTCGAAAGATAGCCGACTTTCTCTCTCTCCCTGTCTCTCTCCCGTCCTAGTCTTGTGCTGAGTTCTTCATGATGTCTCAAATCCAGTCACACGGAGGCATCCGGACCCAACCACGCCGGCGCATGGAAGCGAAGGCGAAGTTTGTGAATCTGAGCCGCCACACGACGTCGCGAAAGGCGCAAGAGATTGTCAGAGAGCACCAAATTTTTTTTTAAAAAAAAATAAAGCGAAAGGCTGGCGAATATCACCTTCTCGTCTCTTCCTTGTCGCGATCTAGGCAGTAGTCGCAGGACGCCAAAAACGCACAGCCCCTCAACGTGTGCGACAGGGAATATGAAAATTCCAGAGACCCTCTTCTTCCCGGCCACGCCCACAATGATAAGGTGTCGGGATGTTTGGTATAGGGTAAGGATAGCCGAGGAAATTTTGTCTCTCTGTCGGCCTAATTTTACAAGGGCTGGGGGGGGTTTTTATCGTCTCCAAGCACAAAACTGCTTTTTTGTGGTCGCAAGCCCTCGTTAGGGCTCAACATGGGACACAAGATCTGCCATGCGCCTCGCTGGAGCACGCACCATTCTTGAGTTTTGGTAACAAAAATTCCAAAATTGATACCTGGTAAGAAAAGAGAAGCGCTGTTTTTGCATGGGAGAAACACAAGACACGATAACGTAGCTAAGAGGCGGGAGAACATACCCAGGAGAAAGATATGCAGTTCACAAGCATAAAGCCCCCTCCGCCATGCATCGTCAGACGAGGCCACGGTTGCAAAGACTGTGAATACACCGTGGTCTTTGAGATTCGCTTGTGCGTTGCAACACAGTAGCCGGGCTTGCACTACTGCACCCTAAAAACGGTAGCCGCGTGCATTGTGGTCCTATAGCGAGTTGCCCACACACAATATCACAGTGGCTCTCACCGAGGAGACAAGGACGACCCTGCTAGAGACGAAGAGCGGAAATGATGACCCGAGAACACAACCCCTGCGAGAATTAGGAAGATGTTATTGTCCTGGTGAGGCATGCGCATCTGTGCAATTGTTTAGGGAAGTGGTGTCTGAATTCGGGTGGATATTGGCCAGTGTCGTCCGCATATTGTCCCATATTGGGAAGTGTATACGTAAAATCCACCTGCCATGAAATGGAAAGGCATCCACTTCTTCAAGAAGGAAACTGGACTGGGGAATGTATACCCACAGGGGAGCATTTGGAGCCTCACGGAGAAGATCTAGGCAGAAGGCCTGGCTTCGAACTTCTTTGCCTTTCTTGGTGGTCAATTCAAGTTTCAGGCGATGGTGGTTGTCCAGAGGATGCTCGCAGATACAGCAATGCTCAACTGGTATCAACATTGGTGAGAGTGAGAGGAGCGGTCGACTCAGACACCCACATTCGTATGAGGATCGCAAACTTTTCACATCCTCATTTCGATGTGCCGCAATTTCCGGTTCTGGCAATATCTTCGCCTGGATCCGTCCTGCTTTGCCATTCCGGTTCTCTCTGTTCCGGATCTCGAAGTCGCTCAAGGGCCCTCTGGGGGGCGGGACAGACGAGAATGATAAATCCTCGCCCGCTTGCTTGAGAGAGAGCGACGACTGGGGCAAACCACACCCGGTGGTCTGGGATATTACCAATTTACCGGCCTACCGCTACGGGTCTGGCATCTTTTCTGGATAGATCTGCCTCCGAAGGTGAACACGGGCTGCGAAACATGAGCGCCCAGCGGCAGGTTTTTGTGACTGAACAGCCGGCGATGACTCTCATTCATTCCCATTAACCGTGCCCAAGTGTCGCGGCGTTTTGAGCGTCTGGTGCAGGGAATAAACGACGGAAGGAAAAATTTTCTCCTCGTCTCGCTTCCCCTGTAATTCCCAGTCCTTCTCGACGCCGACGACGTATTTCTTCTGCCCTTACAATCTTTGGAGTGAACAGACCAAGGCCAGGCCAAGGGGGACAAAGAACCCTCCCTTTCCGATTAACATCACCCTGCAATAATGGAACACCTTCAGGGGTCATTTCGCTTGGTAAATTAGTCTCAGTCCTGCCCTTTTGTTTTTGGCGGGTGTGGCTTTGCTGCTGGTAGCAAGTTCGGAACGTAGGGTATCGATCTCCGTGAGTACCAGGGAGTTGTGCTGGGGACCCAGGGGACACTCGTACGCCTACAGGCCGGTACAGTCAGTGGGAGCACTCCTCTCAGTATAGGCCAAGGGGGAACGAGTGTCTCTTGCTTGACAACGATGACGATCTTATGGCTCATATTGGCAAGTGGCAAAGGCTGGATGATCTGCCACGGCTGTGCCGAGTTACTGCTGAGAACGCAGACCTTGCGACAGAGCATGGCATTTCACGAGGTGAGCCGATTCTCGTTGAGTGAGAGATATATGTAAAAGAAAAGGGATGCGGGTGTTCCGCCATTCGTGTTATTGATGCGCGGAACTGCTACGTCGTTGATAACGAGCACCGCCCGGTCTTGTTAGTGGCCTTTGGTACCTGAGCTAGACTGGATCGATCCTTCAAAACACGCTTTAATGTTTGGGACGGCGGCTCGTAATCGTAACGTCGAGCCGGCAAGGTGGTGTTTGCGCCGCACAATATCAAGCCTTGGTTCCTGGACCAACTCTTGCAATCTCATCACGCCAGTTAGTCATATACTGTATGATTCAGGATTTCTGGAGGAAAAGATACCATGTACAGTACTCAGGCATCTTCGATCAGCCCAGTTAGGAAGTCCAATCTTTCAAGGGAGATGCCAGGAACGCGAGGCAGAACAACAAGGCCTACGAGGTTACTCTGCACAATTCGTTGACTTACCGGGTTCATACCATTGCTGGAATGTTATCTTTCGCCTTCTCCTTGCTTTGACCAACCACACAGATTATGGCTGCCAACAAAACCTTAAAAACAAGGTGCACAGAAATCGTGAGAACCCCTGCCACTGGCTGAAGGAAGAGCATTACATGCTAGGATTCCAGAGCGTACTGGGATCATTTTTGGTGGCCTGGCGCGCAGAATCTGCCAGTGAGGAGGCAGAGAAACGGATTTTCCGCCAGCCTCTCTGGTTGACTGTGACATCTCTGTTGAACGGCGCAGCCATTTGGCTTGTGATAACGGGCCTGTGGCTACCTGTGACTGAGCCATAAGAACTGTACAGTACTGTCTACTGTAGTTTGAACAGCATTCACCGTTGGCAACTGAAAGGGGCCAAAACAAACAGAAAAATACACCTGGGCGTGTCGTCACTCAGCGTGGCGACATTCGCACGCTTCGACTGTTCTGAGGCCCTTACTCCGAGCCATGGAAAAGTTTTCTGTTATTTCAAGCACCGGTATCGGGGGGATGTCTGTTCAGGGGAGAACGCAAAAAGGAAAAGAGAAAATGGCAAAGAGTCAAGGGATGTGGTTGCATATCAGCGAAACCTGGTAATACCAGACTTTTGGTGTGGTGAGTCAGTTACGAAGATGCTGGAAATGATAGGCGGCGAACTAAGGGGGCAGAATTTGGCAAAAGGGGCTGGCTGGCCCTCTGCGAACCGTGGAAGAGAGATCGCAAGTGGATATTTATGTTTCTTAACTCATGGAAGCTGGTGGACTCCCTCTCACAGAGAATCTGTGCGTTCCGGCCGGGTTTCTCTCCACTGCAGAAGCATCCTCTCAGGTAACCTGTACCCACTGGAGCCCATTAAGCTTGACAGGTTCGTCTCATCTTTCGGAGGCCTTCCAGGGGAACAAACCTCCGGAGGACTGCGCTGCTGTTGAAGAGAGTACTGGGATTTCAGTGGTGGTGTCACAGCCAGCCGATGTGTGAGTCGCTGGAGCATCTGGTAACAAGACCACAGCCGCTGCCGTCACACCAGAAGACATACAGTACAGTACGCAGATAATTGGCTGTGTCGAATGCGCCTGTAAGCTGAGCGGACACAAACCGCAGCGTTTGGCTGGATGCAAAGGGGCTTCGACGGATTCTTCGATATTCGTTCTGTGTCTGTTTCCCGAGCGCTTCCAGAGTGTGATAGGCCGGCACGGAGAAGACCCGCATTGTCCACTCAGGCCCGAGCAACAGAGCATCAGCGTGCATATGGCAGAAGGGGGGGTTTTGGGTCCGAGGAACTTGGCAGTGGTTGGTATTGTGCGACTCGCCGTGAAGACCAAACCCCGATAACCACGAGAAAACAGACGCATCTCATAGGTGGGACGTCCGATACACACACACACACACACAGCTCAGAATGCGATGACAATTTTCGCTGGGGCCCTCGTAAAGCCACACACACAACTTCAGTAAACGGACGGTCAAGTCCGACGGGCTGATTCGTAAGGTGTCCGCCGTCCGAGTGAACGGCAGCACATTGTCAATCACATCAGCGAGGCCCTCCTCGGCTTCTACGAGGACTCCTTCTGTGAATGAGGATTCACCAATGTGTGCGTGTGTGTGCGTGTGTGTGCGTGCGTGCGGTGGCCAGAAGAAGGCCGGCGAAGAACGCCGATGATCGCGCCAGCGCTGGCTGGAATATTCGCGAAGCAACAGGCGCCGGAAACTGCCAGTTCTTGTCGCGGCTGCCGGACAGATCGGCATCGGTATATGTACAGGAGAGTGTCCAGCGACTGTGCAGCATCCATATACTGTACACCATGTCAGTACTCACGATGAGTCGTAGGCCGTTGCAATTGCCACCGTGGACGAGGAACTGCGCGCTGAGCGAGGGCTTCATGATATGTCTCTTCACACATCAACGGCCCAGAAAAAGAAGAGGCGGGAACACTGGCGACTGGGACCAGTATAAGGACAAGTCCTTGTACTCTCAATGTATCTTTTCCATGGTTGGAGGGGCGTATGAGATCCGTGGTATGTGCTTGGGTGTGAGTGAGTACGGGTGTATGGATACCCCCACCCCCCTGACCGTGTGAGGGCTCTTTTTTTGTGTCTTGAAAAAAAGAAAGAAAAAAGAATTAATTAACTACTTGTTTTTTATTATTTTTATTTTATTTTATTTATTTTGTTTTTCTTTCTTTTTCGCATACGCTTTTAAATATGGTCTTCCCGGCCCAGTATTTCCACACGTCTGCTCCCTCCTTTTTCCCTCTCTTCTTCTCTTCTTTTTTTCCCTCCTTCTTTTTTCCTTCTCCCCTCCCAACCACTACTGGCTTTGCCAAACAACATATGGACTCTTTAGAATTATTCTCACGCACCCATTGCAACCTGCAATTGTTGAACTGATCTCCGATTCACGGAAATCTCAATCTGCCCATCTTGTCCATCCTGGCTGCTTAATCCCAGGAGCCGTCCTTCCAGCAACGTCCAGTCTCTTCTAGACCCGGCTCGTTCAATACCACGCTTCACCTCCTCCGGTCTCGACGACTTCTGCAATCCGGTTTTCGAAATCGCTTCCACTCGTCGCAATTTCCCCCGAACCCGATATCTCTCTCGGGCTCATCCAACCACACCCTCACGACTTGACATGTCAGGACCACGAACTCCTCTATCCTCTCTCTCTTCCAACATTCAAAGGTGACATCGTCACTTGTGGCTTCTATTTCTCTATCTTGTCATTGTCGTTTGCGCTCTATATCTGCTTGGTGGCTCTTCTTCCCTCACCATTCCCCCTCTTCCCTCTGCCGGTTTTTAGGAGTGTCCGGCCCGCACCCAAACCACTCCTAATTCTTTCTTCTCTCTTGTATCAAAAAGAAAGACACTTTTTTTTCCCTATTCAAACTTGATTCTATTGGAAATCATTCCCCCTCTCGTCTTCCCCTTCATCATCATGTCCTACTCTCCCTACTCCGCCTCCGGCATGACCCCTCGCAAAGAGGATTTCTACGACCACTACGGATCGCAGACCTCGACCCCCTCCCCCCGTGGCTCGGCCATTCCCGGGCCGTCGCCGTACTACCCGCCTCCGGTCCGACCACAGACGAGAATGCATTTCCAATCGACGACCCAGAGCTCGAGCTCTTCGTTCGGGCCCGAACTCAGCCCGCGTCCTCCGACCGCCTCTCCTCGGTATAACAGCAGCGGTCAATATGGTACTGCCACGGCTAATGTGAGTAATGGTCATCATTCGCGCAGTTATTCTTTTGCGAACACTCCGCGCAACACCAGTCACACTCGGCGCCACTCGTTTGTTTATTCCCGAAACTCTACTCCCAATGGAGAATCCGACGAGGACGAGCTGATCGAGACTCTCGACGGCAGAACCTTTGTTCTGCCTGCGCGAGCGTCGAGACGGTCGGCCACCGCCGCCGCGGCTGCTGCCGCCGCCAACGCAGCCGGCGCCGCGGCCGTGGGAGCCGGCTTTGCCGACTGCGTGTCGAGCGGGAGCCGCAAGTCTCACGGCACCAGCGGGACCAAGGAGAAGGTCCCCGTCCGCAATGACGTTTCCGCGGGTGGACATGGACATGGACAAGGAACTGATCGAGCATACTACGCACAGAACGGGTTCTATAACGCGCGCGACCGCGATCCCGGGATGTTCGATTCCTCTCGAGTTTCCGGCGGCCCGCGCCCCACCGCCCGCCGGCCGTCAATGGCCACCCCGCAGCGTCCTGCCACCACCATGCCCAGCTCGCACTCGCACAAGCGCGCCTCGGCCTCGACCTCGGCCGCCGCTTCCGCGACCCCCTCCGCCAAGTCCAATGTTGCCACAGAGGCGGACGCGAAGCGCCACGGCATCCCTGCCGGGTACTCGCTGAAGAATTGGGACAGAACCGAGAAGCCCATTCTCCTGCTGGGCTCCGTGTTCGATGCCAACTCTCTGGGTAAATGGATCTACGACTGGACCGTGTTCCACCACGGCCCGGCCACGCCAATCTCCGAGATTGCCGGCGAGCTGTGGCTGCTTCTGATCCAGTTGGCCGGCAAGGTCAAGCGCCTCGACGAGGTGGTTGGCCGCGTTCGCAACAAGGAGAGCCGCGAGTTCCTGCAGGAGTTCATTGACAGCGGCGAGCGTCTCAACGACAAGCTCCGCCGTCTGTTGAAGACCTGCGAGTCTCCCATGCTCAAGGCCAGCAAGACCCGCGCGTCGTCGTCTCTGGGCACCAACGCTGGAGTCGAGTTTGTCAACACGCTCTTCGGCCGCGACCGCGAGCTGGAGCGCACCGAGAAGTTCATGAGCGCTGTCCGTCTTTTCAACATGAGGTTTGATGCCAACTGCGAGGAGATTCTCCGGAACCCGACCAAATAAATGAACCGGACCCTTGGCTCTCGCTCTCTTCCTTCATTCCTTGGACTGGATTGTATCTTTGCCACTCTGAATCCTGCCTATCCCATCTGGTTCTCCATCGGACAACCCACTGGATATTGCCATGGCTATATTTTCCACCCCATCGGATATCACCCAAGCAACATATCAATCCCAGGCTGGATCCCCCGCCCCCATTTCTTATATCTATTCTTTATTTGCGACCCATTGGGACTTTTCTTTTCTTTCTTCGGACTAGCCACATTACAGAACCACGCCAAATCCAGCATTTATCTTTACCACCTTTCCTCCCATTCGGGGATGGCCGGGTATCAGGACCTTCAGAACGCAGAAGTCTGCGTGAGCGCTTTGGACTTACCGGACTTGTTCTCCTCCTGTTTCCCATATCTCTCTACCTACCAACCGACCATTCCCATCTTCACCACTACTGGCCGTCTCCATTCGCTTGGACCACGACTCGTTCGCCATTCCCACCCACTCTATTTACCAATACCCTCCAACTCCCCACACTCTACTTCTTCTCTCTCGGCTTTCTGGTTTCCTGGAGTTATGTTTCCTTTTCGAGAAGACCTAGATCTATAGGGCAACCTGTACACAGAAACACTAGGGGTAGTTGAAAAAAAGGGGGTTGATTTTTTTTTCTTTTACTCCCATTTTCTTATTTTATTTTTTCCCTTTCCCTTTTGAGATACCCCCTCTAGACATGAATCGGTTTACAAAAAGGACATGAAGACGGACGAGGTCGGGGAGACCTGAAAAGGATTTTTTTCTGCTACTTTTAATTCCTCTAATTTCGATTGCTTTCTGCGTCTGTTTTTATTTCTCGCGTTGCCTTGCTGTTTTCTCTTTGCTTTCCAACCGGAGTTTTTTTTTTTTTCTTCCTTGTTATTTGGTTTTCTGATCTTGTTCTCAATCTTGTATCACCAGTGACAAGAAGTGCTTCGTTCCCCCCTGTTTGTTGTTGTTTTCATGATTCTTTTTTTCTTCTGATTTTCTGCTTTCCTGTTATGTATGGGGTTTTTTTTGGCAAGACAAAAATTTACCATGGCTTGCGCCTCTTGATCTTTTTCTTCCTGTATGCGTATTGAGTTTTACCTGTTTTTTGGGATTTTGTTTTTTTCTCTTTTTCAGCACTGCCATTTGGCTAATAGACAGGAACCGGAGTCTCTGTTTTACATTTCTTTATTACTACATGTCTTGTGGAATATCCCCTGTGGGTATCCCACTTGCTTTTTTGTTCTGTTACTCAGTTTTCTGGCTTCTGTTTGTTTTAAACTCGATTCTCTTCAAAATTCGGGTTCTGCACCCTTTTCTTCCTTTCCGTGCCTTTTCCACCTCCCAAGGTGGCTCACATCCAACGCAGTTATTTGGATTGGGTCCGTTGGACGGCCGTGCTTTTTCTTAATTTACTCATCTTTCGGCATTGCATGCCTGACGCTCATTTACTTGCATGATTTCCTATCTCTTCGTCTAAGTCCTTCTCGGATCCTCTCTCATCCTTGACCGTCGCCTACTGTTCCTTTTCATGTCTTCAGGAGGGTTGTCTCTCTCTCTCCTCTCAAACCAACCGCTTCTTCATCCCTAGAGAAAGTTCTTCTCGGGGAGATTGATATTACTCCAGGTCCCTGGACAAGTTCCCTGGGATATTTCCCAACTTCTTCTTATCTTTACGACTTTGATGATGGATAGACTTTTCTTGTTTTTCTGCATCTCGATTAGCATCAATCCTCTCATTCATTCATTTTCCCATCTCGGGTTTCTCTTCTCTCTTTTTCTTTTGTGCGTTTTGCTTTTCCTCAAAATTTGTGTCTGTTTCTGCGCGGGCTCTCCTTTCCTTTTACGTTCAGCTTAGATGATACCCTCACCCCATAACTTGGATTTCCTTTTCGTCAGTTACTTTTTTCGTGTCTTCTTTTCTTGGTTGCGGCATTGCTTGGATATCAGATTTCAGTTTTTTTCTTCTTTTGCTTTGTGCGGAAGCATTTGTTTTTTCTTGGATATACCCCTTTTTCTAGGTTCTAGCGGGTCTCGCATTTAGATATTATCAATTTGACTTTCTATTTTACTATATTCCAGGATGTCTGCGGTGTCTTGTGTGTAAAATGCGGGAATCATTGGCTGGCTCGAGTGATCGTGGGCGTGCGAATGGACGAGCGAATTTGAGGTTGGCCCGAGACAAGTGAGACCAGCCGGTGTTCTAGAGATGAAGGGATCGACCACTACACTGGCCGCTTGTTTAGGGGGACCCAGATTGAGTTTCGATGCTGTGATTTTTTCGTTTACATTGAAATTTACCGTGCATTAGTTCGTCTGAGCACAGCTTGAATGGTACGTGAAGTGTTAAAGGTTTTGCTTCCTTTTTTTCATCTAGAAGGAATCTATCACCAACGGCGACTGGACTTTGTGGAAACTCCAACAAACGATGGGGGTGGTGTCCAACATCCAACCTGCAGCATTCCGCAGCGGTAAGTAAACGTGGTCTGTCCTGTTCTAGGTCTCGCGGCACGACTGTCTTTCTGCTTTGGTCCTCCCGCTCTCCCGGACGTTCTTTGATGTTTGTTTTGTTATCCTTTTCCCTGGTTGTCTCCCTCCAACGCAAGGGGTGGTGGGTGCGGTGAGCGCGATCCTCCGGCCTCGGAGATGGGCTAACGGGCGCACACGAATACTGGAGGAATCAGGAGGGATGGAAGGGAGGGGGGACTAAATAGAAACTCACGGACGGACACACACACACGTACGAGGCGGTCCCGTTGTGGTGTCTTGCAGCCAGCTCACCGAGCAAACATTCATGTATGGAGGGAAGGTTGGCATGAATGGTGCGCACGCGGCTGGTGTTTGGCATGTTTGCTTGGTGCGTGCAGCCGGGGGGGGCGGGGGGGCGGCTGTGGTGAACCACACCAGCACCTCTTACACCACCAATGCCGACACCTTGGTGGAGGAGAAGTGCTACAAATAGCAGCCACGCGGGCCAGTGCTCTTTGGATATGCGGCTGGGTTGGGGGAATATCTGCTTTGTTCAGGAAGCACAGCACAGAGCAGCTACCAGCCAATGGTGGACTGATGCCCGGACACATACTGGTGGAAGCGTCGGGAGGCGTCTGGTTCAACGGCCGTTTGGATTTTTTCTACCCTGAGGGCCATGTCTCTCCGGAAAAGCGCCTCTCCTGACGGCGAACCAACCATGGACGCGGGCTGGACGACAAGAAGAAACGACGGGCGGTTGGTTGGCTGGACTGGGCGGCGGGATCCAGAACATGGCGTTTGCCGGACCCATATGGGCTGTCTAAGGCCTACAGGCGCAGATCGTATTCAAAGCCCCTCACCACTAGAGCTTTTCCCGTGTCGCCTTCTCTAAGGATAGTGCAATACTACATCTGTTATTCATGTCTCGCCCTCTCTCACATGTCTTTAGTGGGTGAAAGAGTGATGATCGGCATCTTCTCCCTGCTATATGCACACCGACGACGCGACCTGACCACCTACCGTTCCCTTGCTTCTACAAGTCGTGACTTGCAGCCTGAGCTTGAACACGGAGAGACTCTCGGTGGGGCGATATCTCGAAGATTTTGTGCTCACTCAGTCTGAAAACGCCTCTCTTAGCGACGAGCGGTGTAAGTGAGAGCCCGCAGGCTCGGGTAGAACCCTTACAACGCCTGATTGGCGGTGATTGTGAGGCACAGTCTTTCCCGGGCGAAAGAAACCGGTTCCACGCCCGCGTCGGCGAGATATCACTGGACCAGACGTGAAGACAACAATCTCCATCGAGTTCCATGGAACGGGAAAAAAAAAACAGCCTCATGCGCCCTAGGCTTCCACCGAGGACGTTGCAGCCAAGACAGTCATTGTGCATGGTGTCATCGAGCAGACGCCAGGCAGAAAAATCGATAGGCTGGTGGCGGCTTTGGCGATGTCAAGACAGCCTTGACGTTCAGCAGCAACACAGTTCACGTCGTGATTCGCGTCGTTGGTGTTTCACAGCTGCTCTGACGCGTAATACTGTAGATAGGCTTGCACTTTGTGTGATTGACTCTGGCCTGAGAAGGAGGGCAAAACTAAGGCCCGTTTAAGCCGGTGATTTTGCCTTCATAGAGAGAAAAAGAAAAAAAAAGAAACAAAAAAAAAGAAACAAACTGGTAGCCCCATTGGTGTACCGGTCCCCTCATGTGCTTTGCTGTTACCAGTCTCTCCCGTGTGATAGTCGGCGTTAGTCCACCTACACTGGCCGTTCCGGTATCCAACCTCGGACCGTCTGAACTCAGGGGCTTCAGAACTTTCTTTTTCTCTTCCGGAGGGGGTGTGTGTGTTTGTTTGTCTGTTGATTATTCGTTCGCACCGAACGCGATCTTGTTTCAGACTATCCTTCTTTGATCGTGAGTCCCGATTCCGGAGCCCCCTATTTTCTGCAAACAAGGTCCTCCGGTCCGTGAGGATGCGTGGTAAATGTTACATTTAGTTTGTTTTGGCGTTGTTTGGAGTTATCCCACGGACGTCAAACTGCGAGACCAGGCTTAGGGAAAATAAAAAGAAAAAGAAAAAGAAAAGGTCTGGGCTCGTGTGCTTCCTAGAAGCAATGTCAAAGTGTTGAGATTGCCTCCCACACCAATGCCCCTATTCCAGGTGAAAAATTTTCTCTCCACCCCCCCTTTCTCATTATCTTCACTGATATGAGACACACACGAAAATATCGAACTGGGCCGGAAATTTATTATTATTATTGTTTTATATTTTTAAAGGTTGGTGTTGCTGAGTGTGGGAGGCCAAACATGGAACCTCCGGAGAATGATAAGAAGGGGAGGAAGCTGGAAATTTCGGTGCGTTTCTTAGGAGTAAATGACATGGGCCTGTTTATTTATTACACGGTATCAAACGAACTTTGAGCCCTGAAATCAGAGAAACGAAAAGAAGCCATGGTGTATCGGGAAGATGCAGGGAAAGGGAACAACGTCAAGAAGGACGCGGCCGCGGTCCGTCGCTCCACCATCTCGTTTACCCTTGCGAGACGGGACGAAAATTTCCCTCTTTGTGAGACTTTTGCGTTGCCTGGGAATCGAAGGCACACGAGGCTTTCAGGGCGCACAACGACGTGCAACGCCGCTCAGGTCGAAGAGCACAGTTGACTCCTGAAGCAGTTGGGGATCGGCTCTGGCTGTTGGTAGATGGGTTTATGGCGCAGTAAGTGAATGTTTGTCGGACTCTGGAGAGAGAGAGAGAGAAACTGGAAGACCCTTCCGTTTGTTCGGAACGTCTCATCATTCGATGTCTTTCCCATCGACAGTGAGTGGGTGAAGGGGTGAGGACAGGCAGGGATTACATGGGATTTGTGGAAGACGCTCCCCCGAACACCCTGCGACTGTTGCGCGCCTTGTAACCGCTAGAGCTAGGAAAGCTACCCAGAAGATGTCCCTCCCTCCTCTGGGACTGAGGCCTGCTTGGCTGGTCCTTGGGCCTCACGATGACCCTAAGTTATTAGGGTTAAGATGCTGCCCGCCGCGGGTTGGGACCGCATTGCCAGCTTCATCGTGTTGTTTCTTTCCTTGTAATTCTCGCAGCCTAGATCACCTGGCTGGCTACACCTATTTTTCCTTTTGTTTTTCAACCTCTATTGCTAAGTTCTGTGCTTGACAGGGTAGCTGGAAAAGGAACGGCAAGTGGAAAGTATCCCAGATGTACCTTCGATGAACCCCGAGAACAGACCTGGAAAGGAGGGGGCGTGTGGCTAAAGGAGGAAGTCTAGGAGAGACACTTTGGTCTGTGTAAGTATGTAAAGTACTGTAGTTCTTGCTTGATAGAATTTGACATCTCTTAGACATACAAACACCAGAATTATTTATCCCTATCCAGTTCTGAGGCGGCCACATTATCTCGATGGCACCCTAACATGACAGCTGTATTTCTAGAAGAGACGCTCGTGTGGCCGTACTATTGGTTGACGAACACCTGCTCAACAATTAACGCCCATTACGCGCTTGAGAAAGAGAACGTGGAGACGCTGGTGAATGGTTGCACTTGCATCCGAAGTCGTTATGGCTGGAATGCACCGGAAGGGCACAAAATTACCCAACCCACCCACCATAGGAGAGATCGGGTGTATTCTTCATGTGTGTATCAATATCAGTTGTCATCCACCTGATTTGTTCTGTCGCAGACGAGTAACTGGCCCAGTGAGACGGACACACGAGTGAGACAAATAGGCAGACAACAGCCAAAAAGAGGCCGGAATTCCATCTGCCGGTTGACGATCTGCTTCCAAGTGAGACAGAGCAAAAAGAACTTCTGCTTCGTTCGTCCCCCCTCCAAAAGAAAAGAAAATCGAAACTCCGTGCTACTCTGGTTTTCGGTGAGAGTGCGTTGTGCATCATAAGCGAAGAGGTTGCAGGTTTGGCCTGTCTACAGCACATCTTTGTTTCTTTGACAGGGGTTCTGGAAGCCCACACACGCACCGACATGGCGGACACGTCCTGCGACGAAGAAATTAGAACTCAGAGAAGTGAAGAGAAAACTCTAGCAGGGTGCCGGCGAGTCGGGGAAGCATTCTAGCGGCTCCGTTGACGCAGGGTCCTCTCTCCAGCACTATCGATCGAGCCTAAGCCCGAACTGCATCTGGGACACATTCCAGCGCGTAGGACTGGCTTCTTACTGGTCCGCTGTGTTGTATCGTGAAAATGTTCCAGGCCTTTGAGATAACTGGTATCATGACCAGGGAGGGACGGGAGGGGTTGCAGTCACTATCAACCCCCTTGATTTTCTTATATATAAAAAGTCGTTTATGTAGAAGTTGGTTTATCAGGTATCCATCCCATATGGCTTGTTCCAAGTCGTCACGGAGGACCGCCGTGTTGGCTTCTGGTGGGCTAAACACATGTGGATGTGGTTGTGTTGCTCTTTCGTGTACGCGCCGTGACACGCTCGTGATATCTGAAGAACCAACGGAAAGCGACACATATAACACCGTTATTAAGTGTAGCAGAAACATGTCCAAAAAGCGCGCGGCTTCAGGTGTCAATACCAAGTAGGGCCATTGCAACCACGGCTGGATATTGAGGGTGTCTAATGGCATTCTCTCTGCCTCCGTTCCGTGGCGAAAAAGAAGATACCCGGCGCTTTTACCAGCCGCCGTGCATATCTTTGTGCCCCATTGCCGGCATGCAAGATATAGTGTTCCCGATGTCCTATATGCAATCCGGACGACGGCGTATGACTGTTTCGAAACAACTCAATCTATGCTGCATGCCGCCCACGCCTCCCGGCTGCCTTTGCGCCGGACTTGACGCCCAGACACTCGACTGCCGAAGTACCTTCGTCGGCGGCACGGCGAGTTCTCTGCCGCTTTCGTGGTGGGCTTCACTGTGTAAGTTGTGGCTGGTGATGCCTTTTTCTGTCAGACTCGGAGCCAAGAATAGCCCAGTTGGTGGAAGCACAGTAGAAGTCCGCCAGCCCTTCTCTTGCACACGTACCACCCTTCCATGGGAACATCAACTCTGCACAACTCTCACGCGCCTCCAAAGTTCCTGATGGTGTCCAATCCGGTGTATGTGCGTCCCGACCGGAGTATAAGAAGGGAACTGCTGTGAAACTCAGATCGACGAGTTCTGTAATGCTGGAACAGGCCCCCTTTGCTACACAGCCTCCATCACAGGCCAGTCCCTCTTCTACATCATGTACGGTAAATCTGGACTAGGCAGCCGTCTCTTCTGACCAGCTTTTACAGCCTGGTTCTTCAAGCTGCATCGACCAACACGAAACGCCCCAGTCCTGTCACACTTGCAGAAGCGCAGATCTTCGCGTGCCACTGCCGGGAACTGTCCTGGGTGATGGACGACCCTTTTATCCCTTGTGATCTCGGGCTACCATTGGCCGAGTGTTTTCCGCTGAGATCGTCAGTATCCGGAGAGCGGGAGCGGGGGCGGGGGCGGGGAGATATGGAGACAGGCGTTCTCCGTGTCTTCACCGACCACACCGAGGACAGACGTCTGGTCCCCATATACGTATCGTTCCAAGCCCCGTACGGGACCTGGGACAGACTCCAAATATGCTGTGCATGCTGCATAGACGTACTGTCGATGCACAACAACTGTAGGATCCGTCCCTGACAGTGTCTGGACTCTGATGACTGGGCGTAGTGTACATCCAACCTCACCTTTGGTTTGCGATCCAGACTTCCACGATAGCTGCATGGCTGACATGCATCGAACCAGTTGCAGAGCACACACTTATCTCGATACCGCAGAAAGATAGGACTTCGCATATGGCTCATCATGCCTCCGTCATTGTCGTCACTGCCGGCCCCATTACCGGCCATTCGGGGCTCACCGTGGTATCATGCCTAACCACTCTGTGATCTAGGCCTTTCTTGCAATAGTACAGCATCTGGCATGGACGAAGATACCACTCACAGAGAACGGGATGTACGTGCAGAGAGGGGCAATAGAACTCAGCTGTCGTGGTGAAACCGTCGCCGTTTCCTCCTCCTGATGCCCAACACGCCTCCTCCTCGTTGTATCAGCATCCCATAAGCCAATACTATATTGGGGTTGGAGAGATTGCTCCCGACCTCTCTGAGCGTAGGTTCAACGGTTGACATTGGTATTGGATGCATTTTCTGGGTCTAGACCACTTGTATCCCGAGAATCACCAAATCTGACGTGGCATGCATCCAAGGTCAAAATGCGGCCCAACAGACTCCCAGGAAGAGGGGCTAAACACAACGAACAAATAGAGTTCTATGCAGGAATTTGAATTGGGAAACATAACGAGGTCGTCGAGGTGTATCCACGAAGGAATAACTGTAAAGTCATCTCCCACCGCTCCACACCTACATCTTTCTATTTATTCACCATGGAAGAAGTGGATGCGCCGTGAGTTAGGCATCGACGATGTTGGAACCGGGCACGGAAAACGAGGCATCGATATATTGCCCTGCTTACGCCGTCATGACCACAGAAAGGGCCGGCGACGACGTGGTAGATGCTCCGTTCTGACAGGTGAAACGTAGCTGCATATGCTGGTGGTGTAAGTACTGACGATGTACCTGTGGTCGACTCATGCATTCAGTCTTCATGCGGTATTGACCATATTCAGCTTTCGCCTTGATTATAGAGGGTTATCGTATCATGTAATATACACGCCCGTTAGTTTGCCATCGCCTACCCAAGAACAACCAGAAACGCCTGCCCAACTGAAGCCCCGATCCGATATCGCGGCTTGAATCCTGTAGACATCATATATCTCGAGAGAAAAGCTTCTCTGCCCGTCCATGCACACACCCTCACAGGCTTTACTTCCACACGCTGGAGCTCTCAGCGCCGGATTCCTTGCCCTTCTGGTACGTGCTGCTCAGGCCGTTGTACAGCTCCTTGACCCGCTCAACCTCGGCCGCCCAGTGGCTGCGCTCCTCGGGGTCCTGCACGGCGTTAACCAACTCGGCAACCGACGAGGCCTGGAAGAACTTGTTGGTGCGGTTGTACAGCGGGCGGGCCGCCAGCGTCTCGGGCGTGTCGCCCGCCCCCGGCACGCGGTACACCTCCTCGAGGATCTCAATGTCGTAGGGGATGGAGAACAGGTCCCGGCTGTCCTCGTAGGTGAACAGGAAGTAGAAGCGCGTGAAGCCGGCCCATGTGATGCCGCTGAGGCACAGGCTGCACGGCTCGTGCGTGGCGAAGAACACACACTCGCGGGGCGACGGCCGGGTGGCCACGTCGCGGAAGTCCTCGGTGAAGAACTTCTGGATGCAGTTGATCTCGCCGTGGAGGAGCGGCGACACCCGCTCGTTGTTGGTGGCGACCGTCAACGGCGCCAGGTCCGTGCCCGACAGAATCGCCGCGCCGAACAACTTGCTGCCCGCCGACACTCCGGCGGCAGTCAGAGGGACGATCTTCTCCTCGGTGGTGGAGAGAAGAGCCTTGAGCAAGGCTTCCGGGGAGTGGGTAGCCATCGCTTTTTTTTTCTGGGATGTTGAATGGTTGCGTGGGGGGACTGATATAAGAGAGTGAGACAGTGGTGGTGGGCTGTGGTAAGCCTGAGAGGATCGGAGGGGGAGATAGTGGGCCAAAGCGAGGATGAAGTTAACCGCTAGGGTTCGGGAACGTTCGCGGAGGAAGTGGATTTCTGGGGAATGAGCGAAGAACAAAACGAAGGAAGAAATGGCAGTCTGAAGGAGGCGAAAGTGAAGATGTATTTGTATCTCTCGTCTCCCAGCATTCCGTCATATCGGTATCCCAGCTGTGACAAACGGGCCATGGACTGAAAATCGAGCTACGCGTTGCCCGCTCTTGCTTTGAGGCCCCACTGCCCCAGTCCCAGAAAGAGAGATGCGGCGACCTCCGAGCGTTGGAGACACCGGAATCTAGTGAGACTTTTGCGCCAGCCGAGAGAAGTTTTGTGTGGGGGGGCCGGGCTGGACCGGTGCAGTGGCTTACCTCTTTTCATCACAACTGAGAGAGATAAGCCACCCGCTGCCCGGCGCGCGCGATTTACCTCATCCATTATATGATGATGGAAACCCGCGTTAAACTTCGTTGTCAAACTCGGAAAGGCGCCGGAGTGGACGGGGAGAGGCGTTTAGATGAGGAAGCCATTGCGGGGCTAGGGTTGGATAGGTACTAGGGCTAGGGTTACCACGAAAACTTTTCAATGGAGCTTGCGTTCGACGACATCTGTTGACATATTGTGGCATCTAATCATGTGTTGATTCTTCTATATATCTAACTAGCGGTGAGCAGCTGGGCGGAGTCCTAGATAAACACCGTATGCTTATCACCTGACTCGAGCACGTTATATCACGTGACCGTGCTCCCGTAAGAGTGCTATATACTACCGTATACCCCTATCTATATACGGTAACGAAGTAGATAACTAAGAAGATAGTACCGAAGTACTAGGGATAAGTAAATAAATAAGTAAGCGAACGCTTAATAGGGAGTAAGGATATACTACGGATATACCGGTAGCTAGGAAGCCTACTAAATAAAGAAATAAAGAATATAGCTAGACTAAAAGCGTCTAACCCGTGCTTACTAGAGTACGAATAACTATTTAAAATAAAGAAAGAAAAGGAAAAATATAATTATACGGTCCCTAGATAGTTTACTTACCTAGGAGGGAATATAACTACTAACCGAAATAATACTAAGAGAGCGTAGGCTAGGTTACGGAAATATATTAACGAGCGTATATACCGCTAGAGCTATTAATAAAGGAAAAGAAAAGAGAGAGAGANGGGGGGGGGGGGGGGGGGGGGGAGGTAGAAGTATATAAATACGGTCTCTTACCTACTACCTTTAAGTTCTATTTCTTCCTTTATTCTTATTAACTAACGAGATATCTATTACGAAAACTCCTATAAAATAATAGAATACTAGACGAAAGCCTTCCTAAGATTACGATATACCTAAATATAAGCTACCCGCTATAGAGATAGCGCCGAAAGGCTTTAATACTCTCGAGGAGTTTATACCTTATAGGCGCTACCTTAAGTCCGCTACTTCTTATAAGAGTAGCGGCGCCTACTTTATAAGGCCTACTAGAGTAAGAGCTTTATAGTATTACCGTTATAACGCTAGTAGGAAGTATAAGCCTTAATAAGTTTAAAGCTTAGCGCGAAAGCGAGACTAAAAGAGAGAGGTACTAACCGCGAATAAATAGCTTATTATATATTATACCGCTTATACGCCCGTTTATTAAGATATTACGGTAAGACGGGGCTACGCGTAGAGAGGTAGTCTTATTAAGCTACGCGGTAAAGGAGATACTCGCTATCGATAAGTACGAATTCGATTACTCGCGTAAGGCTAAGCTATAGCGCCGGGATTTATAGAAGGATAGTATTAAGGTACCGCGAGCTCTCGAAGATACGGAGACTCTAGTTATATCTAATAAACCCTACCGCCGCTTTATAAAGCGACGGTTCGCTAAAATTTTAGATTATCTTAAGTTCTAAGAGTATAAAGAAAGGGAAAGAGGAACGCCGAAGTAGATAGAAGAAGGAAAAGGAAAACTTAGTAAAGTTAGTATTAGGCCTTATAGACCCGTTCGTATATAGATTATAAATTTAAGAGAATATAGAAATATTTAAACTTTTATCGATTTAAAGCCTTAGTAAGCCTATCTACGGGTATCTCTAATATAGAGACGTACTTTATAAGACCTTTACCTTTACTAAATTACTCCTTTATCTATATATTATAGATATTAACGTAACGTAAACGAGTATTTACTTAAGAGGAGGTATCTATAACTAGGCGTATAGTCTATATATTATCGTAACCTACCGTTAGAGGCGTAGTTAAGTAAACGCTAATAGAGTTTATTAAGTAGTAGAGAATAATACCCTCGCGTGTTATTAAACTTAGAGCTAAAAGCTTTACTTCTATTATTAACGTAGTAACTATTTACTATTTAACGGCCTTTTATATAACGGGACTACTAAGTATAGTTATTAGAAAGCCGTTTAATAAACGTCTCGTATTTAGGATATCTATAAATAAAGTATTACTATATATAAGTATAGAAAGATTTATCTTATTATAGAGCTACTCGATTAGGATATCGATAGTAGGTACTTTACCCCTTATAAGGTTAGAAGCGGAGTAGTAGATCGCGAGGAAATACTTATTATAAAGATATTAAATAACTTAATTAGTAGTAGCTATATAGTTAGGGCCTAAGTTTCGAGTAAATTAAGTAAGGTTAGAAGCCGTAAACGCGATATCTAAATATAATATAATAGCTATATATAGGATCGACCCTACCTTCTTAAGGAAAAGCTTTATATAGGCTAGCGAAGACTCGCTAGAGAACGGTAGGTAGGATATAAGATATAGATAGGAGTCCCGACTAGTATTAAGACTAAAGCGCTATCTAATCTTCTTAATATAGGCGTTATAAGATAGCTATAGGCGCCGGGTCGCTTTATTATAGATAATACGAAGGCCTAGGAAAAATATAGTAGACTTTTCTCTACGTATATTAAAGCGTAAAGAGAGCTATTCGAATATAGCTTTATATTTATCTCGTAAGTTAGGCGTATAGCTAACGAGGATATTATCTACGTAAACGAGAAAGTAAATAATCTTACGCGAGTTTATCTACTAGTAAGGGTCTTACGTAGAGCGTATAAGCCCTAACGCCTTAAACTCCTCTAATAGAGTATCGAACTAAAGAATTAGGGATTTACTTAAACTATATAAGGCTCTCTTAAAAAGAGCTATATAACTAAGGTAACGCTTATAAAGAGGTTTAAGTAATTAAATATAAATCTCTAAATTAATATCCTTTAGAGAGGCGTTTAGAAAGGTATTAAAGATATTAAATTATATAAGCTTAAGGTTAAAAAGAATAGCGAGCGTAAGGAATAGGCGTAGTAAGCGCGAAGCGAGTATCGTAGTATACGTATTTAACGTAGAAGCGTCTTACTTATTACCTTATACTACGTAATAAGCTTTAAAACATATAATTTTACTATCTTTACTAAGCTTATACTTCTAAACCTACTTAGTAGGAATAATATATTAGTTACTTAAATAAGGAACTACTTCTTATATACCTTTATTCTTAAGCGAAGTTATCTTAGATTAGCTAGCCTTAAGAAATTTATTTTAATATAAGTAAGCTAATATATTACGCTAAGTAATTAGTTCTAAGGCGCGAATATATAAAGGGCGGATTTTAAAGGATACTACC
This sequence comes from Knoxdaviesia proteae, assembly GCA_001510565.1. Taxonomy (NCBI): domain Eukaryota; kingdom Fungi; phylum Ascomycota; class Sordariomycetes; order Microascales; family Gondwanamycetaceae; genus Knoxdaviesia; species Knoxdaviesia proteae. Next base: position 104,085 of record LNGL01000009.1, read on the forward strand.
GTAGTAAAGGATACGTATAGCGGCTCGAAAAACTCTTATAAGTCTAAGTAAAGCGGTAAGCTATATTCCTTAAGCGGGAAAATAGAGGCGTAGTCCCGTCTACTAAGTAATAGCCTAATAGCCTTAACGGTAGCTAGGCTAGTATAACGAGTAGGCGGGCGCCTATTTCGAGGTAGTAACTAGCGCTAAATAAAGTACTTAGGCGCGCTTTCTACCTATACTATAGGAGCTTATTTTAAAGAAACGAGTATCGGAGGCTCGATAGGCGAAGTAACTAATATAGTATAGCTACTAAGTTATAACGACTAGCGCTAAATAGACTATAAGGCCTACTTATCCGCGCTCGTCGCTAGCGCTAAAAGAACCCGATCTAAAGAAGCGAGTATCGGGGGCTTAGTAGGCCCTTCCCTAGAGGCGGAGGAAGTCGCCTAGGCGTCGAGGGAATCTCTTACGAGATCGAGCGACGTTATAATATCATTAACGTAATTAAGGTTAGCGACTAGTCTCGCGTCGGGAGACTCCGATAGAATATATATACGATAGTATTTAAGCTCTAAAGCGACTAAAGGTATAGAATATATAAACTAGGGTATAGTACTCGTACTTATAGAAGACGTTAGGCTAGGGGTACGCTTAATAGAGTTCCTAATAGATAAGGTATATACCTTAGCGGGTATAGAAGACGAGGCCGGGGGATAAACTATAATATATAGTATATATAGCGTTAAAGGGTATTATAGGCTATATCCTAAGGGAAGATTTACTTCTAGTATAGTAAGGCGCCTAGAAGTAGTAGTCTATAAGTTAATAGCCTTAAGTAAGGCTAGAGGAGAGGCTAAAGTCTAATTAAATAACGGTATAGGAAGTCTTTTAGAATACTAGATTCCTTTATTAATATACTTAAAGAAAAGTAAGGAGTCTACTTATAAGTATAAGTCTAGAATTTCTAATACTCTAGCGAGCTTAAGAGCCTTAGCTAGTAAATACTCTTCCTAGGGTCTAGATTTATTATAAAAGAAGCGCTTATTAAAACGAATATTATAAGTACTAATAACCTTATTAAGAACGGGGATCTAGATATAAAAGATATTATACGCTATATAGCTAACTAAATAGCTAATATATATACGAGGAGAGGCCTTATACTAGCGACGATCCTAACTAAGCTCCTAACGCGCCTAAAGAGGATAAGCTCTATAGCCGTACGTATATACGCCCCGCTAGTTATTAGCGAGATATACTATACGCTCTTTAAAGCGCTCTAAGGGAGAGGAAGCGTATAGGGCGTAATAGGCGACGAGCTAAGAAGAAAGTAACTAATTTAGGGAGCGCTAGTTATAACGTTAAATCGGTATTATATTATAGAGATATATAGTAGCGTAGATAGTCTCGCTAAAGAGTTCCCCTAGTAAGTAAGATCCCTTAAGTATCTTTATATATTTATTAAAGATAAGTTAACTTATTCGCTTAGTAAGCCCGTTAAGCTCGTAAGTCCGTAGTAGAGAATACTCTAGGATAATACTATTATTTCTAGCGAAGATCTACTATAGTAACGGGGTAAAACCCTCTTTATTTACTATACTAAATTTATTATCTATATAAATATAGATAATAGGAATATTAAACTAGCGCTTAGTACGTATTACGAATACCTTAGCGTTAGCGATAGACTCTAAAGCGGTCTTCGACGCCTATAAGAACGCCGCGATATACCTTAAGTACTTATCTACTTATATTTACGCCTAATTATATTTACTACTAGTAAGTAGTTAGAAAAGATTAACGCCTAAGCGCTTAAACGGTTAAATAGCTTTATATATAGTAAGTAAGTAATTAATAACCTATATAACGCTAGAGAAAGTATACGAAACGTACTCTAAGACCTTTAGTACGCTATTAGATAGCTTAATATTAATCTACTTAAGTATATACTTAAGCGCGACTTTACTTATATAACTAGTACGTAAATACTAGATAGCTACGGATATATTATAAGGAATCGTACTTTTATATCTTCCTAAGAGATAAATAAGCGAAGGCTCTAAGTTATAAATAATACTAGCGAGCGATATATAATAGATAGCGCCTACTAACGGTATATCGTTTACTCGTTTTATATAGAGTAGACTTCTATCTATAAGGAGCTTCTTAATAATAATCGGTACCCCTAAGTAAGTAGTCTAAAGGGTATCGTTAAAGCTATTATACTATACTCCGCTTACGCGAAGTATCTTCTAACTAACTATATTAAAGTAAAAACCCTTAACGAACGCTACTTTTTTAAGATATAAGTTAGCCGCTTTACTAGAGGGGAGTTTAAAATAGTTAACGAGTATACGTTTACCCTAAGCCGTAATCGGAAAGGAGCTAAGACTAACGTAGATAGCCTCACCTAGCTTCACGTTAATAACGTTAGTTAGTAATATACGGTCGTTAATAACGTATAGTATAGAATTACTATTAAGAATAATTAAGTTTCGAAAACGCGAATAACCGCTTAAATAGGAAGTTAAGAGCGTAACGGCTTACTTAGGTACTAGCTAGAAAATAACTACTCCTACCTAGTATTCGTTATTTAATATAATACTAGCGGAAGGAATAAGCGGGTTAGGCGTAGTACTTAGGGAGGAGGTCTTTAGCGTAGAGGAACGACTACCTTAGCTTCTAGACTAGCCTCGCTTAGAATTAAACTACTACTTAGAAAGCGCGGTTAAGCTTTTAGTAGAGACTAGACGCTCTAGCTAACGACTTATAGCTTTAACTATATCTAGGCCCTTAGGTCGCTTAAACGCGGTACGTACTATAGAGAAAAGCTTATACGAGGGGGATTTAGCTATAATATATTCGCTTAATATATAATAGAAAGTAAAGTAGTACCGAAAATTAAAGAAATAAATCGCGCCTAGCTTATAGAAGTATTTAGCTAGCGTAATAAAGGAAGCTATAAAAAGCTACTAACTACCTACCTAGCTAATAGTAGCTATAGCGATATTAGAGCTTATACGAGTATTAGTAAGACGTATAAGAAGCGTATAAAAGATATCGTCTAAACTAAAATTAAGAGTAACTTAGTAAATAAGGAATTTATTAGATAAATATCTACTATATTTAGGATCTATACTATTAATAAGAATATCGATAAGGTCCTATAACGTAACCTAACTATCTTAAATAAGCTATAGATATAGCGTATAAAGATACGCTCTAATAGCACGCTAGGACTTAACCTAGTAAACTAAGTTACTAATAGTCCTAATAGTAGTAAGGACTATATAATAAGTATTAAAAATACTTAGTACGTCCTTAGTTAAGTTTTAATTATATACTCTATAAAGGTACGAGAGTATATATTATAGGATATAGTCGCCTATACCCCGAAGGCGGGAATCGAACGCCTCCGTATACGTAAGGTCCGTTAATAAAGCGCGTATTATATCTAGGAATATAACGTACGTCAGGCTAGGGCTCGTCTAAGAAGACGTGAGACGAATATCGTACTTAAGGCCTTTACGGATAACCTTATAAATAAATTTATAATAAGCCGGCTCGGACGTATATTACGTACTAATAAATAGATACTCGGTAACGGCCTAATTATATACCTCCTTACGCGTATAAGTAATAGGCGGGTTAATAACGAGCGCGTACGCGTTTATATCCCTATCGGGGTTAACGAACTATTAGACGCTATATTAGGCCGACTAAGCTTCTACTATATCGATCTACGGGAACTACTTATCTAAAGATAAGAGCTTTAGAAGCGAGGAGGATATAGTAGGCGTTACCTAAAGAGCGTTTAGGACGTAAGAGGATATTACGTATAAATAAGGTAATTATTCGAGAATAGGATAACTAAATAAGGACGCTTAAAAGTTAGATATTTAAATAAAAAAAAATTAATAATTTATCGTTAAAGGGAAGTTTCTAGATACTAATATAAAGCTCGAAGAGTAGAGTATATAAGTAAGAGAAAATCTATCTAGGCTTATAACTATAGTATCTAATTATATATTAATTCTTCTATATATCTAACTAGCGGTAAGTAGCTAGGCGGAGTCCTAGATAAACACCGCATGCTCATCACCTGACTCGAGCACGTCATGTCACGTGACCGTGCTCCCGTGAGAGTGCCATATACTGCCGCACATATATGAAAAAATGTCTTTGGAGGTATGGTATCTATGATGTTGACAATTGCATTCTTTCGACTCCGCTATTCTTGCTGTCTTTGAATCTTGATGAACACAAAAGATTTCTTAACTATCTACCCTCACATTATCTACCCTCACAATGCACTACATCCGGCTAATGAGTCCGGTCACCATCTCAGGTGGAAAAGGCTCAACAAGGCCGTCCCTCCGGGTCGTGTTCTCTATTACAACCGATCTCGGAGATGCCTTCCTCGATCCTGCATCTCCCATCCCACTTCAAATGACCGTGGTACCCAAACAGCCACTCACACCACAAGCTGCTCCGACCACGGTCAAGCTTGGATATTGGAAGGCCCGCCAACGGATAGCCAAGCTCGATGTACCAGTCTCCACGAACTTGGATCCCAGCCGGATTGAAAAGATTGTTATTTCTCCAGCAGACGATCGATTGGCCGTGCGGATGGCTTTGGATCTAGTCTCACGTCCCTCCGGGCTGATCTACCCGGTATGGGCCGAGGTCTCCCCGGCGTCTGGTGAGCCGATTCGCAAGTCACAGCGGAGGATGATGTTCCAGAACCCGGCCGTTCCGGCGAGGATGTATCCCATCCTGACCGACGAGGATCTTGGCGACAGCATCGCCCGCCATGTTTGGGATGGCGGGCTCACTGCTGTAGCTGTGGCTGCGGCGGTCTTTGCCGGATCTTTTGAAGCTCTCGTGGCCACCGGGATCGCGTCCGAGCTGTCTCGATCAAAAGTCTCTGGCCCCATACGCATTCTTGAACTGGGCTGCGGTGTTGGCACCTTCGGAATTGGACTCGCGGCGCTCCTGACCGGTGTTCCGGCTGCTGCGGGCTCCACCGTGCTCATGACTGATCTCCCGGATGCCGAGCGGTGGGCGCGGGCGAACATGCAGCACTTTGCTACGCGCACCCTGGCGAGCCTAGCACAGGCCGAGCAGGACGCAAACCAGAGTGACAGTGCCCCGGAGGATACTGGGTCTACGGCCGAGGAAAGGCTGGACGCCATCAAGACTGAGCTCGCATCCCGGGTCACGCTTGACTACGAAAACCTTGACTGGACGGATGGCGCCCGGGGTAGCTTTAGCTCGCGCGTGTCAGCGGTACCGTGGGATTTGATCTGCATAAGTGACTGCACATACAACTCTGACACTCTGGGCCTACTGGTTGGAACGCTCACGAAGCTGCACGCGGCGCAGAAAGCGGGCCCCAAAACTGTAATGGCCACGAAGCCCCGCCACGACGATGAACGGGCGTTTTTCGACATGATGGAGGCCGCGGATTGGCGTGTACAAGGGAAGGATGTAGTCCCGTTGCGGTGTCTTGGGGCTGCTGACCAGCCGGTGGAGATTTACGTCTTTGATAGATCGAGACACTCCTAGGTCTGGACTGACAGATGATGGGGGATTCAGACTAGTTTTCCGACTGAAAGCACTGCCGTTTCTCTGAAGTGACGCTGTCAATATCACTCTCGCTCACCGACATTTCAAGATCTTGTCCAGCACCTATCAAAGCGATCCGAATCAAACTCGTGAAACCCCAGACACGCAATGCGCATACGCCAACTTCGGCCCTTACTCCCCTCCCACCCAGGTCTCCGCAGTCGAAGTCATGGCCACACTGACAGGGAGGGCTAAGGTGCGTCTGCATCTATATTCTTGGGAATGTTAGCCAGTAGCACGAATAGACGGAGCCTCAGATATAGGATGCATGCATCTTGGACGCCGATTGACTGCATATACTGTACATCGGAGACTCAGCCCGGGTATAAACATACAGTCGCTATGCATGGGTGAGCACTGCCGGTGATTATCACGGGATATGGACATGAGATGGAAGTGCGAACCGAAGGCCACTGGCACAGAAATGGGCTCCGATTTTCGCGGGGCAGCTTAGATGTTTCGTCCTGTTCTCCTTTTCTTATACCTATCTATTCTTATGATTCCTCGTCGACTTGTCAAATGTTCTTCCCCTGTTTATCTTCTCACTATTGGTATGAGGGGAAGGGTATCTGGCCTCAACTCATAGCCGGCCCTCTTCGCCACCATTTACTCCCAAAACTGAAGAAGCAACCACTCTTCCTGCACACATGCATGCCTACGACGAGTTACCGGATGAGAACACGACGGACAACTGGACAGCCACGTCGTCCCATCTTGCCATATCACACCTAACGGTGCAACAAAGCGGCATCCTGCATATAAAACTAATGCAACCAGGCGACCAGACTCTGCGTTTTCCGGTATGTTCAATTGCGTTTTCTCACGCCGAAAGTGTGTACTGAGCTGTACAACTCTGCAATTCTTGGTAGGATCAATTCAAATCAATTCAAACCAACCAAGGTCTGATGATAACAAGAAGGACAGCACATGTTGCCGGCCCCCGAAATGCCCATTGAGTGTGGCTGCGATTGGCGGAGGTTGGCCGGGACTATCTCGCGGACGCGGCCCATTGGCCGGATTATGCTGCATCACGCATGTAACACCACCTTCGCCTATATGCACTTGACCTCACCCGCTCCGACTATCATCACATTTTGTCGACGGTTTTGTTTGTTCGGACTGCTTTTTGCTGGCCAGAGGACGCCATGGCTTTGCCCCCCATTCAACAGAAGCCAGGAAGATGGAATGAAAGCTAGAAGTAAGAGGGGGGGAGGTTCTTTTTTGGAGACGATTGCTTTGGACAATTGGGGCCTGCTGGGCTTGAGGGTCCCATGGAGGAGTGCACCCACTTCGGACCGGCACGAAGCGACTGTCCCGCTATATGACATACAAGGACTTGAACTATAAGTTCCAAGGCCTGCCCAGGACGAATTGGGTTGCGAACCTTGCTCTTTTCTTTTCCACCAACGCGATTCCCAGCATCTAACCAACAAAGAACGCCTCACCAGCGCAGCCTTAACCACCTTCTTGAAACCAGCACTTCCACCCACTCAACACTGCCTATACTAGAGGACACTGGGCTTCTGTCCAAATGGCCCCTGGCTCACTGGATCTCGTTTCGCTCGTTTCGATGATTCCCCAAACCATCCAAGCGCCTCAACCCTCCAACGACGAGGTGACAGCACTAAACGACATCCTAGAAAATTGCAGAGACTGCACCCAGGCTGAAACCTTCGAAGTTGTACTCACCTTTTTCAAAGAGTTCGGATCCCTGGATAAAATGAGAGAGTTTCTGACCTCAAGGGAGAAACTCCGCAAGCAGCTGGCAGAAAGCAAAAAGGAAAGGGATGAGCTGCAGAAACAGCTGGAAGCTTCCCGAAAGGAGCTAGAAGCAACCAAGGCCCAGTCGAATGTGAAGGAGGAGGAGGGAGAGAGAATCTTGCAGCTCATCCGTGACAAGGTCGACAGTGTCATTTCAGACAGGACGATCAAGGAGCTAGAAGGAAAATTGAAGGAGCAGTCTTTGCAGAGTCGGACCGATCGGGAGACGGCCAAGTCCCTCGAGCACGACCTGAGAGCGTCAGAGAAGAGGCTCGAGAAAGCCGGCGAGGAGCTCAAAAAGCGGAAGGAGTACATCTCCGAGCTCAATGCCCGAATCGATAAACTGTCGAGGTGTAATGGCGACCGGATGATGATGAAGTTTGGCGGCACAGAGCTCGAGACGACGTAAGAGAGGCCCCTTCAACACACATATGGACATGCGAATCTCACTAACACACGGCAAAACCATGACTTGCTATAGGATAAAATCGTTTGCAGAACTTGCAAACATGGCCCATGCTGTTTCGAGGAAAATTGCAGCCAGCTGGGACTTGAAAGAGGTCAGTATGCCGGCGTGGCTAGGAAGGGATTGAAACGGATGCAGCATACAGCAAGCTAACTCCAGCACCAGGCTCTCAACAAGTCATCTTCGAAGCAGGACCGAACCAACGGAACACTGGCTCTTGTTGACACCGGCGTCAGCTTTGAAACGAGGATACGGTGCGCCGCTGCGATGAACTATCTCTCAGACCACTTGAAGATTATCTTTTCCACTGCGTGGTTGGAGGGAGATCTGTTGGCCAGCGTGGACAAGGTCATCGACAAGATATATCGGAATGCGATGGATCCCGAGGTGGCACAGGCCAGCGAGCTGGTGTTCCGGATGCATATCCGGAGTACTGACGACCCGGAGGTGGCGAATGCCATCCTTGATGCATGCAAGGGAGCGGTGATCCCCTGGATCTGGCGGAAGACTGGCCCTTCGAGCTTTGACATGGCGGAAGTGAACGCATTGTTCGACAAAGCCATGCATGTGTGGAAGACGGCGCGGGACAAGTGCGCAATGATGTCCTGCACGGCTTTTGAAGACCGGGAGGAGGGCGACATCAGACCGCCCCTGACCCCCGGGTACTTCAACAACATTCCAACCCAGTCACCGACATCATCCGAGGTGGCGGTTGCGTCCCGCAGCGGCGTTGACGGAGCCAGCAGTGACGGAATGCCGAGCCGATCCCAGTCGCACCTGCGGACACGGCGGCATTCCCAACTGGCCGGCCAGATGCAGGGTGTGAACAGTCCGCGCGACATGTACTCGATGGCGTCTTCGGTGAGCGGCGTGGGATCGGTGTCCCAGACCATGGTCAACGGTGACGGCGGAGCCCCGTTCGTTCTGTTCCCGCGTGTGATGAACGCGAACCAGATCATTCATGATGGCTGGGTTATCGGGCCGGACCACCCGATGTACTGTCACTTGACCGGCTCGATCACTGACGCCAGGTCGCCGACGAAGCTGAACCGTTATATGTTCTGATGAGACAGGCGATCTCGGCAATGGAACTGGATGGGAGATGGGATGTGGCTATGAGAGTGTTTGGAGACATGGGAACTACAGATTTACGACTTGCCGTGGAGGAACAATATTGACGGATGCATCATGAGACTGAAATGAGAGAAAAAACCGGGAGTGAGACTGATCGAAATATTAGGAAGAGACAATACTACAATTTCTGTTCGGATCCAAGAGCTCGGGTGCGCGATGTGCCCGGAGGTCGTCGAGCAAGCTAGGGTTCATTAGGGTTCAGATGTGTGGCGTAGATAAAGAAAAGGTGGCAAGAGCTGGGGCACGTTCAGGCAGAGTGCCAGAGTGGTTAATGGGTATGACTAGAAATCATATGGCTTCGGCCTCGCAGGTTCGAATCCTGTCTCTGTCGACGAAATGATTTTTTTTGGTTTTGTTTCCGGCCGAATGGGACATACCTTTTTGCATTGCCAATGGCGATGATGAAGGGGCATGATTTGATTTTCAGGATTTGGAAGCCAGAAAAATCCCTGAGAGGCATGACTTTCAGCCGATACCCACATCTCGGCGTCCCAACCAGAGGCGCGGCGGTGGTTTTCTACTCGAGCTCGTAACATGCGGCGAAAGATCAGCAAATAGCGAAATTTAGTCGGGACCGGATTTTAAACTTATCACCGCCCACACCAGGCCAACAGTCCCGCGTATTTGAGTTTTTGCAGACGGCTGGGCGTGGGTTTTAACTCTTTTTGACCTGAGTTTCTGGGCCTCCACACCCTTTTGATCCGTTTGGTCCTTTTGGGAAACGGAGTTCTGGGCCCGTGTAAGGTGGAGCTCGCCCCGTACGATTAATCGCGAAGTGGGAACGAAGCCAGACGCTTAAGGCGGATGGCCGTTGCTCAACAATTTCCCCGTATCATAAGCAATGCAGCTGGGATGTGTAGTCCTGAAAGGGCGGTCTTCACCATTGTTGGGCCCGTAAAACAAAAACTAGGCACCGATTTGCTGCAAGACCGGGAGAGATGCCAGCAATCCGTGCAAATTTCCTCATTCTTGCGCACACAAACAAACGCGGCTTGGGCTTTGGGTCGAGTATCACCCCTGAGTGGGTTTTGCGGGATGGCGGGAGGAGCAAAGCGCGTCCTGGAAGCGAAGAGAGACGTCGCTTTTTTGTTTTGGCTGGGGGTGCCTTTTTTGAGAGAACGTGCGTTGCGGTCCGACCTTCGTTTGCCATTCCCGTTTCTTCTACAAATTGCGTATGTATAAGCGCAGATATAATTAGGCTTCAATTGTTTCATGACGGCGAGGATTGGCGGGTGAGAAGCCGTATTCGGAAGGCTGTTTGGTGTGTATCAGTTGCAGCAAGTGGTGATGTAACTTGTTCCTAAGCCGGCCGACGATACGCGTAAATAAAATGTCGACCGAATGGCGTTGCCTGTGGAGAGGGCCGTCCGTCTCTTGGTGGCATGACAAAGAGTCATTTCGGGAAGAATGAGTGATAAGTCCGGGGGAAGAGCCAAGTTCGGCCGGATGGTCGTCCGTAACGAAGTCCACGACCGGAGACCTCGGCTCCCTATGGATGGCGGCCAAGACGTGGAATTAAACTACCGATACACCATGGGTGGAGCATAATCACGAAAGAGTGAGGCTCAAACAGTACGTTTTACTCTCCCTCCGTACCTACAACGACGCGGACCGTACTTGTACATAGCGCACACCCATCAACTATTCCTCCATACTTGTCCTGGTACTTCTGTACATTTCACCGCGCGGCAAAGCCCACTGGGTACTGTAAGTTGGGCCGTCGACCCGTGGTGGACCGGACACGGGCGACTCGGGGTGGGTGGTCTTCCGCAGGTGGGAAAGGAGTGGCAACTTAGCGGAGAGGGAGAGGCGAACACTACAGTACAGTAGATGCTTGGCCTGGACGGAGGAATTAAGGACCCCCCAGAAGCCCGAATATCCAAAGATCGACAGCTGATGTCAGACGGGTGGCCGATTGGATTGCTGACACCGAGGAACGTGTCGACCGAGATACGCGTATTAGGTTGTAGGGTGTGGCAGCCCTGGAAAGGCGGATGCGCAGCGGTAATGGGACCACATCCGGGGCTTCCCTTTTCTCCTCGGAGGAATAAGGACTATGCAAGCTGCAAAGAACGTCACGACGCTTAGCCCAGATGTCAACTTAATTCCGGCTGCACGTATGGAACACACGCTGCACTCCCTCCCAGTGTGCACAGTGGGCTTGGACGGCGAAGATGAGTCTCGATGATTCACGCCGCTGCATACAAACACAAATGTATTGAGTCACTACGCTTTTCATGAGTTTAGATTTACAGCCGAAATCAGGGGCGACTACAGTAGATTGCAAGCCTCAACGCCCGCCTGACGAATCGTGAACAGGCCATTGGAGGCAGCATACAGGTGAAGTAAGTCTGTGAGGGAAAGGAGCGCAAAGTGACTCACCCGAGACGGCCGTGGAGATCGGAGGGCCAAGAGAAAAGACCGCAACCAGAGGAATCGAAGGGCAGAGTGCAGAAAACAAAAACAAACGGGGAATAGTGGAGAGAGAGAGAGAGAGAGAGAGAGAAAACAAGGAGACGACCAATATCCTGTAAGGGGGGGCGTGCTCCAAAGTCTTAGCTGTGACACCCGCCGTTTCTTTTTTTCCTTCACCGTCTTCTAGCCTTTACTTAGGCCATTGAGATTGGATCGTGTGTATCTTGGGGGATTATTAATCCAAACTCTTCAGCAAGCCTTTTGTTCCTTTTCCCCAAGCGTTGGCTTAAGCGGTTCCGGTGCTATCGCAAGCTTGGCACCGCCGGTACTCGATATTTGAGATGACCGGCTGGGGGGGGGGCAAAAACCCGGTATGAGTGACAGGCATTTTGGGCCATTCGCGACAAGACCGGCACGCGAAAGCAACAGTCCTGCAGAGATACACCAGAGATAAGTCGACCTATAGCCAGCGGTGTGTGTCGTGTGCATCTCGCTGGGACACCATGAGCCTGCAACACGGCAATCACCGCCACCCGTTTCCTCCGACCGTGGTCGATAAGGGTTAGTCCACGTAGCAGCCGGATAGAGCGCTTCTCCCATCCGCTTGAGTTACGTGCGCCAAGGCTAACAGATGATTCACACCGAACTGGCCGTTTCTGGGTTTGGAATGCCCGTCCCGACCAGTTAGTGATAATGCATTGGCCCGTCGTCGGAGCTGCTTGCTGACTCTGTAGGCACTACGAGATGCCGGATCGAAGGGTCGGTATCGTAATGGCTTAGCCACTGCCAGGTTGCCGCGTTCTCTGAATTGCCCCAACAGGGCTTTTGCTAATGCCATACGTGCGTATACTGGACAGTATCTTGTCGGCGAGAGGACTTCTGGCTATCTGGTGGAAGATCTGTGTTGTTGTCGCAGGGGACGCGGTCTGTTGGACCTGAGCTGCTGCAAGCGGGCCTCAAGCGTCACCAAGGCACTCTCGCGGCAGTCGGCAGTACTGTATATTTTGAACTTGTCTTTTGTGCGAACGCTGTGGAGATCGGCTAGTGGGATGAGTTGCAAGAAGCAGGGGAGTGCCTGATCCACACACATTATCAACGTCCAAGATATTTCCCGAGGCATCCATCTTGGGTGATTATCTCCTGCTCCCCTAGAAGAGATGAGTTCTGAAGATGGGATTCAAGAGTCCAATTGTGCATCTACGCGAAAGCAAGTGCAGATTAGAAAAAAAAGAAAAAAAAAAGGGAGCTCTGTGTATCTTCGTTGCCAGTTGAAACTCCGTTGCCAACCCCATTTCTTCTCGTCCGAAGAGGAAACCCACTTCCCACTTTCCAGCCGGGGGGGGAGTGTGTCTATAACGGATAGATTCACAGGAACATCAACGACCCAGGGCAAAAAACCCAAATCCAAGTGGCCAGAACCAGTAACAGAAAATGGGCTGTAAGGATGGATTTAGGATTTACACTAGATTTGGCTCTTCTGGGCGCGTGGGGCCGGGCTATCTGTTTTGAAATCTTTTGTTCTTATTTGATTTTATTTGGGTTATCATTTTTTCCTTCACTTATGAGCTTGGACCCATTCTTGGTATTGATATAAGAACCTCCCCTCTATCGGGTTGCCTTTTCTCTCTTCTCTTGGTGGTGGTCGGTTGACTTTAACTTCCAGATCTTTGCATGCATCTGACTTACACTTATAAAACGAGCTGTTCGTCAGATTATTGCAAAGACGGCAACACACATATATACATATACATACACCTGGTGCCTTCTTCCTAGGTCTAAATAACATTTTCTCGATTTATTTCAACCTTCTCTCTGGTTTTTTTTTTTTTTTTTTTGTGGTGTGGCTCGAACTCTCCTTTTTAAATTAACTTCTTCCTGCTGCTTCTGTTATTTTAGCTTTTCTGCTTCTTCTTCTTGAACTGTTCCCTCTTCACCCTCTTTAATCTCCTTCAATTTCAACCCAGTTCCTCATCTTGGTGCTTCCACAGCCTCCTCTCCAATGGCACGGGATTCTCCGTCTCTGTCGATGACGGACACGCCCGTGGCCACCGATGCCGGCTCGTTTACCGCCGAACCGGAAGAGGTGTCCCACGTTTCCGTCCAGCGCGCCGAGAACGACTTTGCCGAGCTTCAGAAGGAGTTCTCCCGCGCCAGCGCCAAGCACCATGCCGAGAAACGCCACACGTCGGCCGACCTTGAAAAGGCCGCGAGCCACCATGCGAAGACCACGTCCGGACCCGGAGCTGACGCCGAGTCCACCGACGAGCTTTTCGACCTGGAGTCAACCCTCCGTGTTGGCTTGAGCGCCGAACGCGACGCCGGTATCCGCCCCAAGCACATCGGAGTGCACTGGGACCGCCTGACCGTGCGTGGCATGAGCGGCTTCTCCAACTTTGTGCCGACCTTCCCGGACGCCATTGTCGGCTTCTTCGACATCATCACCCCGGCCATGCGCCTTCTCGGCCTGGGTGGCTCCATCCCCGAGCGGGATCTACTGAAGGACTTCTACGGCGTTTGCGAGCCCGGTGAGATGGTGCTGGTTCTGGGCAAGCCCGGATCCGGATGCACCACCTTCCTCAAGACCATTGCCAACCAGCGCTATGGATACACCGGCGTTGACGGCGACGTCAGCTACGGCAGCTTCAGTGCCCAGGAATTTAACAAGCTGTACCGCGGCGAGTCGGTCTACAACCTCGAAAACGATATCCACCACCCCACCCTTACCGTTGGCCAGACTCTGGACTTTGCGCTGGAGACCAAGACCCCCAAGGTGCGCCCTGGCGGCGTGTCCAAGGCCGAGTTCAAGAGCCGCGTCATCACCCTCCTGCTGAAGATGTTCAACATCGAGCACACCCGCAACACCATTGTCGGTGACGCCATGATCCGTGGTGTGTCCGGTGGTGAGCGCAAGCGGGTGTCGATTGCCGAGATGATGATCACCAACGCGACTATCCTGTCGTGGGACAACAGCACGCGCGGTCTCGATGCCAGTACCGCGCTCGACTTTGTCAAGTCGCTGCGCATCATGACCGACCTGTACCGCACCGCCACCTTCGTGTCGCTGTACCAGGCCTCCGAGAACATCTACCGCCAGTTCGACAAGGTCCTCGTCATCGACGCTGGTCGCCAGGTCTTCTTCGGCCCGGCCGCCGATGCGCGTGCCTACTTCGAGGGCCTCGGTTTCGCCCCGCGTCCTCGCCAGACTACTCCTGACTATATCACCGGTTGCACCGACGAGTTCGAGCGTGAATACGCGCCTGGACGCTCGGCTGCGGACGTGCCCAGCAGCCCCCAGGCTCTCGCTGAGGCCTACTCGTCGTCTGCCATCAACACGCAGATGCGCGCTGCAATGGACGCCTACAAGGCGCGTGTTGCTGCCCAAGAGCACAAGGAACAACGGGAAAATTTCGAGGTGGCTGTGAGACAGAGCAAACGCTACGCATCTAAGAGGTGAGTCTCCGGCAAGACATGGTTCTGGATCAATCGTGTCTCATCTGAACAAAGTCTCACCATTTCCGGTCCTTTTTTCTTCTTTTTTTTTTCTTCTTGAGACCTTCCCCGCTTAACCCTATACCCTAAACCCCCCAAACCAACCCCTAACCCGAACAAACAACCCTAACCGCTTTTATCTCCGTCTCCAGATCCGTTTATACCACCGGTTTCCACATCCAGATCTGGGCCCTCATGAAGCGTCAGTTCCTTCTGAAGCTCCAGGATCGCCTCTCCCTGTCCCTGTCGTGGCTGCGTAGCATTGTCATTGCTATTGTCCTCGGTACCCTGTATCTCAATCTTCCAGAGACCTCCGGCGCTGCTTTCAGCAAGGGAGGTCTGCTTTTCATCTCGCTTCTGTTCAACGCTTTCCAGGCCTTCTCGGAACTTCCCAGTGTCATGGTCGGCCGTGGTATTGTCAACAAGCACCGTTCGTACGCCTTCCATCGGCCGTCGGCGCTGTGGATTGCGCAGATTCTGGTCGACCAGGTCTTCTCGGCCTCGCAGATTCTCGTGTTCTCCATCATCGTTTACTTCATGACCAATCTGGTGCGTGAGGCTGGAGCCTTCTTCATCTTCTACCTCATGATCTTGGCTGGAAACATCTCGATGACTCTGGTTTTCCGCGTCATCGGGTGCATCAGCCCTGATTTCGACTACGCCATCAAGTTCACCCTGTCGCTTCTGTCGTTCTTCATCACCACTTCCGGATACCTTATCCAGTACCAGTCTGAGCAGAAGTGGCTTCGCTGGATCTACTGGATCAACCCGCTTGGTCTTTCGTTTACTTCCTTGATGGTTAACGAGTTCGGCAAGACTGACATGACTTGCTCTGACGAGAGTCTGGTGCCTGCCGGCCCGGCCTATGCCGATGCCAGCATCGACAACCGCGTTTGCACCCTTCCTGGATCGACCCCCGGAACTCTGTTTATTGATGGCAATGCCTACATGCGGGACGGATTCTCTTACGCCAGCGGCGATTTGTGGCGCAACTTCGGTATCATCATCGCTCTGATCGTGTTCTTCCTGTTTCTGAACATTCTTTTCGGAGAACTGATTAACCACGGTCTGGGAGGCAACTCTGCCCTGTTCACCGTGCGCCCCAACAAGGAGCGCACCGAGCTGAACGAGAAGCTCGCTGCCCGCCGTGCCCGTGGCCGCAATGTCCCTGCTGCTGAGCAGGGCTCCGACCTTCGCCTGGAGTCTAAGAGCATCCTGACCTGGGAGGATCTATGCTACGACGTTCCTGTTCCCGGAGGCACTCGCCGCCTGCTTACCAACGTCTTTGGATACGTCCGTCCCGGTGAACTGACCGCCCTGATGGGCGCTTCTGGTGCTGGAAAGACCACGCTTCTCGACGTTCTGGCCTCGCGCAAGAACATCGGTGTCATCGGCGGTGACGTGCTTGTCGATGGCTCGAAGCCTGGCCTTGAGTTCCAGCGCAGCACTTCGTATGCCGAGCAGCAGGATGTTCATGACCCCACCCAGACCGTTCGTGAGGCTCTCCGTTTCTCGGCCACCCTTCGCCAGCCCATATCTGTTCCTGAAGCCGAGAAGTGGGACTACGTGGAGGAGATCATTTCCCTCCTGGAGATGGACAACATTGCCGACAGCATCATTGGTTTCGCCGAGTTCGGTCTGACTGTTGAGCAGCGCAAGCGGGTCACCATTGGTGTCGAGCTTGCCGCTAAGCCCGATCTTCTCCTGTTCTTGGACGAGCCGACTTCGGGTCTGGACAGCCAGAGTGCCTACAACATTGTCCGTTTCCTGAAGAAGCTGGCGGCGGCCGGCCAGGCCATTCTGTGCACCATCCACCAGCCGAACGCCTCCCTGTTTGAGAACTTTGACCGTCTTCTGCTTCTGGAGAGTGGCGGCCGCACCGTGTACTTTGGCGACATCGGCCCGGATGCTTCGGTTCTCCGGGATTATCTCCGCAGATATGGAGCCGAGGCTGGAGCTTCTGACAACGTGGCCGAGTTCATGCTTGAGGCCATTGGTGCCGGTAGCCGTCCCCGGATTGGCGACACCGACTGGGGTGACCTGTGGAACGCGAGCCCCGAGCTTGCCCGTGTTAAGGAGGATATCGTGGCCATGCGTACCGAGCGTGTGTCTGCTGCTGCCGGCGAGCTTGCCAACCGGGCGGCGGATGCTAAGGAACTGGAGTTTGCCACGCCCTTCATGCACCAGCTGAAGGTGGTCGTCAACCGCATGAACATCTCGTTCTGGCGCTCGCCCAACTACCTGTTCACGCGTCTGTTCAACCACGTCGCCTTCGCCCTGATCAACGGTCTCACCTATCTCAACCTGGACAACTCGCGCTCGTCGCTGCAGTACCGGGTGTTCATCATGTTCCAGATCACCGTGCTCCCCGCGCTGGTGCTCAGCCAGGTCGAGGTCATGTACAACATGAAGCGCATGATCTACTTCCGCGAGGCGTCGTCGAAGATGTACCACCCGTTTGCGTTTGCGTCGTCGATTGCGCTCGCTGAGATCCCGTACTCGATTCTCTGCAGTGTCGTGTTCTTCCTGCTGCTGTACTTCATCCCCGGTCTGCAGGCCGAGCCGTCGCGCGCCGGCTACCAGTTCCTGATGGTGCTGGTGACCGAGCTGTTCTCCGTGACCCTGGGCCAGACGCTTGCGTCGTTCACGCCGTCGCCGTTTGTGTCGTCGCAGTTCGACCCCTTCATCATGATCACTTTTGCGCTGTTCTGCGGTGTCACCATCCCCAAGCCGCAGATGCCCGGCTTCTGGCGCGCCTGGCTTTTCCAGCTCGACCCCTTCACCCGTCTGATCGGCGGCACCGTCACCACGGCGCTGCACGACCTTCCCGTGCAGTGCAGCTCGCTCGAGCTGAACCGCTTCACCGCGCCGTCGGGCCAGACCTGCGGCGAGTACATGGCGCCGTTCTTCGAGTCGGGTGGCCGTGGCTACCTGACCGACTCCAACGCCTCGGCTTGCGAGTTCTGCGCCTACAGCGTCGGCAACGACTTCTACGAGCCGCTGGGTTTCCGCTTCAGCAACCGCTGGAGAGATTTCGGTATCTTCATCTCGTTCATCGCGAGCAACCTCATCATTGCCTTCCTTGCTGTAAGTTTCCTCCACGCTTGGTGTGCGAGCAGCGCTCGGTCAATGGCTCTTCACGCAAATACTAACATGTACTCTCTTTCTCCAGAGCCGTTACATCAACTTCAACCGCCGTTAAGCCGGAACAATAGCCAAGGCCCCAAAAGTTATAAGAAAGTTAAACCAAAACTTCAGTATTACACGACAAGCTCGAGACGAGCTTGGCTCACATCAAAGCGCCATTGCATCCATCATTTTCCAATTTCCTTTTCCCTTGTTAGTTCTGATATCTTTCGTCGTGCATAATCTGGGGGGTAATCATCATTTGACTAGATTTCATTTTCTTTCTTTCGTTTCTCTTCGTCTTTCGTCAGGGTTGAGCAACTGGTTTCCTTCTTGATTTCATTTGTTGATTTCATTTTTGTTGGTTTCATTTTTGTATATCTGGATGGTGTATGATATCTTAAACTTCATGCTTCATCTTGGTAATTACATATACTCCAGACACTCTCTAGAATGCAGATAGACGGTTTAATCTAGATCAATCCTTGAATACGTGGAACCCAAGTATGTGGACATGCGACGCGTGATGTAAATCTAACCGGCTAGGAATACGTCAAAAATCAGGTATTATATTATTTGAAGGCAGAGACGAGAGATACTCAACTCGCAAGTGAACCAACCTAGTGACTGACATGATCATCATCCAGACTTTCACTCCAACTTCTATCATCACAGCACCATTTCCCCCACGTGTATCCTACAACAAACATTGTGATCCAACTGGATTGTTAGATCCCGAAAACTCCAAGCTTTGATCAGTGCGGTGGCGAGGGGAGGGGGGACCAAAAATATAGATAAAACAAGAACAGGATGAAGAAAAAAAAAGACTGGGGAGTTCGGAAGGGGGGACGAGGCGGGCGATGTTTTGCTAGTCCGCCGCGACGTAGATTCATGCGGAATCTACTGCTTGGAGAGCTCTTTCAGCTTGGTCTCCAGCACTCTTTGCTCACGCGCAGTGCCACCGGATGCCTTCCACCACACATCTCCGCCCCAGCGGATGAACCGCTCGGCGGCTCCGCTGGGGGTGAAAGCTGGCCGCACGTCGAGGAAGAAGACGGGCTCACCGGTGGGCTCGGGCGGGCCCGAGTAGTAGTCAATGACGTAGCGCACTTCTCTGCGCTCGCCGTTGCCGAGATCGCGCGACACAAACCAATCGTGACGGTCGAATGGGGGCTCGGTTCTAAAGGGCACGAAGAGGGATATTAGATACATAGTCACATGATGGCAATATGAATGTAGCAGGGTTCACACAAGCTTACCCAAACGAATCAGGGAACACGCGTCCTAGCATCTGGAGAACAGTCGCCTTCGGGGTTCGGTCGTTCGGCCGACCCTGGAAGCGGATGAGCGTCGGCGCACCGACCTGGCCGGCTGTCGACCGCATCTCCACAAAGACTTCAGCGTTCTCTTCGCCACGCGAGCACGTGGACCAGCCCTGGATCAGACCCTCCGAGAAGCGCTGCTCCCAGCCGATAATCTCCTGCCAGGCGCCCTCGTTCAGGAAGTTGTGCACGGCGACCATCTGCTCGACGGCGGTGGCGTCGGTGTCGGTGTACCCTTTGCGCAGCAGCGCGTTGTACATTTGCTGTGGCGACGGGTACTCCCAGTTGCCCTCGCCCTCGCCGCGCGGGATGGTGGATTCCTCGCGCTCTGTCGGGAGCGCCACCTTTTGGTTCGGGGCCGGCGCCTGTGAAAGTTCGCGGAACATGTAGTTGAGAGGGTTGATTTGGGAGAGGAACGACGACGAGGAGGAGAATGAGGTTTCCGGCGCGGCCGTGGGAGGAGCGGGCGCCAACGAGGATTTTCGGGCGTCATGGGGAACGGGGCAGCCCAAGAGGGCGGCTGTGGTGGCGAGAGATCGCTCGCCATGTGGAATCGGGCAGCCTCCGGCGGCGGCGGCAGCTGAGGGCGGAGACGACGCAGCTGCTCGGGCAGCGTGAGGGACGGGACAGCCGGAAGCGGCGCCGTCAGCGACCGGGGGGTGTGATTCGGGCATGGGCGCCGATCGCCGGTGAGGAACGGGGCACCGCGACTGTGGAATTGGTCAGTATCTGGCGATACCTTGTGATATCGCATGCGCTGATCAGCTGCAGCAAAAGGAGGGGAAATTTCTACTTACAGCTGAACCACTGGAAGATCCAGCGCCAGAGGCAGAGGGAGACGCATCAGCCCAAAACCAGCCCATGATGAATGTGAATCAAGATATAATAGAAGTGAGAAACTGAAGTAGTGCAAGAAAGAATGAAAGGGGAATCCAGGATATCAGCAAAGATACCAGATATGAAAGTTTCGCGATTGCGACAGAAAAGCAGGTGGTGATGAATACGTAGAAAGCAAAAGAAGACGAAGGAGGAAAAAATTGTCCCCTTATCATTGCCTAAAAAATCCGGACGCCCTCATTCGCGATATTGGGCGCGTTTGTCCCGGCCGGCTGTCGACAGCTGCCAGGCGCGGGCGATTTCCAGTCGTCGGCTTGCGCGAATCGACGTCACTTTCTTTTTCCGGCTTCCTCCGACTTCAACAGATCCGGCGATGCTTCGAAGCTGAATCAACTCTAGGGAATCATTTACATATAAAGCTCCGGCTTGGCTCGTTGTCACTCAATCTTCGTCTTCCTCTCCTTCTCTTGTCTGCTCTGCTCGAGGACGGCGATATGGCCACACAGCTCCAACATTCTCCCCAGTTATGAGAGTGGTGTCAGCTTCAAGTTGGGTGTGTCGCGTCTCACACCTGCCGACGACGACAAGTACGCCGGCGACTATCGGCCCGGCATTGCGAATACTCCTCGGCCGAGGTGCCAATGGCGGGTCAATACGCAATACGGCCTCTTCCGGCCCGATGTTGTCTTCTCAGCGTCGGTCCTTTCAACATCTTACCCCTCGACACATCCCACCCCCGCCACAGCTCCGACCAAGCAAACCCCGGTTCCAGAGCCATGGCGGCTCGCGACGGATCTTCCTGCACGCCTCAGCTGCCATAGCCGGGCTCGGAGCCTCTGCGTTTGTGCAACTGGCGCAAGACCCCAGCATCGTTGGAGACGACACTATCGAGAGCCGCATGCTGGCGAAGTCCCTCGAGGAGCTGGAGGTACGATTCGATGACAACGAACACGGGTTCTTGAAGCTTCGACATACAGTTGCGAGGATGATAGAGGTGTATATCTGGGAGCCGGTGCTCACATGTATACGCTTCCTACAGCTGGCGGCTATCTTTGTGCCGGTGATTGTGTCGGTGCCGATGATCTGGGTTGGCAGGCGGCTTCCTGATCGCGACAACGAGAGAAGCGGAACCATTTGGTGGTACACGTTTCTGGTGAAGTCGATGGAATGGGCCGGACCTGCATTCATAAAGGTACGAGACGCTTGCGGCCAATTTGGGTCACACCCGTAGGTTCTATGTCTAACTCGTTTGTATCTTCCTATAGCTGGGCCAATGGGCTGCATCGCGGTCGGATATCTTTCCAACCGAGCTCTGCGATATAATGTCTAAGCTACACTCGAACGCTCCTGCGCATTCGATGGACGAAACAAGGCGAATCGTCGAGGAGGCCTTTGGTGGACGACGTCTAGAGGACATCTTCATCGAGTTCAACGAAACCCCCCTCGGCGTCGGTGCGATCGCGCAGGTCTACAAAGCAAAGCTTCGGCCAAACCTCGAGATCGCCACCACACCTGACGGTAATCGGATAGTTGGACCACCCGAAATCATTGCGGACGCTACAGAGACGCTGAAGCATATTCGGCAGAATGTGCGCCGCAATGTCGATTCCGTTCTGAAGAGTTCGCCCAAGGAGGTGCCATCGGCCTACGTTGCCGTCAAGGTGCTGCATCCTGGTGTGGAGAGGCTGGTTTGTCGCGATGTGTCGATCATGTGGTTCTTTGCGCGCCTGCTCAATGCGATCCCGTCAATCGAGTGGCTATCGCTGCCAGACGAAGTGTTGCAGTTCGGCGAGATGATGAATCTGCAACTGGATCTGCGGATCGAGGCGTCCAACCTCGTGCGGTTCCGGAAGAACTTTGAGACCCGAACCACCGCTACGTTCCCCCGGCCGTACCCGGATCTCACCTCGCGCAGCGTCATGGTGGAGGGATTTGCACAGGGCATCCCCCTCGCGCACTTCCTCGAACTTGGCGGTGGGCCGTTCCAGGAGGATATTGCCAGTGAAGGCCTAGACGCGTTTCTGCGCATGCTGCTCCTCGACAACTTTGCCCATGCGGACCTGCACCCTGGAAACATCATGGTGCGGTTCTATAAAACAGGTTCACCGGATCTGCAGTTCCCAAGTACTCTATGGCGCAGCGCTGAGACGGGGATGAATAGTGGTGGTGACCTCGGCACGGGTGGCGGCAGCAGCACAGGCGAAAGCACCCACACTGATGGCAACGACGATGTGACTGAGAAGGTCCTCCAGCGACTACGACCGTTTTCCACGGCGCATGACTGTGCCGGCTGGAACGCAGAGCTCGCACGACTCGATCGCGAGGGCTACCGCCCCCAGCTCGTCTTCATCGACACGGGACTAGTGACCGAACTCAACGCGAC
Source organism: Knoxdaviesia proteae (assembly GCA_001510565.1). Lineage (NCBI taxonomy): Eukaryota > Fungi > Ascomycota > Sordariomycetes > Microascales > Gondwanamycetaceae > Knoxdaviesia > Knoxdaviesia proteae. Next base: position 126,628 of record LNGL01000009.1, read on the forward strand.
CAACCGGCGGAACTTCCTCGATCTGTTCCGAGCGGTGGCCGAGTTTGACGGGTACAAGGCCGGCAAGTTGATGTGCGAGCGCTGCCGACAGCCGGAGGCCGTGATCGGCAGCGACGTGTTCGCGCTGCAGATACAGCACCTCGTTCTGGACGTCAAAGGCCGCACGCTGGCACTCGGCAGCGTGAGCATCGGCGACGTGCTGCAGCGCGTGCTCGGGCTGGTGCGTGCCCACCACGTGCGTCTGGAGGGCGACTTCGTCAACGTCGTCATCAGCATGCTCCTGCTCGAGGGCATTGGCCGCGCGCTGTACCCGGGACTCGATCTCCTCAGCGAGGCGCTGCCGATTCTGCGTGAAGTCAGCGCGAAGCAGGGCGCGGAGATGGCCAAGCAGGGCGACTTCTCGGTGTTGGTGGTGTGGATGGGCCTGGAGACGCGGCGGTTCCTCCGGGCGAGCATTGAAGATGTTGAGGACTGTGTCAAGTATGACCTCCTCTCCCCCAATGTCTAAAGCACAGCAAAGCATAAGCGCTTGTATCTGTACATTGCTCTGTTTTCTTTTTGGGTTTTGGAGTTGTTGTTTGGCGGTTATGATCTCCCATTTCTTGTTTCTGGTGTGTTGTATGTCCTGTGTGTCGCTTGGGCTGTTGGGGTCTTGTTAGGGTCTGAATATAGGGTTAAGCATCCGCATGCTGCATCATCAGGGCATCAAGGTGTTTGAATCTCAACCGATAGATTCAGTACATAGCAATCACTGCTCGTATTTGTCACTGTGATAGCCACTCGGACACCACTCGATCCGGTCAACTTTATATGGACATAGCCTCTTGCAGGCAGCGTGCTATTTATGGTCCAGTGCAGAGGTAGGTGGTGCAAAACAGGGCATCCGGTGGGGGCTTAAACGGGAACACAGCAGTTCCGGCACTGCTTACGAACACACGTGTCTCGCGGTGTCAGACAGCTTGCTTGCTGTGCCCATGTTTACGGATGTGGGAGGATGCGGAAACAATACGTGGCCACGGACGGTGGAGGGAATCCTTGACGGGGAAACACAGAGGCGTGATCCAGCGGCTCCTGTAAGGAAGCCCTTTAAGCTCTGTATCGGTGTAAGGTTGTACGATATATGCGACTAGAGCGAGGATTACCGTGCGTGGCCTTAATCGACACAGGTATATCACCGCGCCACCATAGTGTAAGCCCCAAGAGAGACGGTGTTTCTGTCGCCCCCCAGCCTGACCAGAAGACGTTTCGTTTTCTTCTTCTTTGACATGTTGAAGCACGGACGTGAAGAATACTGCCACGCTTGTTCTTTTACTGTTGTATCGCTTTAAATGAGCATGAGCATTCTCGACAAGAACATAGGCGATCATCTCGCATCGGTACCCGCGAAGAAAATCTTGGACTGATTGGAGGAGTCGAAGGGTACAGTGGCTCCCCGAGTGTAACGGTTGCCCCTCTGAAAAAATAAAAAATAAACAAAATACAACCTTCTAAATGACCACTACATGAAAATCACTAATGCCATGGGAAACGTTCTCCAGCGGCGATTCCGTCCGTATGTCTCCGAGCGGGAGATTGCCAAACATAGGGTTCAACCCTCTCAGTATCTGGACCCACACGGTCCACGAGAAGCAGGATTCCGTCTGACACTCGATACCGCATCAGCATCAGGAGTGCGACAGGGCAGTTTACTGAGTGAGACTGAGGGACGTACAGTACATAGAGCACAAGACAACGGGAAGAAATAGGAGGTCTTGGTAGTGCTGGCAGTTGAGTTCTCGATGTCGACTTACCAACTCCTATACCAAGGAACTAAACCTATTCTGCGCTTCTGAAGCTGGTTTCAAGCCCTGGACCGAGCGTTTGCTTCACACACTGGCCTGCTCTGGGCTTGAACGGCCTGGACAGAGGGATCAAGCCCATGTTCCCTGTCCCACTTCCCCCCCATCTCCTAGGCTTGACTCGTCAGCTTACTCTGTGGTGATCTCATCCTTCAAATCTCGCCTCGCCAACGGGTTTTGAGCCAGGGGATGAGATCACAATGGGCTCGAAGAAACAGAATACTAACAACTTCACTGTCTGTCTGTGGCTCAGTCGGGGGTTGCAGTGCCACCGACGCACTGCTGGAGGGATCCAGACACGAACGGAAGCCGGCGGGCTGAATCCCCCCCAGGCCAGTTACGTGTTCCAGGATCTGGCAGCAGTAGTCCCGCAGTATGTACTACAGTACAGAGAGGACCCTCCGAGCTGCAGTTGGAACTTGTAGGTACACGAGGGCTCCGGCTTGGCGCGGTGCTGGCATCCTTGGTTCTGGCTGTGCTCAGCCTCTTTGGATGTGGCGGGTGGGAAGAACCACATGGAAGAGCGAAAAAAAGGCCAGCTGGAACCAACCGAATAATACTGGGAAACATAATGCTTAGAAACAGGATTGTTCAGTAATACAATCAGGAACTTGGGAGAGGCCCAGAGTCGGTCGTGTTTGCACAACGAAGCAGAACAGTGACACATGCCAGGCGGGCTGATGATTATCACGACTTTCCCTCTTTCCCTCCAGAAAGATTCCCCGACACGCTCCAGACAGGCAACACAGCTCACAGCCTAGGCCATTTTCTAGCTCACAGGGTCACAGAGCGTTGTCCTCGTCCTTATATGTGGTTCTGGGTGATGGTGGTAGTGATACTACCGCAAAAACGAACCCCAGTCTCAGTTGATGTATGCGTGCTTCCAACGCCATTTAGGGCTGCACAGGAGGAAACTAATATCTGACAGGAGGGAAAAAACGTATCATATATCAGTCCAGTCCCACCGTGCAGCATTCCGCCGTAGATAGGACGAATGGGCGGAGGAAGAGTCGACGGTGCCCCTCCTTAAAAGGTTACGAGGCGTTGGTGATGATTGACCACCTTCTCGTCCGAGTCCTACTATTACTCCCACCTTGACTCTTCGATTCCCCCTGTTCCGCGTTCTCTTCTTTCTTTCCTGTTCTCTTCTCTTTCGTCTCCTTCCTCGTTTCTCTCTCTCTCTCTCTCTCTCCTCCTCCTGTATTTCCGTGGTATCACCATCCGGCCCATAACTATTCTCGTCTCTGGAACTGCCGTCTTGCCGCCGTCGGTCTTTGTTCTCTTTTCTTCTCGCCCCATTCCTCGTCGCTCATCCCCCAGCTTCTTTGTTCTTTGACCTGTCTGGCCCCTGCTTTTTTCTGGTCTGTTCTTAAGTCCGAACCCTGTTTTCGCGCGGAAGAGTTGCAACCGATCCTGGCCGATTTGCGGTTCCCTGAAATCTTAATTATCCCACTTCCAAAGAATCTGGCTGTTTGCTGGCTCGCTTTCTCTTCTTCTTCCTCTTCCCCTCCATCGATCGTCTCTCTCTCCGCTTTTTATTGCTCCCTCGACTATCCTGTCATCCTCATCCGTCCCGATCCCTTTCTCCTCTCAAAATCCTCTGTCCACCGTCTTGTGATAGCTCCTCGTCGTCCACCTCATAGACTTAATCTGTAATACCACACACCCCTCACATTCCTTCTTATCATCCGCCAAAATGTCGAGGCTCCTCCGCAAGAAGGAAGTCTTCACCATCATCACACCCATCCCCAGCTTCATCCCCCGCCATCTGGCCATCGACATCCTTCATTCGCACTCCGAAGTCATCACCCTCAACCCGCTCGTCATTTCGCACAAGGCCATCCCCGCGCCACGCGATGCATCCGCCGACGAGTTCTACTCGACCTGGTACGAGATTGTCGAGCGCATCCAGTTCATGCCGGGCTTCGGCAAGATGGGCTCCGGAAAGATCAGCTTCAACGGCTGCTTCCACGACATGCCGTGGGGTCTGCAAACCCACATCTATGCGCCGATGAACGTCGACTTGCGCAACAAGTATCGCATTGCCGGCAACCAGCCCGGCGAGGCCCCGCAGAACGTCGAGATCGGCCTGCTGGAACTCGGCGCGCCGGCCGACGGTCTATACCTGCGCGAGGACATCGAGATCCGCTGCAACGTCGCCGTGGTTTCGTTTGTCAAGTCGCAGCTCAAGGCTGCTAGCAAGGAGATGGTGCAGCGCATTATCAAGAAGGCCGAATTGCTCGATTCTGGCGCGCTCAAGGCCATGTTCGAGGGCGGCAAGCTGCGCACTGTCAACCCCAACGACCGCTCCGGCACAAACTTTGGCTCTGCCGGCGCCGGATCCACCCCGAGCCCGGTTCAGGGCAACCCGATGTCCCGCGCCGACACCGCTCTCTCCCCTGCACTCTCTGCGTCGCCACCGCCGTCGCTCCTCGGCGCTTCCAACACTCTTCGGTCGAGCTACCATCCGGCCCTTGGACAGCCACTGCCCTCTCCTGGCCTGCAGTCAGGCTTCTCCATGACTCCCCAACAACAGCCTCAAGCCATGTTCTCTCCCCAGATCGGCATGATGGATCCACAGATGAGCGGAATCTACGACCCCCAGCTACAGCAACAGTTCCTCCTCCAACAGCAGCAACAGCAGCAAATCTTCCTGCAGCAGCAGTTCCTTCTCCAGCAACAAATGCAGGCTCAGACGCAACAGCAACAACAGCAACAACAGCCGCAACAGATGGCCCCGGTTGAGATGGCCGGTGACTTCTACCACCCCCAGCTCAGCCCGAGTCTCACCGGCCCGCAGCCTTCGCCGACATTCATGAACCAAGGACAAGCCAGCCCTCAAATGAACCGGTACTCGACCACTTCTACTATTTCCGACTCGGGGAACCAGGTTCCTGGATACCAGGCCCCGCCTCTGGAACAGAAATTCCACTCTCAGCTCGCCACCCACAGCGAACTGGCTGACAACAATGCCAGCCATCGGTAGTCCCGGAGGTGCTATGATCGGGCATGATGCACGTGTTGTTTTGTCTCGTATAGATGTGAACTGGTTCATGTATGTTCGTTTGGGTTCTGCTTCATGCGATGTTCTAGTATCAGCTGGCGGTGGAATCTGTCTGATGGCTTCTATCTTAACTTTTGGCTTTTTCTTTTGCTCTACTCTATTTCCTCTGTTTCTTGGTTTACAAGCTTCGATATCCTTAGGCGCACTGCAATTGACTTTGATGTCACTCCCACTGAACGTTGATGTTTTGTGATACACTGTAAAATTTGCGCCCTTCCCCTCAATACGCATAGACCAAACCCCAACCCCGAACGGCGGAAAAGATCCGTGACGACAGTTCTGTGCAGCACCATCATATGATCACCCCTAGGGAAGCATTCCCTAAATTCTAGCTTAATTAGACTCTTAGACTCCTATCCCCTGTATTTCAGAGATGTTCCCTTTTTCATTTGCTCCTCCTTGTGACCCAGACGAGACATGATGATCAAACGTGCCATCCTTGCTTCCCGTTTCTGGGGGCTACCGTAGGATTTTCAGAGCATTCAAAGTGCTAGGCGACTAGAACGGTATTGGGGGGAATTCGCTTCTCATACATTCCATTTCCAGCGCCGACTTGCCCAACGCACTGCATAAACGAGCACCAACAGCACCGGCACCTCGATGAGCGGGCCGACCGTTGCCGCCAGTGCCTGGTCACTGTCTGGGCCGAATGTAGCCACGGCCACGGCAATAGCCAGCTCGAAGTTGTTGCTGGCGGCGGTGAAGCTCTGCGTCACGGCCAGCCCGTAGCGGAAACCCAGCATGCGCGAGACAGCCAGCGTGGCCGAGAAGATAAGCACGAAGTACACCACCAGCGGGGCGGCTACACGCACCACAGATACGATCTGGTGCACAACCTGGCGGCCCTGCGACGCGAACAGCACGACGATGGTGTATAGCAGACCAATAAGTGAAATCGGCGAAATGGCACGCACAAACATGCGGTCGTACCAGTCCGGCCCGAGGGTTGCGCGCAGTGAGAACCGGCTGGCCACGGCGGCAGCGAGCGGGATTCCAAGGAACACGGCGACGCTTTTCGCGACTACCGCGTACGATATATCCAGGGGCCCGGTCTCGCGGCTAATTATCCGGATGAAGAACACCGCAAGCGGCGCAAAGAGGACCATCTGCAGGATCGAGTTCACGGCCACAAGAACCGCGCAGTAGTCGCTGTCGCCGTCGGCCAGGGCGTTCCATATAAGGACCATGGCAATGCACCGGCCGAGGCCAACGAGAATAAGCCCGACCCGGAGCTCACTTTTGTCGGGGAGGAAAGCCCATGCAAGACCCAGCTAAGATAGTATAGAGGAATAGGAGGTTCAGTAGCTTGGCTTACTTGTGTGTTGAATGTAGTTTGCACCAGCAGGGAAGACTCACCATCAGAAATGGAGCAACAAGCCAGTTCATAACCACGCTGAACAGAATCTGCTTCCACATGCCAGGCTCGCGGACCAGTTTGTGCAGGGACTCGTACCGAACCTTGCACAAGATGGGATACATCATCACGAGAAGGCCGACGGCTGGAAGAGCCTCAAATGTTGCATGGTCCTGATTAGTGCCACGGAAGGAAACTTAAGACTGTGAGAAGACGGACACGCACCAATTGGTACGGAGACACCAACAAATGTGCCTTGCTTTAACTTGTCACCGGTCTCGGGGACGAAGTTCCCCAGAAGAATGCCAAAGAGCATTGCCAGGAAGATCCACACGGCCAGAAACCGGTCGAGCCATGACAGCGCCTTGAATGAGGATGTATGGGCGGTGTCCTGCTGAGAGTTTGAATCTGGGGTTGGGCCTTTCTCCGGAATTTCAGCGAGGACCGGTTGGATGGAGTCTCTCACAGAGGGCTTGCATGCTTCATCCCCGGCTGTGAGGGAGGAATTCATTGCGACTATACGGTGAATATGGAATCAAAGAGAGTTGAAAAATGCATACAGCTCGAGAGTATAAAGTATATCTGTGCATATGCTCTGGTGATCGCGATGGAGAGCAGGATGGAAGTTCTAAGAAGCGCCAAGAAGCAACACCAAGTGGTACCAGCCCCGGCAGATAAAAGATGAACTGGTCCGAGGTTACAGAATTCAAGCTACTGCGATCACCATGATGCTTGAAGTACAGCATTTCAAAGATATGCGATATCATAAGCTCAACAAATCTTCCTCGTTTATAGTGACATATCGGTCAAGGTTCAGCGCTAGCAACGGGATTCAACCAATTACAGCTTGATGCCCATATAATTAAAGTGGCCGGCCTAGCTTGGCGCTAGAACCACAGTCGAATAGATCCAGAACACTTGAACAGGCGGTCTTGCCAGTTAGAAACTCGTGCAATAAGCGAATTTCCACGATGAATTCCACCATTGCACCTTCCCTGAAAGAGATCTATTTTGGGGTATGCTAAGACTGATATCAAAAAGGAAAGAACATCATATATTACTGTCTTCTCTCAACGTCATCCCTTCGTTTGGCTCTTGGATATCTATCTAGGGGTACATGCACATCGAATCTGAGTCCAACATCTTCCCTACAGATCTTAACATTTGATTCTTTGACGCCCGCCCAACTGCAATGGCAACTGCAAACAGTAACACAACAGCCGCCGGCCCCGCTCCGTGGCACGCGGCATTCCCACAGCCGAAAACAACGACATTCTTGGTTGTTTCAAAAGAGGACCTTCTCGCTCTCCTGAAATCCGGCCTTCCAGACGATACTCTGGTGATTGATGTTCGCCGGGCTGATCATGAGGTGCGTGCAAGCCATTACATCTCGTCCACGCGGCGGTCCCAATCAGCTGACACCATCCGTGTTGTGTTTTGTTTAGGGAGGAGCAATTAGAGGCTCAATCAATCTTCCAGCCCACTCTCTGTATCCCTCGATCCCTCGACTGTACTCGCTTTTCAAGAGTGCTGGAATCAAGAGAACCATCTGGTTTTGCCGTACGTAGCACCCGAGATCTGCTCTTTACAGTCCTATTTCTAACTCTCCTCTCTACAGGCTCGTGCCTCAACGGTGGTCGGGGATACCGAACAGCCGGCTGGTTTGCCGACTACATTGAGTCGCAGGGTGATACTACCATGACAAGCACTGTCCTGGCTGGCGGAGTTCGCGGCTGGATCGTTTCGGGAGGCGAGTTTCTCGAGTGGGTTGACAATTATGACGAGAAAGTGTGGGCTTCTGATTGAGGACTTTGAGGCTTGTATGCGAGGTCTTGATGTTGATGGGCACGGTTCCCCGAACAAATATCATTACTAGATAAGAAGCGAATCTGACATCTCTGATTCCTCGTATCTTGTTGCCATCGCTTTTCCCTGGCTCCTAGGTTTGGTATCTCGTCGTCTGGAAATCTCACACTGTGATAATTATGTTCTATTTTTGCCTCTGAGATCCTCGAAATCATCGAGATCTTCGATCTCCACACTTCACCCCCGACTACCCTCCCCATCTACCAGTGGCCACGTCCAATTTCCCTTGATGACTTTCAATATATCGTTCGGTTCGCCATAGTGTCCTTGATCTTGGTGAGCATATCCTATTCTGACCGGTCATATCCAGATCGCTGACGTAGACGAGATCGCATAATGGGGATCTATCAAAGAATCGGAACCCGGCCTGGTTTTGCGGAACGCATCTCGCTCTGTATGGCATGTATCCACACGAGGATCATGGCCATTCATGGGTCTTTCTATCCCCCACCAGAACCCTGCCGTCTCGAGTCTTGTTGAAGCCGGACGAACACCCCGATTGGACGGGGAAATGACTTCATTGCCCTCAAGAAATTTCGTTGCTACAGCCTTTGTCTGTCCGGATTGGTGAGTTATGGCCTGCATCACACCGTCGCACATATCGGAAATGTGATCTGGTATCCATATTCCAGGTATAAGATCAAGCACTTACCAATTGATATCTATTTATATACCTGTATATACGTCAACCCTCACGCTCAGGAAAACCTCCCGGTTTATATTTCCGCCTATGCAAAGAGAAGACAAAATTTGCATCCTAGTATAGTCCCAGCAATGTGTCTGCTCAAGCAACCAAGACCATAATTAGCACTTCTGTACCCTCGCACTGTCGAGTTTATCATGTGCACCTGCAGGTGATAATCTCAGGCCGGTCCGCCTAAAATGAGGGAATGGATAGTGCTGAATCTTCGGGACAGAAATATAAATAACCACACGGCATACAAATTGCACGACCAAAACATAATGTTAGGCCAATTTGCGCCCCAATACTTTCGGCTCGCCATCTAGGCTATTGATCCCGGTCTCCCGGATGCGTCAAGGCTGGCAAGCGTGTGTTGCTGTAATGTGGCTTTCAATATTGCTTAAAGTCTGATATTTTCACTCTTCGCTTGTCGATGTTGGGACGAAGCACGCCAGGATATCGCGGGCCCTGTATCCGTTAAGCGAAGAGGAAACTAAATTCGTGTACCTGGGCACTTGGAGCTTCGTCCCTAGAGGCGTGAAGAGACGCGCGTAAACAGACCCAGACACGAAGGAGAGAAAGTGTAGTCCCGGATATCATCCCAAGAGATAATCAGTGATCGGGACACCCCAAAAGTTCAAGGTAGTGCAGATCCACGTACGTGTGTGGGATCCCGGGAAAGCTTTGACCTTTCGGATCCCCGAGAATCTATGAATACAGATGTTGATAGCCACGAGTGGCTGATATAGCTCTTGTGGCCATGGGTATATCTTGACGGGCACCTCCCTTCGAGGATGAAGAAGGAGGAAGAGAACTTGGAAGCATCATCATCCAAACACACTCACTCCCTCTCCACCATCTATTCAACTACAGCTTATATTCCCTTCCAAACCTACATCTTGAAGCCAGCTCAACTGCTCTAGTCTGCATCCTCCACCCTCATCTTTTTTCCTATATTCCCTCACAATATACACACACACCGCCCACAATGCGTGTGACAAGTAGTGCCCTGCTCGGCCTCTGTGCCGTCGCTCCAGTCCTTGGCCAGCTGCGGCTGCCAGGTCCTCCTGCTTGGATCATCTCCATCATCTCTCAAATCCAGCAAGGCGCTGCCACTCCCACTCCGGCTCCGGCGGCTGAACCCACCCCGCAAAGCCCGCCTTTGGGCGAGACCCAGAGCGTCTGGGGACAGTGTAGGTAGCACCTCTTCATCTTTGGGACCTAGTGCCTGTACTAACTATACATACATCAGGCGGTGGACGAGAATGGACCGCAGCTATCGCGTGCCCGACAAATGCGTACTGCTACAACGACGGAAAGTGAGTGGGAGCCGCCCCGCAGTATCCCGCCACGAATAGTAGTACATACATGCTAATAATAGTTAAATGACTTAGTGAATGGTACTCGCAGTGCATCCCGTTCGAAGAGAACGACGATGGTGAGATCGTCGAGGTTCCGGTGGTGACTAACACCATCACCACGATCTTCAACATCCCGGGCCCAACTCCAACTGCCATCACCACGCACATCACGGTGTTTGCTCCGTCGCCGCCCCCAGCCGTGGTCACGACGTTTGCGACCATTCTGCCTCCGGCTTCTCCCATTGTCACGACTTTCATCACCGTTTTCACCCCTCCTCCTCCCCCCAACTTCACTGGAATCCCAGACTCCCCTCTCTAGGAGCATTCTGTGGAAGCGGCATGGCCGGTCTTGTTGCTATCAACTTGGTTGGGTTGGTGATGAGCTCTGGGGAAGTTTGGTGAACCAGTTGCCATTCGTGCCAGACTGATGCAATTTTCTGTCGTTCATGTTTGGTTGTATGTTGTAATTAGATGTTGGCGTTACAATAATCTTAACACGAAAGGTGTCTAAAGTGGCAAGCGCTTATGGAGGATCTGTGAACAACAGAGAAGCTTCAGAGCCTCAAACATAATGATCGAAGACTTGTTCAAATTAGGAAAAGAAATTGACTGCATGATAAGGAGAGACCAGTGTGATGATTAGGATTGGGTATATATATAGGACACTAATGGTATCTGCTGAACTGTACTGAAACAACGTCCACATCCACCGAAGATATGTCACAGAGACTATCGAGTCTAAATGAGAGACAAAATGTTGTGGCGGGCAGTGAAGCTGCGGGCCTTCTTTCCAAACACGTACATGGGCACGGTGAACATGACAACACCGATGGTGATACCACCGATGACGAAGAAGCAGTCACGCACACCCTGAGAGGCAATCCAGTCGTTGACGTAGAAGGTCAGGCCAAAGGCGAACATGTTCTTGGCAAAGTTCATGATGGCGAAAGCCTCAGCGGCCTCCTTACGGTGGCAGTCGGTGATGTAAGTCACAACGCCAGTGGCACCGAGCTGCACACCCAGGTTGACCAAGCCCATGCAGACGATAACCGGGACGGGCCACGAGTCCTGCGCGTACAGGGACTGGCCCCAGGCGAAGAAACCGGTGGCGGTAAGGAAGAGGTAGCTGGCCATGATAGGGAGACGGAACTCGGGTTCTGGAACGGAACGGAGCGAGATGTTAGATGTGTTATCCGTCGACGGGGAGAAGGGAGAAGAATGAAAACCTTACCAAAGATACCGTTATTCTTCTTCGACATGTAGCTCGCAACGCCATCAATCAGCGGGCCAGCCAGAGCAGTACCAATGAGCGAGGCCACGAACGACGACAGGTTGGAAGCCCCGACAGCGCGAACAGAGAAGTTGTAGGGCGGGCCGGAGAAGATCTGCGACAGGGTGATGGAGATGAGCACAAGCCACGAGATGCAAGCGGTGAACAGAAGCGTGGCCCAGGCGACCATGGGGGACAGGATCATGACGAAAGGGCGGAAGAAGGTGCGCCAGAACGACGCCTTGTCCCAGTATCCATCGTAGGGGAGAAGCTCGCGGGTGAAGGTCTTNAAGGTCTTCACGGGCTCGCTGGCAGAGGGCTCGGCAGCGACGGAGGCTTGCTCGCTCTGCTCAACGGTGGGCTTCTCGCCGCCGTCGAACTCAACGGCCCTGCTGGAGGTGTCGATGTTCAGAGCGCCGGTGCGGTGGTAGGCCGACTCGGGCATGAAGAAGAAGGTCAGGATCAGCTGGATGGCAAACGCACCACCCATGGCGTGGAAGGCGATGCGGAACGAGCCGAACTCGATGATGTTACCGGCTGTGGGCAGAAGGGTCAGAACGTGTTGAGTTACCTAGCGGACAAAACTGAGACTGAGCTTACCAATCGGAGACGCGAGGTTGATGCCACCCAGCACACCGAGGTTGAAAATGGCATTGCGGAATCCTCTCTCGTGCACGAACCAGATATCAGCAATCGACGCGGGAACCAGGGCCTCCATCGGCGCCATGCACAGGCCCTGCACGGCACGGGCAGCAGCCAGCGATCCAAAGCTCTTCGCCTCGGCAGCCCAGAAGCTGGCCACCATGAGACCGACGGACGTGGCGAGGTACACCGGGCGCTTGCCAATCTTGACGGCGAGAGAGTTGAAGATCAGACTGCCGACGGCGATGGCAGAGAGACAGGAGCCCTGGAGACCGAGAGTGAAGGTTTGCAGCGGGATGCCGAATTGCTCGGCGAGCGGGACGATGGCAGAGGTGGGGAGGGGACCGACGGCTGCACAGTAATGAGAAGGAGACATGTTAGTCTCACAGACACATGCAGTGATGATGATGATCGACGCGCAAGAGAGAGACTTACCTCCAACAGCACCACAGCCAAAGGCAATGGCCACCGTGAACATCTCCTTCTTCCACCGGGGCCAGTTATACGGGTCATTGGGCGAGTCCGACGGCTGGGGAATCAGCACGAACTTTCCAGTGGGATCGTGCTTGAGCAGGTTCGGATCGACACCGCCAGGCAGGTCGGAAGTGTCCTGGCCCAGCTCGCTCAGGGGCGACGTCCCCGGGACGTGCTCCATCTTCCGGTCATCAATGATACCGAGAGGCATTGTGAAGGTTGGGATGTGAAGAAACGTGAAGATGGGATGAGAATATTCAAGAGAGTTGCTACTAGAGCAGAACGAAGAGAAGAGAAGGTTATGAGGCTACAGACACTGGAGAGACACACGCGAGAGGTCTTTCTTGGCTGGCTTGGGGGGGACTCTGTTCAGGGGCAAGCAGTTTATATGATGTTGGAGAATAACATTGTACATGCAAGGTCGGAGTCTGGAGTCGCTGGCCGGTATTGTAGTACCGGATTCTTCTTCAAGTTACTTCTGGGCTCCAACGGTTCGCTGGCCAGTTACGCCCGCCCATTCCCACGTTTTCTCCTGAAGCGTGTGTCTCTCTTAGTCGTTCGTCTCGTTACCAAACCCATTCCACCCACCCCTCATGCCAAACATCATGTTTGCCGTGCATTTATTCACCAATGCCACCCTCCTGACCGATCCCGGCATACATCAAAGTGTTCCATTGAGCAAAGCTATGACGGCCCCGGCACTTGCATGCACGTCCGGGGCACTAGCTGAACGATTTCCCTTTCCCTAAATCATGCCACAGAAGAAAATAACAGACTTGAAAGTATTGGAGATGGACAATGGTCCTGTCTTAAGCGTGACAATACCGTGGCGGTCCTTGGAACTTATCCGGGCACACATACGCACGGATGGATCTTGAATCCATGACCAATCGATGGGTATCTAGAAGACAGACTTCAGGTGATAGTGGCTTACAGAATGAATTGGGAGATAGCCAAACAGACTCATCGGAATGAAAGCTTCCTAGATATGAGCCAGCGCCAATGGAGAGACGCACTAAACATGTTTGAGGCTAGTGTAAGGAGAATGGACCGAGAGCGAGAGAACGGACAAAAGCTGGGGAGCGGTCTATCCCCCCCAAAGTCCGAGACTCTGGGGCCCCGGACTTTAGAGATACCCACTTAGTAGAGTCTGGGGTAACCATATGCCGCGGTGCGTCTTCCGGTGTTTTGCTGCGCGGTTGGCGATGTTCTTGACTTCCAGCAGATCCAGTCCAGTCGACCGGACACTCCAGATGTCCGTTTCCCGTACGAGCAGAACCCGAGTTGGAGAAGTTCAGAGAACTAACAGCTTTCCCCGGATTTTAGTAACGGACCGCTAAGCTGGGGAAGTCTCACAGAGTCCAGGAATACCCCAGACCGGCTGCTACGAAGCTCCTGTCTGCGTCTCTTTTCTTTTTGGCCTCTGGTCCAAGCCTCGACGAGGCCGGAATCCGGGGGCAAGAAAAGTGGATATGGGGCTTCGGGATGTGGATTGCGGCGGGCGGGCCAAGTTCGACTAGAACTGGACGAACCAAGGGCTGCACTATAAAAGTAGTATCTCGCAGGTGTGCAAGAAGCTCGGGTCTCAGCAGAAGCCAGACTTGGGGAGAGACAGAGAAAGAGGATCCCGACGGACTGTCTGCACCTAAGACTGCATATCTTCCCTGGCATATACCTGATATCTCCTCTTGTTATCGAAGCAAGAGCAAACATCCTTCCCGGCCATCTTCGGATGTAGTTCGGCGTCTGGCCCTCCGGAGGGGTCGTTGGACAGTCCACTCCACCGCCCGGTTTTGTTAGTTTCTGGGTAGTTGCACAGACCTTGGCCCCGACTAGCGATCGGAGACAACACTTAAGCTCCTGAGTCCCGACCTAAGAAAATTATGTCCGGCCGGGTGATGCAGGCATGTGTGCGGGTGGGTTCGCTAGGCGGGAGCGGGCCTGAAACGGGTAAGTGGTGAACAGAGGAGTCGGTGAATGTGTGACAAAGAAGTGTGATACTCGTTCCTGTTGTGAATTTGTGATGGCATCACGAGAAGAGCTGAGGTTGGAACAAGACTTGGTATTGTATCGAACTGATGAAAAAGAAGGAAGAGGTCTGTGTCGTTTTGCCGCCAAAAAAGCCTCACTTACACGCACATCGCCAATTTGGGGTAACCGCACATATCTCCGCTGTCACTTGGGAGCCGCGAACTGCTTCACCATACTGCACATCGAGCAACAGACCTGGTTCTCTGGCCTACCACACAATAGCTGCGTGGTGTATGTCGTATTGTCTCTGGTGGCCCCCAAGGCCAAGCATCCCCCGTCGGTTTGACACTTTGACGAAATGCTCCGGCCAACCGACCTGAACACACACCTCTTCAGCCACAAACCAACAAACTGAGACCCGGACTAGCACGGGTCATCATCCGACTATACGGTAATACTGGGGCGCATATTCGTCAGCAAACACCAGGCACAAACTTGCAAAATCCGGGGTACGGGGAACGAAGAGTCTGGGGTAACAGTCACTTGAGCAGAAATAGCCCTGTGGCCTCGGCGGAGACGTGGATATCTGCTCTTCAGCTGTGACTTACTTCATGTTGACTGATGAATTTCACTCGGTACGGGTCCGGAGTCCATTTCCCCTGCTACCAACTATGTATACACACATCACGCGTCCGGCTATGCTCGGAAGCCTATTCAACCCCCGATTATGCATATCCGAGGTTCCAGAAAGTCTCCAGGTTTTTTTGACTATCCGCGTCCACATAGCCGTACACCTCGCGCAGCGTCACACTGCTGCCGTGAATCTCCGCAACCTCGCCGGACAGCGTCGGGTCGGACTCGAACTTGGCCACGCCGGCGGTGAGCGTCGACATCGGCGTCAGGATCATGTCCTTGAAGAGGTCCTTGCTGGGGGCAATGTTGGTCTCTGCGGGAGAGTGTCAGCATGCGGCTTCTGTTTTGTTCGTGCTCTGGGTAATCTGGAGGAGGTGTCACGTACCGAGCACGGCCGGGGCGAGACCGTTGATCTGGATTTTGTGCCTGGACAGCAGCTTCGACATCGACCGGACAAGCCCGATCACACCGCTCTTGGACGCGGCGTACAGCGGAGCGACGGGGAACGGGTAGATTCCGGCGTTCGACGCGGTGCAGATGATCAGGCCGCGCGATGGCCGGCCATCGCGGGGGTTCTTGTTCATGTAGTGAACGGCCAGTTTGATAGCTGTGGTGTGGTTTGCTGTCAGAACTCGCCAACGGTCGAAAATATCCATGACACAGAGCCTGGGAGTAGCTCACAGTAGATCGTGCCAGAGAGATTCACATCCAGCACCATCAGGTTCGGCACAGTCGGCTCGTCCTCCTCGACAACGAGAGCGGAATTGCCGCGCTCAGAAATGCCAGCGTTGGCCATGACCACATCGAGGTGGCCGCCGTGAGCCTCAACCACGTCGCGGAACACGTTGGCCTGCGAGTCGAACGACGAAACGTCGCACCTGTGGAACGACAGCTGCGCGGCAGGGAACTCGGCGGCCAGGCCGGCCACCACGGCGGTGCCGGACTCGACATTGACATCGGCCACGGCGACCTTGTGGCCGGCCGCAGCGAAGTGGCGGACCATGGCCAGGCCGATGCCGCTGGCTCCGCCGGTGACAATAACGGACTTCCGGAGAGACATAGTGAGTGATGTGAGGATCGGCTTGTTAATGCAGGAGTGTAAGGTATGAGGTGGTGTCTACTGTGAGGTATACCGGGTTGGAGACGATGCTATTGTGTGACTTGTAGGATACAAACACCAAACATACGATAAGAAATCAGGAATTGCAAAAGACCCAAGTCACTAGATAGATAGATAGAAGCATCTTCCCTTTTTTTTCTTTTTCTTTTTTTTCTTGCTGGACAATATTCCTTTTTCTAGCTTTCCAGCACACCACCGTTCAAGAAACACCCCCGCGCGAAGACTTTCGGCACCGACAAAGATCTTCTGAGACACCAAGTAAGGGAGTCGGAAAAAGCAATCGGTGCTGGCTCCAGAAATATGTGTCGTGTCGTTGAAAGCCCGAAAATAGGCCCTTCATAGGCTAATCACCTTCCAGCCTCTTCGGCAGATCAGAGTCTTAGGGGGAAGAGCAGAAGAGGAGTCAAGAGACACACTCACTCCACTCCCTCTCTCTCTCTCCTCTTTTTGTCTGTCCTCCGGCCTTCTCTCTGGTCCCCCCCCCCCAACTTCCCGGGCGGGTGTTGTGGGCCGCTACTGAAAGAAAATGCCACGAGGCCTGAACCCAGCCGCGATGTCGTGCCGGGCCCGTCTAAATTGCAGGGTCCAGCGTGGAGAAGCTCTCTTCAGGTGCACTACCCGAGTGGTATCTGGGGGAATTTGGACTGTTCAATGTATATAGATGTCGACGAGATGCAGAATATCACTCACCGTCGAGGATGATGAGAGAAACTCGCAGACCCAGTCAATCTTCGTGGTTGTGAATGTCCATGGCCAAAGACATCTCCAAGTCATACATCACGATCGCAATCTAACGCGTCTCGGTTAACATCTAAACCGGGTTCATTTACTTCATGTTCCCTTTCCCTCCACGTGCAAGTTGGCCATCTCCAACTGTTCTCTCTCCAACATAACATCTTGACTTCTTGTCTTGTGCCCATGTTCTAAAAGCCCCCTAAAGAATTATCAAGCACACTTTCTTCTCCTAAACTGCCTCTAAGCTCTATCTGCCCCGCCTTGAACTCCCCTGGTTTCTCCTTTTTTTTTGGCTGGGCTATAGAATGTTAGGAGAGGGGAAATTCAACGGGGTCTGTCTGTGTGCTTCTTAGTGGCTTGGAACTTGCTCCTGGTTTGCGCCCGGCTCTGACTTTTGATGATTCCTTCGGTGGTTTAAATTGGGCACCGCGCTGGACTGCCACGAGGCGAAACAGAATGGATCCTCTTGGGGGTGTGTGGTCTATGGAAATGCAGCAAAAGTGTAGCCGAAATCAGAGGTAACATCCCGAAGCTGCTGACCCTGATCCAACCTTCGGCGTCTCGCGGTGTGCTCTCTAATACCTGAGATCGGCATTTCCTGATATCCCACTTTGTCTACGAATAATATCGACTCGACTCCTGCAGACCAAGGAAATTCAAGTACTGTAATGCTACCTTCATTAGCTGTTAACTGCTCACATCTTCACCCACTCTGTTCCTTGTCAGCTTGACATCACATAGCTTCTTCACCTTCATATCACAACACCCTCACAATGGCAGAAGTTCTCTACGACGAAGCGGCAAACACTGCAGCCCTCAAGGGCAGAGTGGTTGTTTTCACAGGCAAGTCAACATTTACAACCCCGGCGGTTCTCAACTTATACTAACACCAAATTTCGAGCATGTTTTATAGGTGGCGCTCAAGGAATCGGTGCCTCCGCTGTCGGTCTGTTTTACGCGGCCGGAGCCCATGTTGTGTTCGGAGACTGGGATGCCGTCAAGGGCCAGGCCGTGGCCGATGCCCTGACCGGAGGCCCGGGTACTGTAGTGTTCCGCCAGCTCGATGTCCGGGATCACGCCTCGCAAGTTGCGCTCTTCCAGGCCGCCTACGATGCGTATGGTCGGGTCGATGTGGCTGTCAGTTGTGCTGCCGTCAAAGAGTCGGCTGGCTGGTTTGAGCCGGAGAACCTGACATTGGAGAGTGTACACAAGGTACGAAGCGATACGGCCGGTCTACCGCCGCCGTCTTCCGGGCTCCATTCCGGGTCAGATCATTCATCCCTTCCCCCCCCTTACGCAAGACCGATACCAGCGACTAACGCTATTATAGGAGCCCATCCCCCTCAAGGACCACATCGACATCAACCTGACCAGCGTGATGAGCTTCTCGCGCATCGCCCTGGCCTTCATGAAAGACGACAAGACCCCCGCCGCCACCGCGTTCTCCAAGTCGCTGGTGCTCGTCTCCTCCATCGCCGGCATCACCGAAGCCCCGGGCCTCTTCGCCTACTCGCCGGCAAAGCACGGCGTCATCGGCCTGATGCGTGCCCTGCGGCCGTGGTCGCCCCTCAAGTACGGCGTGCGCGCCAACGCCGTGTGCCCGTGGGCCACCGACACCCAGCTGCTCAGCGGCGTGCGCGACCGCTGGGTGGCCGAGAACATGCCGCTCAACCAGCCCGTCGACGTGGCGCGCTTCATCCTGCAGTGCGCGGCCGATGCTAAGCTGAACGGCAACGCCGTGTACGTCTCCGGCGGCCGCGGCTTCGATACCGAGGCCGGGTACGCTTCCACACAGCCCCAGTGGATGGGTGAGGAGAACACGCGCGTGTGGCTCAAGGGTCAGGCTATTCTCGGGCTCGGCGACGATTGGACCAAGCCGGGTTCTAAGTAGCCGGAGAACGGTCAAGTAGCCGAGGGTATGTGTGGTCAGACGGCTGGTGCTAGGGTTAGGGCCTTAGGTATTGCTTTTAGAGCTCCTCAAGGACTATAATGAGTTGCAATAGCGGTGCCATTTATATCACGGAAGCCAAGTTGTTACGGAAAACATCCAAGCCGAACGTCGGGCTGTTATTTTGACATTTATTAGCTAGTACATGAACAGAGAACTCCTATATAACTAGCAGGCTTGAGAACCCCGAATTTCCGAGTTCCTTGCCATAATTGTTATCTACAGGTGCATAAACACAGCAGCCACGGCGATGACTAGCACGGGCCCTGACGACGCCGAGAAGTGGCCAGCTGCGCCGGGGATGATGGTTTGGGAGGGACTGGCGGTAGTAGACACAGATGTCTTCAGCGTTGTTGCCGGCGGCGCGGTGGTCGGCTCCGGGACACCTGACGGGCAGTGCCAGTGGTCGCCATGGGCCTCGCACTCGCCAGTCGACGCGGTCGTGGCGGTGGGTTCGGTAGCCGGGGGAGGAGTGGTGGGCTCCGCGACTCCGGGAGGACAGTGCCAGTGGTCTCCATGGGCTTCACACTCTTCGGTCGGCGTTCCGGCAGTGCTGGAAGGAGAGACTGCAGCAGGAGGAGGAGTAGTAGGCTCCGGGACACCTGACGGGCAGTGCCAGTGGTCGCCATGAGCCTCGCACTCGCCAGTCGACGCGGTCGTGGCAGTGGGCTCGGTAGCCGGAGGAGGAGTAGTAGGCTCCGGGACGCCGGAGGGGCAGTGCCAGTGGTCTCCGTGAGCCTCGCATTCTCCAGTGGACGGGGTCGTTGCGGTGGGTTCGGTCGCGGGGGGAGGGGTGGTTGGCTCCGCCACGCCGGGAGGACAATGCCAATGATCCCCGTGGGCTTCGCACTCCTCACTGGGGGCGACAGTGCTGGAGGGAGAGACAGCAGGAGGAGTAGTCGGCTCAGCAACGCCAGGCGGGCAGTGCCAGTGATCACCGTGAGCTTCACATTCTCCGGGAGAAGAGACAGTGGCACTTGGTTCGACTGGAGGGGGTGTGGTTGGCTCGGGGACTCCAGGAGGGCAGTGCCAATGATCTCCGTGAGCCTCACATTCACCGGCCGGAGGGGCAGTGGTGGGCTCTTCCGCCGGAGGGGGAGTAGTCGGCTCGGGAACACCGGGCGGGCAATGCCAGTGGTCACCATGGGCCTCGCATTCTCCGGTCGGAGCAGCAGTCGTTGTTGGCTCAGCTACAGGCGGGGGAGTGGTTGGCTCGACCGGAGGAGGAGTAGTCGGTTCCGGAACACCTGGCGGGCAGTGCCAGTGGTCACCATGGGCTTCGCACTCCCCAGTCGGGGCGGCAGTCGTTGTCGGCTCAGCCGGAGGCGGAGTGGTGGGCTCCGGAACTCCAGAAGGACAGTGCCAGTGATCTCCATGGGCTTCACATTCGCCGGCCGATGTCGATGTAGTTGAAGCCGGCCACGGAACGCAGTGCCCTGGAGTAATTGTCAGTCTTGATCCTCTCTAGGCGATACCGCGACATCTCTTAGTGTCCTCCGGGTGATACTGCTTACAGTGGTCTTCGTGGGGGGTACAGTCGGAGCCCGTGGGCGACGGCGGCAGAGTCTTGGTCGTGGTCGGGGCAGTCGGCGGGCACGAGATCGAAGTCACCGGAGACGAGATCAGGCTGAACCCGGCAGCAGTCAGGGCATTGGAGTCGTAGTATCCGGTTCCCGTCAGCGTGGTGCCTCCGGGCAGGACGACCAGGGACGTGAAGAACGGAACTTGGAAACCAGACGCCGGCACACCCGAGGTGGAATATTCATTGCGCATCGACGACACGAACGAGTTGTAGTTCGTGATCGTGGCGTCAACACCATACTGGTAGGTAGTGGTAGTGCTGTGTGCTGTTAGCAAGGTGATATTTCGAATGCCACACAGCTCAAAAGGTCGACTTACACGCAAGCAGCAGGAACTTCTCCCTGAGGCAGAGCCTGGGCCGAGCCCTGTAGAAGGGCAATGCCAACGGCCAGCAGAAGATCGCGAGTAGCCATTGTGTCTCTTTGGAACACTGGAGACAAATTGATTCTGTGAAAGTTTCAACAAGATCACGAAATCTCACAGCGTGGAACAGCAGAAGAGCGAATGTGATGCAGCAAATCCTCAAGAACGAGAGACACGAGAGACCAACCACGGTAAAAGAGCACAAGTCTTCTGGTGAGTGGAATAGCGACGAAAGAGAAACTGGAGACCGAGAACGTGGCGGGGGGTGGCACAGGTATTCATAGGAAACCAGATATCAAGCAGCTCGCCAGGTCGACTGTCCCGTCCGCCTTCGTTCCTTCGGCTTCTCGAGGTTCGATTTGCGCGCGTCTCCTGCCTTTGAAAACTCTTCAATCGCTCCTTCGCCGTCTTTCTCGACCAGCAGGGATTTGTCCAGCCAGGTTGAATCGGTCGTCGCCACACAGGTTCTCACGGCGACGCCCAGCTCGGAAGCAGCTGAGCTGGGACGAGTTCGTCACATCCGGTCTCGTCTCTCTCACGTTCAGCTAGTGATATGCCAAGTCGAGCTTACCCATATCCCATAGTCCAGCCATCCGTATAAGTCCCAGAGAAGAGCAGAGGTGCAGCGGAGCACGTCTCACGGCATCGCGCAGGCCAGGATCGCACAGTCACTGGACCGGGACATGGTTGGAGAACAGGATTGTGAGAATCCCAAAGGACATTTGCCAAGTCTTGACCATTCCAGAAAGATTCCGGACATTTGGGTGCTTTTATACTCTTTCTCCATTGTTCCTCACCTAATGGTAGGCCAACCAGGTTCGTATCATCAAGCCCTGGTGAGGGGTTGGGAAATTCGAGTGTGCGGTGGGCCAGTTGCAGGATCGAGAATGGTATAAGTTGGGTAAGAGAAACTCTTGTTGGTCGGGGTTTGAAAGTTTAGACTGATAAGATCTATCAGATTACTGTAAACTATTTCAGTGTGTTCTGTGACGGGTCACTTTGTGATGTTCTAGGGAACACTTGGGGCGGTCATCAAGGTTCTCTCTCCGCTTATACGGCCAGCTTTCACGGCTGGAAGACTTTTGTTCTACAGGGAGGTTGTACAAGCTCGGTCTTGGCTGTCCAAACGGGTTCGTGTAAGTCAATCATATACTCAACCATGTGATATAGAGTTCCTTGCTAGTATATCTGATCTCGGATTGATATCAGACGACGAGGCGAGGGGGCCTTCTTCTTTCACCGAGGGTCTTCAGTTCGACTTCCGACACAAGGTGCCTTGCATCGAGCTGCTCGCTCCTTTGGCTTCTTTCACGTTCAACTCTGGTACCTTGATATAATCTTCATGCAGAACACTTAGGTTACCTCTCCGGGTCCTTGCCAACACTCGCGATGTTACGGTGCCTGGAGAACTCTGTCAGCCCATGAATTTGGGATCGACGAAGAATCTTTTTTCAAGAACTCCGCGATCAACCGAGATCCTACGGAAGCATATGGCCATGATCAGCGAGACGTCGAGAATATAAAAAGGCCAATGGCTTCCGGTGTTTACTCCAATCTTTACCAATGCCTCTTCTCTTCATCACGAACATAATGAAATCTCAGTGACCAAGAACAAGCCAGAAACTCCCCTTTTCAAGTTCCATATCAAACCACAACCAACAGACAAAATGGTCAAGTTCACCGCCTTCGTCTTCGCCGCCCTCGCCCTCGGCGCCTCCGCTTCCCCGGCGCCGGAGTCCCTCAAGTCCATCGCCAAGCGCGACCCCGAGGACTGCGCGTTCCTGCGCCTGATCTCCCCGGACCCGATTGCCTGCTACGAGTACGGCACCGGCTCCTGCGAGTGGTGCTGCGAGTCCTGGATCCCCATGAGCACGTGGTTCGGCATCTGCCACGCCGCCCACGTCGCCTCGCCCTGCGCTGCTGGCACTGAGACGTTCTGGCACTGCGATGACCACTCCGAGGAGGAGGAGGACCATTAATCTAGCCCCCTCCTTGGACTGTTCCCTCTGTGCTTCAATAGGTCATGAATGGTGAGTCGAGGATAACTGACCCTAGAGCTAATTCTGAGTATGTGCAGTTTTGTTCTAACAGAATCAGGCAGTCCCTAACGGAACCCTCGAATACTGCTAGGGATGAAAACTTGCTATGAGGAGGAGATTCGGATATCAAAATGAGGACATGATTCATGAATTCTGGTGGACAGGAGAAACTTCCTTGAAAGTATTTTGCACTTGGCTACAACCACATATACAAGCATCTCCAAGCACTCCTTGCACATATTGTCTGATAAGGTGATCATCGTGATTGTCTAAGTGACTTAGGGTTACCCGTTCATGTCTCACTCCGCAAGCGTCATGCTATGATCCCGACTGAAGTTACAACAGTCTGAGCTCATACGGTGCAGTCTTAACTGGATAGCGTGGAAGTTGTTTGGGGTAAATCACGCTACTAAAGCACATCCGAATGACTGGTGTGACCATTAACATTGTGTGTAAAGGGACGTCAATAACACGTAGATGTCCAGCTCTCCGTCCCATTTATTTCTTCTCCGTTCATACGAAAGAATCAAAGAGACCAGTCATGATCCATTTTCTCGCTCCTTACAGACCATAATTCCAACTTTCTTCACGCACACCAGTCACAATGACGGTCACAGCTCTTCTTGTCGTTGACATGCAAGAAACCTTCCGGTCAATGGTGACAACCTCGCTTCCCAACGTCCTCCGACTCATCACCCACTTCCACGCCACGAACCAGCCGGTCATATACACACAGCACGGCCACAGCGTCGCCGACCTAACCCCGCCGTTCATCAACCAGCTGGTCCGCAAGTGGGGCGCCGCGGGCTCGATCCGCATCGGCTCGCCGCGCTGGAAGCTGATGCCCGAGGTCGCCGCAACGATGGAGCCTCAGATCGCGACGGCTGCCCCAATGCTACCTGTCATCGCTAAGAAAACTTATGATGCCTTCCTCGACACGGAACTCGAGAGCATCCTGGTCGATCAGTGCAGCGCTGAGCGCGTGATAGTGTGTGGCGTGATGACGGATTGCTGCTGCGATACTACCGCACGCTCGGCGTTCAACAGGGGATTTGACACCTGGATGGTCGCTGATGCATGTGGAACCTCTTCTGAAGAGCAGCATAATAGGGGACTTGCAGCATTTGGATATGCCTTTGGCCCTGTTGTGTCTACCGAAGAAGTCATCGAGAAGATAAAATGATTAGGGTTAGGGCTGGGGTTAGGCCAGAAAGACTTTACCACGCTCTTTTGTGAGACTACAGCAACGCATATGGTTAAGAACACCAAAACATAAGTTCACTTGTCTCATTTCTCAAACTGCTTGAAAAGCTCAACTGACAATTTGTTCATGATCAGATACAAAAAAAAAGGTAAAAGAAATGCGTAATCTGGGAATCGAACCCAGGGCTAATCGAAATCATTGCTGGATGGCAACGATTAATGTTACCACTACACCAATTACGCCTGTGGAATACGTCTTTTCCACTCGATATCCTGGTATGTTAGGCTTACACGGCGTGTCCCCACTTACGTGCGTCTCCGAAGCCGGACGATGCCCACACACCGCTCCGCAGAGCCATTTACTCTCTCTGACGTGGACAATCTCACGTCCGCTGGACCGGTAACCACCCAGTCAGTCGTCCAGGCCATGATATTCAGTTCGTGCAACTTGGCTGAGCCGTGGCCTCCCTATGCCGACAGGTTGCATCCGAGGCCGTCTGGGCATTCTTATATGCGATAGAACGGCGGCGGATGCGGCGACTCGGAGTGTTGACCATTGTTTGTTGTTAAGATGGGTGTGGATTCACACAAGATGATAGCAGAATAGCACCGCAAACCAACGATACCGAGGAGAAAGGAAACTCCCGTCGACCGAGGCTCTACGGTTTCTTTCGTTGGGGTGTTGTATTCTTGAGAGGGAGCCATCTGCTGCCTGCTGTGAACAACACGCCTCGTGAGTGTGAGATCAATGGAACTTCGAGGGCGGGATCTGTGGATGCTGTAAGAGTACCATTGATGCCTTGTTGTTGGGAAGATAGTACTGTCCTGTACACACGCGCCTCACGACACAGGATGGGTGGAGTTGAGGAAACTGATGTATGTATGGTGGGGAGATCCGATTGGCGCTCCAATGTTGTGTGCATAGTGTAGTCCACAAGGAGTCCTGCGTGGCTAGGAAGAAATATACCCCACAACTACTGTACTCTTTTCTCCCTACTGTACACTATCATGGCGGGAAAGCCCGAGAACTGAGGCGGGCTCCAGGGAAGATTAGCGCCAGAGCAACTGGCCTAGCTTCAGGCATGAATGAACATCTTGAGTGAATTATCGAGAGAGTGTGATATGAGAAGGACAATGCATCCAGCACCATGTTGTTTGTACAAGGCCCTTCGGTCTCAAGATCTGATTAGCCGGGGCTGGGGGGTGATACTGATGGCCATGGTGCATGTGCTTGTTTGTATCACAGAAGCCACCCTGGTCTCCTGCAGCGGGAAGGATCGCCGGGCTTCGCGTTCGGGGGGCCTCGGCCTGAACTTTGCGGCACAGTATCGGGTGGGTGTTCGTGAATATGGACGGCCACAGAGACGGAGAGAGAGTATAAGTTGGGACTGATAGAGTCTGAGAACATTCCTGACGGGGTGCTAACGCTCACCGACTCAAACTACAGTACATACAGCAAGGACACACTGGCGGACTTGCAGAAGATAAAGGCCCAATGAGGTCTGGATGGCTGGCCAGAAGAGCGGACAAGGGAAGAAGTGGTCCCGGACACGGAACATGCTGAAAAAAGACGGGATAACCTCTTCTGGTTACCGTCAAGTGAACAAGCCACCAACCAACCCACTCACACCTCCTCGAGAGTTCTCGTTGAAATTATCTTCCAGTTGAAAGAGTGAGACAGTTGAGGGCTGCATTGCTTGAGATAAGTCAGTGAGGTGTGCTCGGCTGCTGGCTGTTGAGAACCCCCCTCTACCACTACTACCACTACCACTACACACCCCCCCTTCCTCGTCTCTCCACAATCATAACTGTATTCTGAACTAAGCACAAGCCCTTCTTCCAGTGCCATGCTCCTGGGTTCGGAACATCCCCGACAGCACTAAGCCCAAAACCTAGGATTATGCCAAGGGTGGTGGTAGAAGGTCCTTGTCAACGTGTTTCCAGGGTGTTGGCCAGACCCGATGTTTGGTCCAAGTGGCCAGAAGCGAGGGATGAAGTGCCCTGGGACTGTGTCTCTCTCTCTACTGTACTCCCTACTACTGTGCACTGGTCGTGTGCGTGCATATGCGGGTGGTAGGGTATGTGGCCGTTTTGTCTCCTCCGGCGGGCGGAGAGCGGCTTGCCCATGGTAGGGTTTGGTCTTCGGTTACACGAGCTCCGGGAGGCTTGTCACCAATACTCTCTCTTGTCATGAGGATGCCATTCACGATAGCTACTATGCCATCGAGGGGGCCCATGCGTGTGTGCGAATGCGAAAGGACTGGATACGTGGTCGAGTTAAAGACCTTTGAAGCCCTATCTTGAAAAGGACGAATGTCCAGGTGACCAGACAAACTGATTGCTATGGCCATGGAAGGCCATATCGCCTCCATTCAACCATGCGGATGGGATCGGCGTGATGTGCGGCAGGTGGACGGGCCACTTGGCCGCTACTGACTGATTGCGGCCTGAATGTTGATGCTACAGGCATGGCGTGTGGTTCTTTCAAGGCCGACCGGGGGATAGAATGCTCGCTAAGGCTTGTTTAACCCCGTCATCTGCGGGCCGTGGAAGAAGATTCTTGAGGACTTGGCCTCTCCAAATCTTAACGTCTAGTCTCTTTAAACTCACTGGCCTCCGGGCTCGAAACCTGGTTGTGAACGTTGTATTCTTCGGAGGCCTTCATGGTGCGGGCCTTTGCGGTACAGACGAATTTACGTCGTTTGTTCCAAAGTCCCCCCGTGGTGTCCGGGTACTGGGTACTGAGAGGCCGGTTGACCGGATGTTGATATCACGACCGAAATCTAGAGTTCTCGTCAACCGCTTTATAACTCATACCACAGCCACTCTTTCGTTGAGATGTGAAAACAAACAGATAAATCCAAGAAGTACTTATCTTTCTACTCAATCTATATTGCCCTCCCCCCACCCCCCACAGACCGAATCCATCTCAACCAAAGTTCGCACATCTACTACCACACAAGTCTTACCCCCCTCTTCCCACCACACGATCTTCTCTCTCCCGCTGCCAATGTTATATCTTTCTCCTCGCACGGCCAGTTCACAGACACACAGACGACGAGTCATGTAGCTATAACACTTCTGTAAGGCCTTCCTTTTCTCTCGCCAAAAAAAAAAACCAAACCACACACCCCCCTCCATCAAGTCACATCTCGCTTCCAGGCTTGCATCTCCAAACCCAGACACCCCCAAACTCACTGTGGTCCCGCCGTCAGCAGCACTGATCATTCAAATAAACGTCGTATTGTGGTGGACGAATAGATTACCCTTCATTCCCCAAAAGTTCCCGTTTCTTTCTCCCTCTTCGTCCAGTCCAAACGCGGAGAAAAAAAAAGAAGTCGTTGTTCTTTTCTGCGCCAAACAAAGTCACTCATATTTTATGGCCTCTCACATATCACGGATTTACGCCTCTATCAACACACACAGCAACCTTCTTTTCTCTTTGACAACTAAAACCTTGCACCGTGGAATTCTACTCAAGATAATGCCTGGTCTATCTATTCCCCGACCCTCACACGATAGCATCGGCTCCTCTCGAGAACTTCTCCCCTTCTCTGCCACCACCTGATTCACCACCATAGTCCCTGCTCCCCTCCCCAAAGAAAAAAAGAGGACAAATCCACCCCGCCTGTATACAAATCCCCGGGTCCTTTCACTTTTTCTGATTCTGTCGTCCTCGGCTGCCAAATGGCCCTCCCGAGACCGCCTTTACGTGCGAGGGCTCCCTCTAAATCATGCCATAACTGCCGCCGCCGCCGGCTCCGCTGCGACCGGTCTCTCCCCGTGTGCCACAAATGCGCCAGTCACAACCAAGAATGTCTCGGCTACGACCGGCTATTTATATGGACGCCGTGCTACTCGGCCGGCTCCAACTCTAGCTCCGGAACCCCAACCACAGCCGAGCAGGAGTCTCCCAGCCGGACCCCGTCCGAACAAGAGGATGCCCAGAAGACCGAGGAAGACGGCGCCGATTCTCCCCGTCTAGGCTGCTCTCCGGATACTCCAATTGTCGCCGACGCTGTGAAGTCATCCCGAAGCTTCTGGACTCCGGATGAAGATGTTAAGCCGGCTATTGATGCCACTACTACTGACTGCGTCCCTGTTAGACCGACAAGAGGGTTGAAATCGCCTGGGGGTTCTAGTCTCTTACAGCGTCGAAACCGCCCTCTGGTGATTGCCCCCCGGTACATGCCAGATCCAACCTTTCAAGATCTAAGTCCCATGACACGGAAGTATCTATTTCACTGTAAGTCGGCCTCAATTTCCGTCTCATTTCCGGGCCAGATGGAATGTTAATCTTAAATCCCATACCTTCAGTCGACAGCCAAGTATGCAAAGACCTCATCGCAAACGACTCTCCCACAAACCCCTTCCGCCATCTGATTGCCCTAGCCGCCAAGTACGACGTGCTTCTTTACATCCTCACAGCCACCTCTGCCCTCCATCTGTCCAACCTGTACTCGCGAACCCCGATCGACGCCGTGCTCGAGCAGCCAAATCTGTCCAACTATCTCGGAACACTGCGGAATGGAAGCAAGCCGTCCCAGTCATCATCGGCTGCAGGCGCTTTCATCGATGCTCTGACTCTGAAGCAGCGCGCGCTGACCCATATGCGACACTTCCTGGAGACTGTCGATGTGGCGGAGAGAAGAAAGGTGCTGCTCATGGCAACGCTATTCTTTATCAATTTCGAGCTGATCGATCTCCAGAACCGCCGCTGGAAAACTCATCTTAAGGGAGCCAGTTCCATCATCGCCATGCTTCCATTATCGACAGGGCTTGAAACTAGCGTCACTGAACAGTTGGTCGACTGCATTGTATCTGATTTTGTAATGTAAGGATGGCGTTGGACTCAAAACGGCAAGCCTTAAGTTGCGGTGCGTACATACTGACTGTTCCATTTCACGATACCAGATACCATGTGCTGGGAAGCACAATCACATCCGCCGCGCTATTTGCTGAAGTCGGAAATCAGATCCTCGATCGGCTGCCCGTCATCAACCACGTCCGGACCCGTAACTACCTGTGTTGTCCTCCAGATCTTCTACGCCTCCTCACCGAGGCATCCGATCTCGCCATCCAGCCGAGCGGCCCCGACAACCACAAGACATTGGCCAACAAGGCACTAGAACTGCTGAACAGAGCACGCACATTCAATATCCCGGACTGGGTCGACGGATTCCGCGATAAATCATCCGAGCTAGACTCCCATCACCGCAAGCTCGTTGCCGAAGCCCACCGCTCGGCCGTATGCCTGTACATCCTACAGGCTGTACCGCCAGTACGCCAGGTGGTTCCCCAGACCCAAGCCGACGAGTTTGTGGCCAATGTCTTCAAGAGTCTCGAGGGCATCACCCACGAAAACCCGTATTTCAAGGCGACCTCGTGGTCCCTGTTCATCGCCGGCGCGGAGACCCGGGACCCGGACCGGCGCCGGTGGGTGTTGAACCGCCTCCTCGGCATGTGGGAAATCTGCCCGTGGGGGTACGTCATCTCGGCGATTGACACACTCCGCAAAATCTGGAAATACCAGGATGACCAGATGAAAGATCTGAAGACAGGGAAGACCTGGTTGCAGGAGTTGTGGATGGAGGATGCGTGCTTGATTGTTTAAAGCTTCCCAGCTTGTCCTTTCACAATTCTTTTCTTTTGTCCTCCTCCACTCATCACTCCCCCTTTGATTTTGCTTTTGCGTTCCTTTCATTTTCCTATTTCTTCTTGTTCTTTCATTTTAGCTCTCTTTTCCATGTCTTCTTTGCTGCTTCTCTACCTGTCTGCTTCTCACTCACCTTGCTTAGCCTGTTTTCCTATTTTCCCCTTTAGTTTGTTAAAGTGGTGTTTATGAGTTATGTCTGGAGGAATATCTGCTATTATATTTTAGCTTAAGAACTTTTTGGAATTACTATGTTCCTGGGCTTCCTTCTTGGAGAAACTGGAGTAGGTGGTGAGGTCTTATGGAACTTAGGGTTTAGATTAGGGTTAGGATGGCCCAAAACTGTTAGTCATGTCTCACTTAAGCGTCACTAGCCCACTTTGGGCTGTGTTTTTTGTTTCTTGTTTTTTTCTAGGAGCCAATTTGCTAGGCCACATTCAAGGAAGTTTTTCTCATCTTGTGCTCTCCAGATCTTTATTGATAGCACTTTTCATTCTGGTTGCATTTCTTTTTCACTTCATGGCCCTCATAGCGCTGTGTTTTCTGAATACTGTTTGTAGTGAACGTTAACCTAAGCAACTCAGAGTCTCCTGGCACCTCCCGCACTCAACCACTGCTCTCGTGCTCTGTCTGCATCCCCCCTATGAGACCCCGAGCATCGAGGCCAGCCGACCCGGCCGCCCAGGCGCCACAAGTTCCGCCGTCCGGATCTCCGAACGAGACACCATTCACGCGGCTTCACATCTCCCCACTCGACGCCCAACTGGTCGACGTGGTGATCCCGTCGGCATCCAGACCCCTCGCCCGCAACATCTCCTTCCACACGATCGACAACTTCCCAGAGCGACGGTACGGCTTCGTGGACCTACCCCCCGCCGAGGCCGACAAACTGCGGACGAAGCTCAACGGCGCTACCCTGCGCGGCACGAAGATGCGGATTGAGAAGGCGCGGCCGGCGCGGCCGTTTCCGACCCCCGGCAACGTCGAGGACGAGAATATCACCGTGGCGGAGAGCAATGGCAAAACGTCCAAGAAGCGGGTGAAGCGCCTCGATGTCAACGGCGAGGACGAGACGGAAGTCAACTCTGGCAGCAAGAAGAAGAAGCGCAAGATGGAGTTTGGGGTGGTCCAGGGCGTGGTGCTGGAGAACGACCGCAAAGTGCGCCGCGGCTGGACGGTCACGCCCGAGGAGGCGCGGAAGGCCAGCGTCAAGGAGAAGCGCAGCAGTCGCAACAACAAATCTGCGACGGAAGACAAGGACAGCAAAAGCTCCAACAAGCCAAAGCCGGTCAAGTCGAAGTACACTGACCTGGAGGAGTGTCTGGTGAAAGTCGCTCTCCCGGTCAAGGGCCCGCGCACAGATGACGACGGACGGTCTAAGGGGAAGAAGTCGAAGAAGGGCGGGCAATCTTCAGAGATTCTTGCCCACGAATTCGAACACACTACAAAGTTCCCAACGTTTCTTAAAGACACATCCAAGTTAGTCTTTTCTACCTCGACAAAAGCCAAGCCCGCGCCCGCCAGCTCCAGTCTCTCTGCGTCGGCCAAGCCTGCCCTCGCCGATGAGAGCAGCAGTTCGTCTTCTGAATCGGATTCGAGTAGCTCTGACGACGAATCTGAGGCTGTTGAGAAGCCTACGGCGATCCAAGCCCTGGCTGCCCTGGATAGCGACACCAGCAGCAGCGGTACAAGCAGCGACGATGACAGCTCCGACTCGGACTCCGAAGGGGACAACGCAGCATCCGGCTCTTCATCAGACGACTCGTCTGAGGCGGAAGAAGAAAGCGAACCCGAGTCGGAGACTGAGGCACAAACGGCAGAGGTGAAGCTTTCAACGACTGCGACCACAGTTGTCACCACGACAATCCCAACACTTCCGCCCGGCCTAGATACACCCCGGCCAAAGTCATCCGGATCATCTAAGAACTTGACGATCAAAATCCCGTCTCCGGCAACACCGGGCCTAGCTCGCACGGCCGCCGCAGGCGCAGCAGTGCACCCCCTAGAAGCACTCTACAAGAAGTCTACAACCGGGGCCGCAGCAACCGGAACCGAGGAGCAAGATGCGCCCTTTACATTCTTCGGTGGGGAGGGAAGCGAGAATGAGGAGTCAGATGACGGTGAACCGGATGGAGCGAGCAAGGCCCCTGGCGCGAACCCCCGGCGGCCCGACGGATCCCAGGTCAGCCAGCCCCCAATGACACCCTACTCGCAGCAGGACTTTGACTGGCGCAAGTTGCGCAGTGGAGCCCCGACGCCGGATACCGCGCACCCGAGCCGCAGACGGTCGTTCTTTGGGCCAGCGGACGGCGATGTTGAGGAAGAGGAGGATGACGACGACGACGACGATGATCACGACAAATATGCGGGACGAGCGAATGATGCCGGCGATGATGGGCGAGAGACCGGCCCTACCGTGCCGAACGGCGACGGCTCGGCACCATCGGGGCCGGGAACTGAAACCGGGTTCCAGAAGTGGTTTTGGGATAACCGTGGAGATCTCAACCGGTCGTGGATGAAGCGGCGGAAGGCTGTTGCCAAGGAGAAGCGGCAGCGCGAGAACAAGTCCCGGGCAATCAACTGAGCTGTCCCCGTGTGCATGTACATGTACCTGTGCTTTTCTGTTTCTCGGGAGAGATACGACCGGGCGGTTCCGCCATGTCTGTCCGAGGAGAGAGAGATCGAGGGAGGGCGAGGAAATGTGTCTATCAGCCGGCTGTTCGTTGGTGGTTCTTTGACTCCCCCCCTTTGGGGGGTTGTGTCCTACTCTCTGGCCTTCCCTTGGCACTTTGGCTGTGCATCTTTTATGCTCATGTTTCTTTTCCCTTTCCTGTGCTTGCCCGCCCTGGGAGATCTCTGATTCATTCTCTTCGATCCATTCCGGGCCCTGTGCCCATGTCTTTGAAGGATGCCATCCTATCTTCAGCCGGGTTCGCTTCTCTCCGCCTTTTCGTCTTGTTTTTTTTTTTTCTGTGCCTCTGTCTCCTAGTCCCGATTATTCCGAGATCGGGAACCGAAGCGATCTCGTTTACTGTTTGTTTTGTCTGATTTTGCATAGCTGGGAGCCAATGTAGTGGTTGCTTTGATTTGTTCTGTGCCTGCTTAACAACTCGCTGGGCGGGCTTTGCATTGTTAGGGTTAGGGTCTCTATACTGCCATGGAATCTATACGACATAAATCAAGCTGAAGAACAACATTGGGTATGACTACCGCTACGGCTCCTATACAAAGCAGCAGCGAGGAATTGTAAGAGAAGCATCGTCCCCATGAGACGAGATGGTATGCCAACAGTGAACTTCTTTGCAGCCCGACCATCACCACCCGGCCGGTTCCAGCGTGTGCCAGTGCTGGCCGATAGCGGCAGACTGACTGATTTCTATCCTAGCCTAGTAAGTGGAAGTCCGACTTTCAGACACAGGCATGCCTCCTGTCATGCATATATCGTGAGCGGAAATGTTTAGGGCTGTGGCAGAAACTGACATGAAACTCTCTCCATTCAATCAACAGCTCAACCTGAGAGGACTCGAGTCTTCGGTCAACATTGTCACTCTGTCGAGCAGTACGCACTGCT
This sequence comes from Knoxdaviesia proteae, assembly GCA_001510565.1. NCBI lineage: Eukaryota > Fungi > Ascomycota > Sordariomycetes > Microascales > Gondwanamycetaceae > Knoxdaviesia > Knoxdaviesia proteae. The sequence continues at coordinate 159,996 of LNGL01000009.1, forward strand.
CTGGGTGTTTGGACGAATGATGGTAGTGATGGGTCCGGGCAAGGAAGGGAACTTATGATGGGAGCAGATACGTGCCAGACGAGATTGTATATACTGTGAAAGCTATGTCTCGGATCCCCTTATTTAATGCTAGTTGACACGTCTCGACAGGAAAAATTGCCCAGCGCCTCACCGCGAGTATATAAGAAAGAGTAACGTCACGCGCGGGAACGTTGTCAGAAGGACGCCGAACAGAAGAAATAAAGTGTCATGAAGGTAAGAATTCAAGGGTTCGAGTTTTCGGAGGAGTCCGACACAAGGTCCAGATCCGCCGGTGATGGGGGTCCGGAGACTCTCTGCAACAGCCTTGTCGGGAGAGGAGACAGTCGCCGGCGATATGTATCTGTTCTGTAGTCTGCAGGTCAGCAAATGACCGAGTGATTGTCAGGGCCATTTACCTCAGTGGTCAGCTAGATCGCCGATGCTCTATTGATGTGTAGAGGACCCTGGAAAACCTCTTCAGCCGGGGCTATGCTCGTCGCAGTGGTCGAAGGCCTGGCGATATAGCAGGAGGGTCCCCGGTGGACGATAATCTGGGTGGCAAATCTCGAGAGGATTGAGACTCCCAGCGGCCCAAGTCTAGGCCTGCACCCAGGTCAGCTATATCTTGGGCGTGGATTTCTCCTCGTGGGGGATGACATGCCCGACTCTCTCACAGCGAGTCTCTGTCCGAGACTGTTCGTGACGTCAGTCGAAATGGAAGCCGGAAGAGAAAACACGGTAGCCGACAGCTTGACTAATGTCGAGTGGATTTAATGATTAGAAGAGAGAGAGAGAGAGCGAGGGTTTGGAGCTCGCGGCCCGATGGTGTGTTGTTGACATCACCGCCGGTTGGTCGGCGGCTAGAAAAGATGGCCGATATAAGGAACGGAGCCGGAGTAGTTCTTGGGGAGGCGTTTTGGTGTGAGCGTGTGTTAGAAATCCAAGCGCTGGAGGGCCACCGACCACACGGCGGAAAACCGTGGGAGCCAAAAGCGAAGCAGGTTCCAGAAGGGTCAAAGCCGGACTGTGTGAGAGAGAGAGAGAGAGAGAGAGAGAGTCCATAGACCCCGGCCAATGTGCGGTGGCGGCAATGCGGATACGCCGGGGATCTCGAGTCGCCGACTTGCCAGCTCGGGGACTCCCAATGCCATCGTCGACCGCCGCGGAACAGCCGCCCGCCCTCGATCTTCGCATTCCACAGCTGCTTGGAGCATCAAGCGCGGACGAGAAGCCTGCATGTTGGTCCGACCAGAAGCGTCCCGCCCAGCCCAGCACGCTGTCGGTCAATCCTTCGCCCGCGTGTGTGTGTCTGTTTGCCTGCAGCCCGGCGGTGCTGCACGTTCGCCTGGCGTTTTGAGACCCTCTTGGGATGGCATTTTCTAAACACCGCTGATTCTCAATGTGGCCAGGTCGGCCTGGCTGGCCCGTTGCTTTCGGGTCTCTCGGCGGCGGAACTTTGATTAGGAATGGATTGATGCTTTGCAATTCGCACATCGTACACCTTTGGCCCGGTGTATCTATGTCATCCCCGGGTGCTGGTCTTTGCGCGATGCATATATAAGACAATGCCGCCGATGGATGAAGGATCCCTGATGGTGCGCGTTCTCACATCCCATCTTCTTCTCATTCACATTCCACACTGCAGGCAATCTAGCTGTCTAACACACCTGTTCTGGGTGTGATATACATCAACACATCAACCAATACCCATCTTACATACTTTCAACACCCCATTCTTGTCACCTATCCGTCATACCGTCCGATCCAAGAGCCTCAATCCCACCCTCCCGCATATTACGCCCCCCCTCCACTGTCGAATCACCTCATTTCCCCAGAAATGAACGCCATCAAGGCCCGCAACTCCAGCTCCGACGACGTCGAGCTCTCGGCCGTCCCGTCGGCCCACCTGATCAACGATGCCGTCGACTCGTTCGCCTGGCAGGACATGCAGGTGGTGGTCAGGAACCGCGACTCGGGCAAGCCGCTGTCGATCCTCGCCGGGCCGACCGGCATAGTCCGCGCCGGCGAGATCATCGCCATCATGGGCCCGAGCGGGTCCGGCAAGACCACGCTGCTGAACACGCTCGCCCAGCGTGTTGCGGCCGCCGGAGCCACCACCACCGGCTCGATCCTCGCCGACGGCCACAAGGTGTCCCGGTCGATGATGCGCGATCTCTCGGTGTATGTCGAGCAGGAGGATGCGCTGATCGGCAGTCTGACAGTCCGCGAGACCATGATGTTTGCCGCGCGGCTGTCTCTCCCCAGCAACGTCACCAAGACCGAGGCGCTTCGCCGCGTCGACGACCTCATCGCCAGCTTCGGGCTCCAGTCGCAGGCCAACACCATCGTTGGAACCCCGATCAAGAAGGGGCTCAGCGGCGGCCAGAAGAAGCGGCTCGGCGTCGCCAGCCGTCTGGTCACCAACCCCAAGATCGTGTTCCTCGACGAGCCGACCAGTGGCCTGGACTCGGCCCTCAGCTACGAGGTCATCAAGTACATCAAGGACATTGGCCGTGCCAACAACGTGAGTGTCTTCCCCCCCGCCCCCCTTTGTAACTCTTACCGCCGTCGCCTCGAGATCCCTCCTGACAGCAGCCATCTTTCCACCGCAGCTCATCGTGGTGGCCTCCATCCACCAGCCGTCCACCTCAACCTACCAGCTCTTCGACAAGCTGTGCCTGCTCTCGCTCGGCAAGACCTGCTACTTCGGCCCCGTCGACTCGGCCCCCTCCTACTTCAGCCGCATCGGCTTCCCGCTGCCGACCGCCACCAACCCGGCCGAGTTCTTCCTCGACCTGATCAACATCGACCTCGACCGCGACGGCGACGTCAAGCGCCGCACCGACATCGTCACCAGCGCGTGGGCGGCGTCGCCCGAGGCCGCGCAGATCGCCGCCGACGTCGCCGCCGCCGCCCACCGCAAGAACGGGCTGTCCAAGATCGTCGTGGCCAAGCCGCAGCCGTGGATGATCCCGCTGACGCTGCTGCACCGCGCGTGGATCAAGTCGTACCGCGACGTGGTGGCCTACGGCATCCGCGTGGCCATGTACCTCGGCCTCGCCATCCTGATGGGCACCGTGTTCCTGCGGCTCGGCAGCAACCAGGAGGACATCCAGCCGTACATCAACGCCATCTTCTTCGGCGGCGCCTTCATGTCGTTCATGGCCGTCGCCTACGTGCCGGCCTTCCTGGAGGACCTGCACACGTACCAGAAGGAGCACGCCGACGGGCTGGTCGGCCCGGTCGCCTTCATCGCCGCCAACTTCGTCATCGGCCTGCCGTTCCTGTTCCTGATCTCGTTCCTGTTCTCGACCGTCGTGTACTGGCTGTCCAGCTTCCGCAGCAGCGGCAGCGGCTTCATGATGTTCGTGCTGTGGCTGTTCCTCGACCTGCTCGCCGCCGAGTCGCTCGTCGTGCTGGTGTCGTCGATCTTCCCCGTGTTCGTCGTCGCCCTCGCCGTCACCGCCTTCGCCAACGGCCTGTGGATGTGCGTCAACGGCTTCCTCGTGCCGATGACCCTGCTCAACTCGTTCTGGAAGTACGTGTTCCACTACATCGACTACCAGGCCTACGTGTTCAACGGCATGATGGTCAACCAGTTCGACCACGGCAACACGTTCGACTGCGATGCCCACCCGGATGGCGGCTATGCCTGCATGTACGTCAGCGACCTCAACGCCGACGGCCATATTGCCGGAACCTCGGTGCTCAAGGCCTTTGATATTTCCACCGGCAAGCAGGGCATGTGGATCGGCATCATGATTTCCATCATCATTGCCTACCGGCTCCTGGCTGTTGGCGCTCTTTACCTTCTGCGCCGGTAGTTTTATCTTCACGTTAGAGTTTGCGAGAGTCCGTGATTCATGGAGTGAGTGAATTAGTCGTGGGAGATTTCGGGTTGCGGTGGAACTTCTCATTTGTATTTGACACCGTTTTTTTGTTTTCTCTGCTCCATGGTTGATTGAGATTTCGGCTCGATTGCACATTACCTGTATATGGTATCTTAATTCCCTTCTTCTGATTTTAGACTTGCATCCCTCTTGGTTGGTGGTTCAACAGCATCTTGTTTCTTTTAATAGATTTTGTTCCTCATACGCGCAGTCCTAACCTTCTTTCAGTCGGAGTGAAGATCACTCACTACTCATTGACCAGGTTGACTCCCCGTGAATCGCTGTAACCGAGTGAATCACTCACTGTCAGGGACTCAAACACCAAGTAGGAAACCTATAAAACGAGCACTTATACAAACAAGGTTGGCTTCTTGCTCTTCCCCCAAGCATCGTCTCAAACAGGTTCCACGGCAGCCATGATTGCCAACAATCAGCCACAGAATGCAGAGGGGCGGAATCATGCAGCCGGCAGTATCACCCCGGAGAAACCACCGAAGGCCCCTCCCCGACGCCAATTCCCCGTTCTCGTTGGCGCGGAGGCCCTGTTCAAAAGCCCGAGAGATATCAAAGACATGCTCGGCCTGAGCTCCGTTCCTCACCAGTACACTTCGTACACTCTTCCGTCGTCCTCGCGTATCACGTACTGCTTCATCACAGCCAAGAGCTTTGATGTGCTGGTAGAAAACCGAGTTGTGTTCGGGCGGGATGCTCATATGGCTTGATGGGCGGGAGGGAATCCTGAAGGTGCCGCTGAAGATGAGAGGCGAAAAGCTGAATCTGCACCTTCGCTGAGGGACGTCGCCATGATCGGTCCTCCAGTCGGTTAGTCCAGAAGCATGCAGGGACGGGATGTACAGCTGCTGTGTGTATCATAGGTTCGCTCTCCATCCGTTTCCTGCAGAGAACCAGGTCGAGAAACAAAACTCGACTGATCACTTGCCCTCCAATTCAACAAGCCAAGTCTCTCGGTTTCAGCCGCCTCGCGCACACACACCCTTGTGAAGCCTAAGTCTAATTATACACTGTAACAACCCCGCTACACGATACAGCTAATGTCAAGGAAATCTGGAACACGGCCTCGAAAGAAAGAGGCACAGCCATCTCTTTAGGGCGGGCTACGCAGCACTGGGATAAGAGTGATGGATGATATCAGTCCTCCATCTCAGATTTTACCCAGATTATGATATGTCCATACTCGTCTGTCTACTGGAGGTGGCGGTCCCGGGGGATCATGTCCAACTCATAATTTCCCAGTGCCCATGTCGTTCCCCGTTACCCAGTGAGAAACAGGGACCGATGACCGCTAATCTCAACAAGAAAACAGAGAGATGAGATACCAGAGACCAAGATATGCATGCTGTCAGCACAGCAAGCAAGTGGGACTCTGGAAATGAAGCACGAAAGAAGAAGACCTGCCATTTTGAGGTGCGGCAAAGATCGATGGCGAACTGGCCATGCAGTCCATACGACTTTCCACTGTGGCAAGAAATCCTGGCAGCGTCAGTGATAAGACCAGCACTCTAGGGTTCTGCTCCGTCTTCGAGATACGATGTGGTGGGCATTTGCTTCGCCGGTGATAAATAGATACCTGTCTCACACGCCTATTTGATAGAATGACAGAAGTACCGTGACTGTTCGGGGAGATCTTCATAGAAAGGAAAGAGAGCTTCCGGGACGTCCAATCTACCGATGGAAGATCACAGAAGACGGCGGTGAATTCGGCTATAATATACTGTACACTCATACTCCGTAATTACGCACTGCCCGCCCATGTCGAAATATTCAAACAGGGGGGTTTATGTTGGCTGTAACACCCGGGTTTTCTTGCCACGGTGGAAGGTATCGTCGCAGATCTTTTTTTCACTCTTTGGCCGACTTCAAAATGGCCCGTCTAGCTCTCTTCGTCCTTCTCCTCAAGAGTGCCCGCTTCCTGAGTCCTTGGACACACATCCCCTTCTTCACTCTCCACCTCCGCTCCAACGCCTCTCTCAGCATCGATCCCACCTCTTCTTGGCGGTAGCCACTCTGGCCACGTCGTGTGCATCTTCCTCTCGTCGTCCCTCGTTCTTCCACATACTGTACGACTCTGGCGTCTCCTGCTATCACACACCACATCGCCAGATCCACTCCGCCCCAGAAGCATCCTGGTCTCCTCCTGGTGCACTTCTCCATCGTGGTTAGGCACAAACAGCAAAGCGAACAGGAAAGCAAAGCCCAACATCCTCCTCTTCCCCCGGGGGAACCTGGAAAAAATCGAGAAGGTCGGGTTGTTCTCCACTTGCGTCCTGTACAGTGCTGGAGCAGCCTCCCATCGCGTGAATATCCTGACTTTGGCGAGCCAACCAACAACCCTGTCGTGGGCGAAGAGGAGTTGAGAACAGGGCTTTTTTGAGATCTTTTATCTCCCTCGTTGTGGTCCGGAAAAAAAAAATCTTTTTTCGCATTCATTCACCGCTGCTCTCAATCGTCGTCTCTTGCACTGTACTGCTTCCTTTCCCACGAGGTCCGGGACCTTTGGACGGTGACAGCCCGCATATAAAGACGACGAGGGCGACGTCGGTCAGATCTGGGGGGGTTTCTATTCTTCGCTCATACCATTTCTCATCTTCCTCTTCTCTCCGTCCGCCAGCAACCAGCGTTTCCATACACACAGATTTGACCGAGGGGGAGGACATATCAGCGTCCCACCCTCTTACAGACAGCAGAAGAGTCCGAACCACCTCAGCCACACACCACACAGAACCCAAATCCAGCCATGCTCCCCTCCCGCTCGGCAGAGTCCATCATGAGGGTGTTGGAAGCTTACTGCGACGACGAGCAGCGCCTGCTCAACCACGTCTGGGTGGCGCTGCTGGGCCTCGAGAGTCTGATCGTGGTCGGCGTGGTCGTGCATCGGCTAGCCGGTGCATATGCGGCACACAACAAGGCCAAGTACCGTCTCCCGCGGTGAGACACGCCAGCACCGCGGGAGGAGTGTTTTCTGTTTCTGCTTTTCTCCCGCCAAGATCGAGAGACGGAGACATGCAACAACCTCGCGCTCACCTCGAACCGGACCTCTCGCTCTCGTGACGCCCGCCCGCCTCTTCGTCGCTTCCACAGCCTGTCCCGGCCACATCGGTCTGCCCGCCGCGACAGCCAGGTGACGATGGCTGTTGTGTCAGACACCAAAACACGAGCCGGATGGCGCCAGCTGCTGAAAAGCCGACGGCTTCGATCCCGCTGCCAGCAACACCCAACGGCGGCGGCGGCAGTGGGAACCCGCAGATTCCACGATGCGAATCTCGGGGCCTAGCTACACGCGGCACGACGGAGTTGTTGCCTTGTGCTTTTGGTGTCGTCGCAACCCGGGGGACTTTCACATGTCAGATGGATGTGAAGAGCAGCGCACCAGATGTCGATCTGATCCCGCTCAGACGCTTGATCACGAGTGAATGGGTGTCTGGCAGACTGGAAGAAGCGCCCTGTCTCAGCCACAATTTCTTCGGCCCACCTGGGTGTGATGTATATATGTTATCTCCATGTACATAGTTCGTTCCTGTTCTTCAAGCATATATAAGTGTCGAAGATTAGGAATACTTGATGTGTTAGGGTTACTCGGGCATGGGGTTTAGGGTTACATAAAATATATCAGGATCCAGCCAGACTGTTCGTTCCCTCTTCTCTTCTGTCGTCGAGAACATCCTCAAGTCTAGGTCATGCCATGGATACAGTTACTAAACATATGCACTCCGCCGCACAACGCCTCGCCCGGCCACCCACCGTGAAGGTCCCGTGTCTGTGGCTCGAGGGACGGGTTGAGATCCGGGATTGCCAGTCGTGGCTGGCTGAAAGACTTTGTGGTCGCGTTCGTGCAAGCCGGCATTCGTCCCCAGCCAGGAATCGATCGACGTGCTTGCCCAGGAACCGATACACTGACCAGAGACGGCATCTCCCAGGCCAGCCACAACATCAACATCAACATCAACATCACCACTTGGTACCAGCTGGCGGCCACCGCGCAGCCAGCAAAATAAACACCCCGAGGAGACCTTATAAGGGCCGATTGTGTTGTTGACTTTCGCCGAGAAGGCGGCTGGGCAGTACCCAGTTCAGGACAAACTCGTGCATTTGGTGGAGTGGTGACCGACCCTGCTTGACAACCGGCGAGTCGCAGGTTCGAATCCCCGCCGGGGGGATTGGGCGATCGAGCGACGAGCGACAAGAGATGTAGTCCTATCGAAGCTGGGCGGATACCAGCGGACGAACTCTTTTTTGGACTCGGGAGTAAGGGAAACATTCGGATTGTTTATTGAAGTGAGTGCACTGCATGGTTAGGAGATGGGGGAACGAAAGAAAAAAGAAAAAAGAAAAAAAAGGAAAAAAAAGGAAAAAAAAGGAAAAAAAAAAAGGAAAAAAAAGGAAGAAAAAAAGAGGAAGTTGTCCGTTAAAACGCACCCAACCGCCGTTTTACTCTTCAGCCAAACTTTGCATCTGGGAACCCCCCCGGCTCCGAACGGATCTTGAGATATTCTATAGAGAAGAGAGACTCATCTCTTGGAAATGCCGGCAAGATTCCAGAATGTACTGAATCATCCGGTCTCGAAGCCAGCCGAGCTACGTCCCCTCCACCCAAGTCGACCTCGATCTGCACCGCCACAGACCGCCACAGCCTGGATGACGTTGTCATGCGTTTTTCCCGCCACGAGTCACATGTTTCGCACAGCGCAAACAACCCGCCTAACGCAGGCAGCTTCTTCCCCCGTGCACTTTCCCACTGTTTAGTTGTACATCGACCCCATGACGGCGGCATTACCACACCTTCCCCCGATCACAATGCCTTGCATACGTATGTACGTACCCCGCCTTACGCGTGGTGGCGTGGGAGGGAGCGACGGATGGGGGGTTTTTTTCTGTCTCCTTGCCAGCGGTTACGGACCCTGAACTTTGATGTTTTTAATGCATCTTCCCAACAGCTTGTATCCCGTCTGTCCTGGGAATCATGACGCAGCAGCATAGCCTGATTGATAGACCTGGATGTTGCGGTCTCCTGTCATTCCATACAAGTCTAACATAGACTTTGTCTCGTGCAAGGTCCAGCTTCACTCCAAGAATAACCCCTCAGCTCCGGTCTTTTTTAGGGCAGCTGCGCATCTCATTGCTCCTTCCTAGCTACATACACACTTCCTGCCCCCCAATTATTTCTACACTTACTCACTTACTTATATAAACGCATCTCCTGATTTTTGATTCTTTGCTTCGTCTTTATTCACCTCCTCTTTTTTCTTCTTTTTCTCTCCCATCAAACTCATCTTCACTTCAGCCAAACCACCCTTCAACATGTCGTCAAACACAGTCATCGTCCATGACATTGCCGAATCCACCGCCGACAAGGAGGTGCAGGATTTCTTCAGCTTCTGGTAAGGTCTAACCCTGGTCCCCTTCCACGCCCCTCACCCTGCCCTTGCGATGCTTCATCTCCCCCGCCATCGCCATCGTCATCACATGCCATCATCAGCATCGAACATCTCTCTCTCTCTCTCTCTCTCTCTTATGATCACTTGTAACATCACCGTCTAACATGTTCACCCCGCATCTCCCTCCACCAGCGGCAAGATCTCCGATATCAAGGTCGAGTCCGACGGCAAGGGCAAGAAGGCCACCGTGACGTTTGAGAAGGAGACCGCCATGAAGACGGCACTGCTGCTCAACAACACCCAGCTGGGCCAGTCGAAGATCTCCGTCATCAGCGCCATCGGCGAGGTCGACCACGACGACGGCTCGCACTTCGACGCCACCGCCCGCTCCGGCAGCCCCACCAATATCTCGCAGGAGGAAAAGCCACGGTCGCGCATTTTCGCCGAGGTGCTCTCGCAGGGCTACGTCGTTGGCGACGCCGCCCTGGAGCGCGCCCTCGAGCTCGACAAGAAGCACGGCCTGTCCAGCCGCTTCCTCTCCACCCTGCAGACCATCGACTCCAAGTACCACGCCTCCGACCGTGCCAAGGCTACGGACGAGTCGTACGGCATCACCAACCGCGGCAAGAGCCTGATGTTCGGCATCAACTCGTACTTCGAGAAGGCCTCCAACACCCCCACCGGCCAGCGCATCGCCAAGTTCTACACCGACGGCTCGCGCCAGGTGCAGGACATCCACGCCGAGGCCCGCCGTCTCGCCGAGATGAAGAAGGAGGCCCACGGCGGAAGCGCCTATGCTGCCGCCGGCCTCGACAAGGTGTTCGGCAAGGAGAACCCCGCCTACTCCGCTTCTGCTGCCGTCATCGGTGCCGAGGCCGCCTCGGTTGGCTCGCCCGGGGCTGCCACCGCTGCTGCTCCCACTCCCCCTCCTCCGCCCCCGACCGGAGCCCCTGCTCCCGAGACTGCCAAGGATGAGAAGACCGTCTTCGCTTAAGCGGAAGACCATCTGCTTTCTCTCTCATGACGAATCCTCGCGCTCAATAGTACCGAAACACGGATATAACGAATAAGACTACACTGTGAGCCTAGCAGATCTACTCATGATTAGCTTAGTAGCCGCAAACCTTAGATTCGTTATGCCATCTTCTCTCTCCTTGACTCTGCCTCTTGAATGCTTTTCAATCGGCCAGCCCACTTTCTATTCCCATCCTCCCACCCAACATCCCGTCAATACTTTTTCTTTTGTAACTTCGAACCCTGTTTATGTTGTTCGCTTCCCTTTACGGATCACGACTTCTGGATGCACACTGGTCGGTCGCTCTTTGCACACGACCGCTTTTTTTTTCTGGTCTTCTTTTTGTCTGAAATGACTCTTCAACGCCTTGTGTTTTTGTACTGCTGTTCCTGTTACTTGCTGGAAAGGTTTCTCCTGCTGTTTACTTAGATAGAAATATCATCTAAGTTCTATGACTTCTGTCCGTCTCTCTCTCACTGGACTCGCCTTCACATACCTCACGCCCAGTACCTTTACCCATGCCCAGCTGTAGGCCGTAACAATCATCTTCTCTTCTGAAACAGCGGCGAGAAAGAGTCCAAGCGATATGAGCCCACCCGACGACGATTTCAATCCTCCCCCATCCGCCCCGGATTCCATCTCTTGCGTGTGCAAGACGTAATCAACTCATTCTGCGAGCTGCTCAAGAACCAGACACTCGCGCAGGCCAGCAATAACAACCCCGAAATTCCGAGGAACTGAAAAAACAAACTCGATAAGGATGGTAGGAAAGCCCAGTTTATCGGGGCACTAAGCTAAAGACGCACAGTAAGGGGACATGTAACTGCTGCGCAAAACCGTAAAAAAGAAAGAAACAAAGAAAGCTAAAGCACCTCGGAGGCCAAGAACCGGAGACAGGAGGTCTAGATGTCGCTGGGAACACGCAGTCCTGCGCTCGCAGCACTCTCGCCAACCTTGACCTCCTCATCCGGCACGCCGACGCCGATACTGCTCGAGGTGGCATTCGCCCCGCGATCGCGCGGGCCAGCAATCGCCGTGCCGCCGAGCGAGCCCGCCGCGCCACCGCCGCCGCCGCCGCCGCCGCCGAAGCTGGCGGTGGTGCTGACGCTCTCGCTGCGGGAGCGGCTGGCATCGCTGGCGCGGCGCTGGCGCACCATGCGCTCCAGCTCGCGCACGCGGCGCTTCAGCGCGTCGTTCTCGCGCTTGGCCGACTCGAGCTCGGCGCGGTAGAACGCCGTTTCCTCGTAGCGCTGGGTGGCGGCGATCAGGCTGGGCGACAGCGGGTGGCCGCCGTCGCGCGGCGTGCTGGTGCTGCTCACGCTGCCGGGCGTCGCCGCCGTCGAGCTGGCGCCGAGCCCGCTGGCGCTGCCCGCCGCCGCCGCCGCCGCCGGCGAG